>LR738713.1:364832038-364910800 GCA_902687465.1 Secale cereale | reverse complement strand
CCTATAATCGTACACATAGCCAATCAATGGGACGTGGGCAAACCGGACTGTCCCAAGGGGCCGGGTCATCCCTGAACGTGAGCGTATCGACTGTTCAGGGAGCCCTATAGAATCATAACATAGCCAATCAATGGGACGTGGGCAAACCAGACTGTCCCAAGGGGCCGGGTCATCCCTGAACGTGAGCGTATCGACTGTTCAGGGAGCCCAAAGAATCATAACATAGCCAATCAATGGGACGTGGGCAAACCAGACTGTCCCAAGGGGCCTCTAAAGTTCCTCCTGACTCTGTAGGTTTTTCTTTTTACGGGGTTTTTTCTCTTCTTGAACCGGATATAATCTCTTGTTCCCGAGAGTTCTACCGCTCCTTCACATATCCTGCAAAGATTAGTTTCTAAAACCGGCCAACATTGAAATATGATACTTGATAACAAACTGATATGGTTATTTGCCGCAAAATTTATGTATATGGAGAAAGGGCTGAGCCCCCGGTTTACCGAGGGTGCCGGTTTATTCATTATTCATAATATATACATAGGATACATTGGAGCCCATGGCTCAAGTGTAGTATGGCCGTAGATGAGCAATGTTCCACGGCCTTTTCGTCTCCTCTTCCGATGTCCGTGAATCCTTGTGTTCTCGAATGTCCACCAAATAATATGACCCGTTGTGTAAGTTTTTGCTGACCACAAAGGGCCCTTCCCATGGCGGGGATAATTTGTGCATATCTGTTTGATCTTGGATAAGCCGAAGTACCAAGTCACCCTCCTGGAATGTCCTGGTTCTAATCCGGCGGCTGTGATATCTGCGCAGATCTTGCTGATAAATCGCCGACCGTGCTGCAGCTATATCACGCTCTTCATCCAACCGATCCAAACCGTCTTGTCTGGACTCCTCATTAACAGCTTCCACATAGGCCGCTACCCTCGGTGAATCATGGCGTATGTCACTTGGAAGAACTGCTTCTGCGCCGTAAACCATGAAGAAAGGTGTATAACCTGTAGACCGGTTGGGTGTAGTGTTAATACTCCAAAGGACAGACGGTAATTCTTCAACCCAACACCCTGGGGTTCTCTGCAAAGGTGTCATAAGCCGGGGTTTGATTCCTCGTAAAATCTCCTGATTTGCCCTTTCTGCCTGACCATTGGATTGGGGGTGAGCCACAGAAGACACGTCCAAACGAATATGCTCTCGTTGACAGAATTCTTCCATCTCACCCTGAGATAAGTTGGTGCCATTATCTGTGATGATGCTGTGTGGAAAACCAAACCGGAATATTATTTTTTTGATGAATTTGACCGCTGTTGCCGCATCACACTTGCTTATAGGCTCCGCTTCAACCCACTTCGTAAACTTGTCTACTGCTACTAGTAGATGAGTTTTCTGATCTTGGGATCTCTTGAAAGGACCAACCATGTCAAGCCCCCAAGTTGCAAAAGGCCAAGTTATTGGTATCATCCGGAGTTCCTGTGCCGGAACAAGGGCACGTCTTGAGAACTTCTGACAAGCGTCACACTTGCGGACCAGGTCTGCCGCATCTGCATGCGCGGTTAACCAATAAAAACCATGTCGGAAAGCTTTAGCCACTAAAGATTTTGATCCGGCATGATGACCACAATCCCCTTCATGAATCTCTCTTAGAATCTCACAACCTTCCTCAGCCGAAACACACCGTTGAAATACTCCAGAAGTGCTACGATGGTGCAGCTCTCCGTTGGCAATTGTCATAGATTTGGAACGCCGGATTATCTGCCGTGCTTCGTCTTCGTCCTCTGGTAACTCTCCTCGGCTTAAGTATGCCAAATAGGGTAACGTCCAATCCGGAATAACATGGGTTGCTGCAACCAATTGCGCCTCTGGATCCGGAACAGCTAAGTCGTTCTCTGAAGGTACTTGAACCGACGGACTGTGCAATTCATCCAAAAAGGTGTTTGGTGGTACCGGTTTACGTTGCGATCCTAGCCGGCTTAAAGCGTCGGCTGCTTCGTTCCTCCGCCGGTCTATATGCTCCACCTGATATCCCTTGAAATATCCTGCAACCGCTTCAACCTCTCGTCGATAAGCCGCCATGAGGGGATCCCTTGAATCCCACTTGCCCGAAACTTGCTGTGCCACTAAGTCTGAATCACCCAGGCACTTAACCCGGCTCAAATTCATCTCTTTTGCCAACCGCAAACCATGAAGTAGTGCTTCATATTCTGCTGCATTATTAGTACAAGGAAATAATAACCAGAGGACATAACAAAATTTATCACCTCTGGGGGAAGTTAAGACAACTCCAGCCCCCGAGCCCTCCAACTGCTTTGAACCGTCGAAGTGAATCGTCCAATAAGTAAGATCCGGCTTCTCCTCGGGAGTCTGCAACTCCGTCCAGTCATTGATGAAATCGACCAATGCCTGAGATTTTATAGCAGTACGCGGTACATACTTCAATTCATGCGGACTGAGCTCAATGGCCCACTTGGCTACCCTGCCTGTAGCTTCCCTATTCTGGATTATGTCCCCCAACGGAGCTGAACTAACCACAGTTATTGGATGCCCTTGGAAATAATGCTTCAGTTTCCGGTTTGCCATGAACACCCCATATACCAACTTCTGCCAATGAGGGTACCTTTGCTTAGATTCGATGAGTACTTCACTCACATAATAAACCGGGCGCTGAACCAGATGTTCCTTCCCTGCTTCCTTGCGCTCCACCACAATCGCAACGCTGACTGCCCGTGTGTTTGCAGCAACATATAACAGCAAAGGCTCCTTATCAATGGGAGCAGCTAAAACCGGTGGTTTCGCTAGTTGCTGTTTCAGGTTCTCAAACGCTGTATTTGCCTCATCACTCCAAATGAACCGGTCCGTTTTCTTCAACTTTTGATAAAGCGGGATCGCCTTTTCTCCTAAACGACTGATAAACCGGCTCAGCGCCGTGATCCAGCCAGCTATGCGCTGAACATCATTGATGCAAACCGGTTTTGTCAAAGATGTGATGGCCTTGATCTTCTCCGGGTTGGCTTCTATTCCCCTGTTTGAGACCAGGAATCCCAGAAGCTTACCAGCCGGGACACCAAAAGCACATTTCTCCGGATTAAGCATCATCCTGTAAGCCCGAAGATTATCAAAGGTTTCTCTGAGGTCTTCTATCATTGTTCTTTCCTCCTTTGATTTGACCACAATGTCATCCACATAAGCATGCACGTTCCTTCCTATCTGTCCTTTCAAACAATTCTGAACGCAACGCTGATAAGTTGCTTGTGCACACTTGAGCCCGAAGGGCATAGATACATAGCAAAAAGCACCAAAAGGGGTTATGAAAGCTGTCTTCTCCTGATCTTCAACTGCCATCTTGATCTGGTGATAACCTGAATATGCATCCAGAAAACTCAGCCGCTCACACCCTGCTGTGGCATCAATAATCTGATCAATGCGAAGTAGAGCAAAAGGATCAGTCGGGCATGCTTTATTGAGGTCTGTGTAGTCCACACACATCCTCCACTTCCCATTCTTCTTTAGAACCAACACCGGATTAGCCAACCATTTCGGATGAAAAACTTCCACTATGAACCCTGCCGCCAAAAGTCTGGCCACTTCTTCTCCTATAGCCTTGCGCCTCTCTTCATTAAAGCGGCGTAGATACTGTTTTACCGGTTTAAACTTTGGATCGATATTCAACTTGTGCTCAGCGAGTTCCCTCGGTATACCTGGCATGTCAGAAGGTTTCCATGCAAAGATATCCCGGTTCTCACGGATGAACTCGATGAGCGCGCTTTCCTATTTAGGATCTAGGTTAGCGCTGATAGTGAACTGCTTAGACGAATCCCCAGGCACAAAATCAACTTGCTTGGTCTCTTCTGCTGACTTGAACTTCAAAGCCGGATCATGCTCGGTAGTTGGTTTCTTCAGCGAAGTCATATCTGCCGGATCAACTTTATCTTTATAAAATTTTAACTCTTCCGTGGCACATACCGCTTCTGCATAAGCTCCATCACCTTCCTCACACTCCACTGCTATCTTACGACTGCCGTGCACCGTAATCGTGCCTTTATGACCCGGCATCTTAAGCTGCAAATAGACGTAACATGGCCTAGCCATAAATTTAGCATAAACCGTCCTTCCAAACAAAGCATGATATGGACTTTTAATTTTGACAACTTCAAAAGTGATCATCTCCGATCTGGAATCATGCTCATCTCCAAAGGTAACTTCTAAGTCAATCTTACCAACTGGATAAGCTGACTTACCTGGGACCACCTCGTGAAACACTGTGTTTGATGTTCTTAACTTTTTATCTGTCAGACCCATATGACGAAAGGTCTCGTAATATAATATATTGATACTGCTGCCTCCATCCATGAGGACTTTAGTAAACTTGTATCCTCCCACTTGAGGTGCTACCACCAAGGCTAAATGTCCTGGATTATCTACCCGTAACGGGTGGTCCTCTCTGCTCCATACAATGGGCTGCTCTGACCATCGTAGAAATTGTGGCGTCGCCGGTTCTGTTGCATTAACAGCCCGCTTTAAAACCTTCTGGTCTCTCTTACATAAACTCGTGGTGAAAACATGATATTGACCGCTGCTCAACTCCTTCGGATTACTCTGGTATCCGGATTGTTGCTGTTGCTGCGGACGCTGTTGCTGCTGGTTTCCTTGGTTATTATAACTCCCTTGGCCCTGCTGCTGATTATTCTGACTGTTGTAACCACCTTGATGATGCAATTGACTTCCCTGACCATGATAACCACCTTGATGATGTGATTGACTTCCCTGACCATTGTAACCACCTGGATGATGCGATTGATTTCCCTGACCATTGTAGTTTCCTTGACTATTTTGGCCGCCTGGCCGGGATTGATAACCGCCGTTGTTCCCTTGATAACCGCCGTTGCCCCTATATCCTGATCCGGAGTTGTTCCCTTGATAACCCGGACCATAAAACCCGGGCCCTGAACCGCCGTTCGGGGGCCGGCTGGGAGGATTAAAACGGCCGTTCCCTGCTTTCATAAAGGACAGGCATTCTCTTATAGTATGCCTTGCAATCCTCCCTCTTCCGCTATGCTTTAGACAGGGTTGATCCAAATCCTGCTCCCAACCCGGGTTTCCTCCGCCGGTTTGGAGAGTGGCGCCCTGCTGATTAACCTGAAGACCACCTTGAGCCTGTGTATTAGCCACAAAATCGGAGCTATTTTCTGCCTTCCGTTTACCCAAAAAGCTTGAAGTAACCGGATTAACCGGCGCTGGTTTACCAGTCTTGCTGGCCTTCCCCGCTTTATCTCCTTCTGCTTCTGGGTACTTTGTATTATCCGAGTCTCCGTATTTTACCAGAGCACTCATCAGAGTCCCCATGTCATTGCATTCCCCTTTAAGCCGTCCGAGTTTTAATTTTAACGACTCAAACCGGCAATTGTTCTCCAAAGTTACAATTGCTGTGCTAGGGTTGATACCATTTGAGGAGTGTAAGATCTCTGCCACTCTGCGTACCCAAGCTGCTGTAGACTCCTGCTCGCCTTGCACACAGGCTGCTAAATCTATCACCGACATTGGTTGCTTGCACGTATCCTTGAAATTTTTGATGAACTGACTGCGCAGCTCCCCCCATGACCCGATAGAATTCGGAGGTAGTGCCTTCAGCCAAGTCCGGGCCGTGCCCTCGAGCATGATAGTGAAATATTTGGCACAAGCCGATTCATCCACATCCAGCATCTCCATGGCCATCTCGTAACTCTCCACCCAAGCTTCGGGTGGTAAATCGGCTGTGTAATTAGGCACCTTGCGAGGTCCTTTGAAATCCTTGGGCAACTTAACGCTCCGTAGGGCGGGGACGAGACATTGTATTCCAAAACCGCTCGCTGTAGCTCATGTCCCTGTAGTGGCTGTGTGAACCGGCGTCGACTGACAAATTTCCTCCCTGGCCTTCGATCTAGGCCGGTTTAGGTCCAGGGCTGGCATCTCTGCCCTTGCCGGATTATCCTGCCTGTGCTGATGTCTCCTGCGCTCACTGCTAGACACTTCCGGCTCCTCCCAATGTCTAGAGTAACTTCGGTTGGGACGTGGTGTTGAATGTAACCTTTCCCTGCTATGAGAGTACGCTTGCTGCTGTATTAACGCCGTATTAAGCAGCTTCTGGGCCCTGCGCGCCTCTATCGCCACCGGGGACGTTTCTTCCACGGGTAAAGCGGCCAACCGTGCTGCCGCCGCAGCAATATTATCCAAAGGGTTTGAATAGTGTCCTGCAGGGAAAGGAACATAAGGCGCCGATGTAATCCGACGCTCCCGTTCTGCGGCGGGCTGCTGAACCGGCTCATCCCGAGCCGGTGGGCTTCTCCGGTTTAAGGCCGGATTATTACTGGCCCCAGCCCCAGGTGTTTTGAACAAATTCGTAGATTCGTAACCCGGCGGTAGGCGGGATCGATACTTTCGCCCCCTTACTCCTTCCATAGAAGCCTACTCCATCCTCAAATGAAAAGCTTGATCATCCAACTCTGCTTGCCTTATGGCTAGCATCTCTCCTTCTGCCTTTAAATCCTCCTTTAACTGATCGATCCGGGCCTTCAACTGAAGAAGCGCTGCATCATGTTGCGCCTTGTCTGCTGGAGCTACGACCTCCACTGCCTTAGCTGTGAACTCCTCGATCAAGGTGGATAGAACTTCAGTAAGGGAGGGATTTGAACCGCTTCCCCCTGCACCAGCCTCTGCTGTTGTTCCGTTCGTCGGGGGTTGTGAACCGGCCATGAAGACCGCCGCCCGGTTTGGCGGGCCAAAGGGGTCCGGAATACTGTTTCCATCGGACTCGCCCTCAGACCGGCCGTCCCGCAACTGATACAGAGATTCAGTTTCCCCGGATGAAGACTCGTCATCTGAGTAGACGACGGTTGCACCATCAGATTCCGATCCGTCCTCGGCTTGGCCTTCGTGAATTGCTCCAACGAACACATGCTTCATGGCAGGCTGAATCCGGGCCGATCTCGCACGCTGAGCCGGCTCGACGATGTTGGGGAGGGTGTCCAGCTCAGGTCCCGGTTCACTAATTTTGCCAATGAAGACTTGGATGCTGCCGAAGGGGACCCGGTACCCGTATTCGATCGAATCGGCCTCCGGTCCCCAACCCGCGTCATCGATGTAGATCCGGCCACGACGACTCTTGGTCATCCGGCCGACTGCGTAACCCTTTAACCCTTCGAAGCCGCCTTTCAAGAACTCGAAACCATCATGCGCGGGCCCCACGGTGGGCGCCAACTGTCGTGGAAATAACACGGCAGATGTCCGGTTTAGCGGACTTGATGATGGAACCATCGCACGGGTTAGCTTGAAAGGATTCATGGCACACAAAGGACACAAAGGATTTATACTAGTTCGGCCCCTTCAGAGAAGGTAAAAGCCTACGTCTAGTTGGTTGATATTGCTTGGGCGTCGGTTTACAGGGAGCGGATTCGCTTTGCCTGCGTCTCGACGGATTGATTGTCGCTTGTCCTTGAACCGTCGCCGGGTCGTCCCTTTATATAGAGGTGACGCCTGGTCCGGTTTACAGAGTTCCGAGGCCGGCTCATATCGTGTCCGCCTCGGCCTCTGTCATTTCTTTCTTATCTCTCAAGTTACATCTCTTGGCGGTTTACAAACCGTACTTCTATACATGGGCCTTGAAATCTCATGGGCCTTAATCTCTACTAAAATATTAAAACCATGTACGATATAACTAAGCTGGTTTACAATATCCGGTTTATACCTACTAACCATATCCCTGACAGTTAGCTTCATTCCTCTATGGGATACAATGAACCCTAATAGCTTTCTGACCAGGATGTCGAAGACGCATTTTTTCGGATTGAGCCTTATGTCATATGCTCAAAGGTTATCAAATGTAAGGCGGAGATCATCCACCAATGTCTCGACGTGTTTGGTCTTAATGACTACGTCGTCAACATATGCCTCCACTGTCTTGTCGATTTGTTTTTCTAAGCATGTTTGAATCCTGCGTTGATACGTGGCATCGGCTTTTTTAAGTCCAAGGGGCATAGTTTTGAAACAGAAGGGGACGTACGGGGTGATAAATGTCGTTGCGGCTCGATTGGATTCCTTCATCTTTATCTGATGGTATCCGAAGTAAGCATCAAGGAAACATAACGAGTTGTGTCCGGCTGTTGCATCGATAATCTGATCAATGCGGGCCAGAGGAAAGGGATCCTTAGGGCAAGCCTTGTTTAGGTCTGTAAAGTCGACACAAAGGCGCCAGGATTTATCCTTCTTCGGTACCATGACTAAGTTAGTTAGCCAATCTGGATGTTTAATTTCTCTGATGAATCTGGCCTCCAGTAGCTAGGCTAGATCTTCTCCCATTGCTTGTATTTTGGGTTTGGAAAATTGTCGCAGTGACTGCTTGACTGGTTTGAACCCTTTGATGATGTTGAGGCTGTGTTCGGCCAGCCTGCGTGGGATTCCTGGCATATCTGAAGGGTGCCAGGCGAAATATCCCAATTTTCGCAAAGAAAGACCTGTAACGCGCTATCTACCGTCGGATCCAGCTGTGCCCCGATAGACGTTGTCTTATTAGGGTCCGTTGGGTGCACTTGAAATTTTATAATTTCATCAGCTAGCTTGAAGGAGGCAGATTTCGATCTTTTGGCAAGGATTACATCGTCCTTGTCCACCGTGGTTCGTAAGGTGGTTAATTCCTCGGCCGCGAGGGCTTCGGATAATGCCTCTAGGGCTAAATATGGCGTTTTGTTCTCGGCGCGGAGTGCTTTGTCCGGATCACTTGTCAATATGATTACTCCATTGGGCCCTGGCATTTTAAGCTTAATGTACCCATAATGGGGTATGGCTTGAAAGCATGAAAAAGCGTCCCGTCCTAAAAGGGCGCGGTATCCGCTATTGAAGGCAACAATGTGGAAGAGCAATTCCTCCGACCTGTAATTCCCGGATGTGCCGAATACTACGTCAGACATAATGCTTCCCGAACACCGGGCTTCCCGGCTGGGAATAATTCCTTTGAAGGTTGTGCTAGTGTGCTCAATGCGGGATCTGTCGACCTGCATTTTTGCAAGCATTTCCTCGTATATGTGGTTGAGTCCGCTTCCTCCGTCCATAAGTACTTTAGTGAGGCAAAAGCCGTCTACTATTGGATCTAGTACAAGAGCTGTTGTTGCTCGGACCGGCCGGACTCGAGGTGCGTCTTTGGCAGAAAAAGTGATTGTCGTGTCACTCCATGGGCTTGGAGAGCTAATTTGATAGACCTAGGCAAGTTCGCGATTTGCTCTCTTGCGGTGGTTGTTTGAGGAGAACATCTCGAAGACAGTGAAGACACCAACGTCTTTCTCCCCTGATATTGAGGTGGCAAGGATTGATGCACCGCTCTTTGCTATCTGTCAGAGTACCCAACATGCCCTAAGGCAGTGGTTTGGGATATTGTCCGGGGCTGCATGTATTTGGCAAGGTTTATCGAGCAGTTCGTCTAGTATGGACCTGCATCATGTAGAAGGTTTGTTCTTCTTGCCGATAGGCATATTATCGGATGACCTGCTAGGGTATGTCCATTTAGCCTTAACAGTGTGTTGTCCGAATACAGACTCTTCTAGAGGTGTATTTTGGGCTTTCCAAGTGTTTTCCATTACGCAGTACTTTCGTACTAAGTGCGACTGTTCTGTGAAATTCCGAACACGACGTCGGTTGATGGCGTTCAAAACTCCCTCATTCGTAGAATTGCGGTGAAATAAGGGGACCGCATCATCGTCGCAGCAGCCCTTAATCTTGTTCTTGACAAGCAGGAATCTGGCCCAAAAGTGGTTGACCGTCTCCTCGGGTTGCTGTTGTATGTTCGCGAGATCGTTTATCTCTGGGAATCCGGATTTAATTGGAGAGTTTTTCCCAGGGTGGGTGGATGTTGGTAATTTTAAGTCCCGACCCAATGTGGTATTCGGGGTTTTGACAACCTCCGGTGTGGATGATCTGGGCTTTGCAGGACCTAAATGTTCTGTTGGCCCGACGTCAATCCCAGAGCTCGAAAAGCACAAAGTACCACCCGACAGGGGTGTGTTCGGCTCGATGGGTTCGGAGATCCAAACTATGGCGGTCTCCATCTCAAAAGGGGGAGTATCTTCGGCTCCATCCTCGACTGTCGCCACTAGATGAGTGATCGGGATGGGATCAATCTCATCCTGACCAGATTTAGGTCTGATCTGATCTCCTGGCGATGAAAGCCCCAGGCGATGCGATCCAGCAGCTCATTTAAGGGCGAGAGATCTGCCGGGGTCGCGTCATCGGAGTGGCGAGAGTCAACATAAGGGTGATGCTCGATGACCACAGGAAGTGCGGCCGGCCTGGAGGCCACGCGGGCGTATAAAGTGAACCCGTCGAGTTGGAGAACCTGACCGATGGCCAAGTTGTTTTCGAGGGTGATCTCATCGTTGATGACGAGACGAGCCATCGATCACTTATTGCGAGCGCACATCGGAGCTCTCAATGAAAGCACCATTGTCGGTGTCCAAACCGGCAGATCTCGGGTAGGGAGGCCCAAGCTATGCGTCTAAGGACCGATGGTAACAGGAGACAGGGGACACGATGTTTACCCAGGTTCTGGCCCTCTCGATCGAGGTAAAACCCTACTCCTGCTCGATTGATATTGATGAATATGTGTTACAAGAGTTGATCTACCTCGAGATCGTAATGGCTAAACCCTAGAGCCTAGCCTATGTGGATATAATTATTTTGTCGTTAGCCTCTACAGACTAAACCCTCCGGCTTATATACACGCCGGAGGGGGCCTAGGGTTACAAAGGTGACTTGGGGAGGAAGTTATAGCTACATCCGGACATCATGCCTGCCTTTCTACGCATATAGGAGTCCTGACCGAATACGGGGGAGAGTCTTCTGCCTCTATCTTCGTGGCCCATTAATACGACCCAGCTTCATTGACCCGGACGCCTGAGGACCCCTGAACCCAGGACTCCCTCAAGCACCATGAATAAAGTGTGAACCACCATCAGTCATTAAATATCCGGGGACTCCAAACCTTGGGAAAATAACTTCCTTAAGCATTTTTAATAGAGGTGTTGTGATCAGCACTACTGGTTGGAATAGGTTCTACCCATTTATTAATGTAATTGACATCAACCAAAATATGTGTATACCCATTAGAGGAAGGGAAAGGTCCCATGTAATCAAAGCCCAAAACATCAAATGGTTCAACAACAAGTGAATAATTCATAGGCATTTCTTGACGCTTACCAATATTACCTATCCTTTGACATTCATCACAAGAGGAAACGAACTTACGAGCATCTTTGAAAAGAGTAGGCCAATCAAATCCAGACTGCAGTACCTTGTGAGCAGTTCTATCTCCAGCATGATGTCCTCCATATGCTTCGGAGTGACATTTCTGAATATTTGTCTCTGTTCATGCTCAGGTACACAACGTCTAATATTACCATCTACTCCTTCTTTATAAATATGTGGGTCATCGCAAAAGTAATGTCTCAAATCATAGAAGAACTTTTTCTTTTGTTGGTAAGTAAAACTTGGTGGTAAGTATTTAGCGACAATGTAATTAGCATAATCAGCATACCAAGGAGTACTATTAGTAATATTTATTGCAGCTAACTGCTCATCAGGAAAACTATCATCAATAGGTAGTGGGTCATCAGGCACATTTTCTAGTCTAGACAAATTATCAGCTACGGGGTTCTCAGCTCCTTTTCTATCAGTGATATGCAAGTCAATTTTTTGTAGTAAGAGAACCCACCTAATAAGTCTAGGCTTAGCTTCTTTCTTTCCATAAGATATTTAATGGTAGCATGGTCAGTGTGAACAGTTACTTTTGAATCAACAATGTAAGATCTAAACTTTTCACAAGCAAACACAACTGCTAAGAATTATTTTTCAGTGGTAGCATAATTCTTTTGAGCACTATCTAGAGTATTACTAGCATAATTGATAACATTTACTTTATTGTCAACTCTTTGTCCTAGAACAGGACCAACGGCATAATCACTAGCATCACACATAATTTCAAAAGGTAAGTTCCAATCAGGTGGTTGAACTATAGGTGCATAAATTAAAGCTTTCTTTAGTGTTTCAAAGGCTTCAAAGCAATCATCATCAAAAACAAAAGGAACATCCTTTTGTAAAAGATTAGTGAGAGGCATAGAGATTTTAGAAAAGTATTTGATAAATCTCCTATAGAAACCAGCATGACCTAAGAAACTATGAATACCTTTGATATCCTTAGGACACGACATTTTCTCAATTGCATCAACCTTAGCTTTGTCCACTTCAATACCCTTTTCAGAAATTTTATGGCCCAAGACAATACCTTCATTAATCATAAAGTGGCATTTCTCCCAATTCAAGACAAGACTTGTTTGTTCACATCTCTGCAAAACACGATCAAGATTGCTTAAACAATCATCAAAAGACTTCCCATAGACAGAGAAATCATCCATGAAAACTTCCACAATCTTTTCACAGAAGTCAGAGAATATTGCAGTCATGAGTAAATAGCATAAAACTACTACTTTACAGGCTAGGGTTTAAAAAAACTATCGGTTTTCAATTTTTCGCTGATAACTACCAAGTCAGAGGTTGGTTGTTTCAAAAAACCCTAATCACGGAGTGCTTTAAAATTGAGCACGATTATGACAGTTGGGACCTGCACGTAAGAGAACCGTTTGTTTGACTGTTACCTTACATGTAGGGCCCACATGTCAGTATCTCTAAAAGTTTTCTAAAAAACAATCGGGTCCCTGTAACTTTTTTTAAAAAGCAATTGGGTCCCTGACTGTTTTATGGAAAAAGCAATCGGGCCCTTGCTCCTCGGCGCGCGCCGTCCTGTGCTCAAGATCGACAGGAGCGCTCCCGTCGTCGTGCCCGCCGGCCAGCAGCCGCCGTGATGAGCGCGCCGACCAGAAGGCATGGAGCCGCTGCGGAGATCCCTCCCGTCGCACTTCGCACGTCCAATGTGCGCCACTCCCTTCCAGCGTGTGTGGCGGCCATAGCCTCCTCCTGCCGGTGAGCTGCTCCTGCAACCGCCGTGAGATCCCCCGCTGGACGGCCTCTCTCTCTCTCCCTCTTTCCTGGGCACGGTGACCTAATCCCTTGGCCATGGAGCTCGGCTGGCGGCGGCCCATGATCCTAGCCATGGCGCAAGGATGGCGGCAACCCATGCCCCTGGACGCGGTGGGTCGAGTCCCTCCCCCTGGCCATGGCGCGCGGTTGGTGGCACCCCGTGCTCCTTGGTGGCGGCTGGTCCTTCGTGCGGTGCTCCTTCTCGCGGTCAGCCCTAGCTTGGCATGCAGTGGGTGGTAGAGCTTGGGCCTTGGTCAAGAGGAGAAGGAAGAGAACAAAAGATAATAGGAAGAAGAGGGAACTTACATGTGGGTCCCACATGTAAGTTAACGGTCAAAGAAAACGTTCAAACAAACGGATTGTTTAGGACTGGGCCCGACCTATCATAAAACGGTTTTTAAATCGCTAACAACGAGTTATTAGGGTTTTTTGAAACAGCCAACCTCTGACTTGGTAGTTATCAGTGAAAAATTGAAAACCGGTAGTTTTTTGGAACCCTAGCTTGTAAAGTAGTAGTTTTATGCTATCTAGTCTGCAGTCATACATATTTGAAAGGTAGCAGGTGCATTGCATAAACCAAAAGGCATACGTTTATAGGCATAAGTTACAAAGGGACAAGTAAAAGTAGTTTTTCTTGATCAGGTTGAGAAACATGTATTTGTGAAAAACCAGAGTATCCATCAAGCAAGCAAAAGTTTGTGTGCTTTGATAATCTTTCTCGCATTTGATCAATAAAAGGTAGAGGTTAATGATCTTCTCTAGCTGCTTTATTTAATTTCCTAAAATCAATTACCATTCTATAGCATGTAACAATTCTTTGAGGAATAAGTTCATTTTATCATTAGGAACAACAAGAATACCTTCTTTCTTAGGAACACAATGAACGGGACTTACCCATCTACGATCAGCTATAGGATAGATTATACCCGCTTCCAAAAAAATTAATATTTCTGTTCTTACCACTTCTTTCAGCTTTGTATTTAACCGACATTGATGATCAACAACGGGTTTAGCATCAGGTTCCATATTAATCTTATGCTAACATAGAGTGGGATTGATGCCCTTTAAATCATCGATAGTATATCCGATAGCAGCTCGGTGCTTCCTTAGAACTTTCAATAATCTTTCTTCTTCATGTCCTGAAAGGTTAGCACTAATAATAACAGGATATATCTTATTTTCACCAAGATAAGCATATTTCGAAGTGTCTGGCAATTGTTTTAATTCAAACACAGTATCACCTTTAGGTGGAGGAGGACCTCCTAGAGTTTCAACATGCAAAATGTGTTTAAGCAGAGGACGTTGTTCAAAGAAAATATCATCTATTTCATTTCTTTCATGCATATGTAAATCATTTTCATGGTCTAGCAAATATTGTTCTAAAGGATCAGTAGGAGGCACAACAATAGAAGCAAGACCAATAATTTCATCTTTACTAGGCAATTCTTTTTCATGAAGCTTTCTATTAAACTTAAAAAATTAAACTCATGAGATTCATCACCAAAACTAACACCGAGAGTTTGTTTCTTACAGTCTATCTGAGCATTAACGGTGTTCAAGAAAGGTCTACTAAAGATAATGGGACATAAGCCATCTTGTGGGGAACCAAGAACAAGAAAATCAGTAGGGTATTTTATTTTCCCACACAAGACTTCAACATCTCTAATGATCCCAATTGGTGAAATAGTGTCTCTATTATCTAGTTTAATGGTGACATCAATGTCTTCTATCTCTGTGGGTGTTATATCATTCATAATTTCTTGGTATAAAGAGTAGGGAATAGCACTCACGCTAGCACCTATGTCACATAAACCATGGTAGCAGTGATCTCCTATTTTGACTAAAACAACGGGCATGCCAACAACAGGTCTATGTTTATCTTTAATACCAGGTTTGGCAATTCTAGTAGCTTCTTCATTAAAGCAAATAACATGCCCATCTACATTTTCTTCCAAGAAACCTTTAACCATAGCAACATTAGGTTCTAATTTAATTTGTTTATCTGGCTTAGGTGTTCTAATATAATTTTTGTTAACCACAGTTGAAACTTTAGCATGTTCCTTTATCCTAACAGGAAAAGGTGTTTTTTCAATATAAGCAGTAGGAACAACTGGATCAACAGTATAAATTATGGTTTCTTCTTTAACTGGTACTAGTTCTTTAGTTTCTTCTTTAATAGGTGGGTGATAAACCATTTATCTTTAGGGAGATCAACATGAGTAGCAAAAGATTCACAAAAGGAGGCTACTATCTCAGAGTCAAGTCCATATTTAGTGCTAAACTTTGAAAAAGCATCAGTGTTCATAAAAGATTTAACACAATCATACTTGAGCTTAACACCTGACTCTTTACCTTCGTCGAGTTCCCAATCTTCAGAGTTGCGTTTAACTCTTTCCAGAAGATCCCACCGGAATTCAATAGTTTTCTTCATAAAATAACCAGCACAGGAAGTATCAAGCATGGACCGATCATTGTGAGAAAGCCGAGCATAAAAATTATGAATAATAATTTCTCTTGAGAGCTCATGATTGGGGCATGAATATAACATTGACTTAAGCCTCCCCCAAGCTTGAGAGATACTTTCTCCTTCACGAGGCCAAAAATTATATATGTAATCGAGATCACGACGAACTAGATGCATAGGATATTTTTTTGGTGAAACTCTATTTTGAATCGGTTCCAGTTCCAATATCCAATATCATCACATAGGCTATACCATGCTAATGCCTTTCCCTTCAAATATAAATGAAAAACCTTCTTCATAACTTGATCTCCGGGTAAACCTTCAAGCTTAAACAATCCACAAATTTGTTCCACATATATCAAGTGCATATCAGGATGTTCAGTTCCATCTCCCGCATTAGGATTAGCTAGCAATTGTTCTATCATACCCGAAGGTATTTCATATTCAACATTTTAAGTAGGTGTAGCGGGTTGAGGGGTAACTAGTTGTGGTTCCGGTCGAGGTGAAGATACCCCAAACAAACCCCTAAAAGGATAGTTCTCCATAGTAACAAGTGACAATAAATTTCAGCACACTATATGAATGTTTCCTTACCAATTACCACTTACGAGAAGCGCTTCACTCCCCGGCAGCGGCGCCAGAAAATTTCCTTGATGACCCACAAGTATAGAGGATCAATTTTAGCTCGTTTCATTAAGTAAGAGTGTTGAACCCAACGAGGAGCAGAAGGAAATGATAAGTGTTTTTCAGTAAGGTAGTATCTGCAAGTGCTGAAATTGCAAGTAGCAGAGTAGTTTGATAGCAAGATAATTTTTTAACGAGCAAGTAATGATAGTAGTAGCAAAAGTGCAGCAAGATATCCCAATCCTTTTGAGGCAAAGGACAGGCCAAGACGGTTTCTTATAATAAGCAAGGCGTTCTTGAGGGTACACGGGAATTTCATCTAGTCACTTTCATCATGTTGGTTCAATTTGTGTTCGCTACTTTGATAATTTGATATGTGGGTGGATCGGTGCTTAGGTGATGTTCTTACTTGAAAAACCTCCTACTTATGATTAACCCTCCCACAAGCATCCGCAACTATGAAAACATTATTAAGAATAAATTCTAACCATAGCATTAAACTTTTGGATCCAGTCGGTCCCTTACGGAATAGCGCATAAACCGGGGTTTAAGTTTCTGTCACTCTCGCAACCTACCATCTAATTACTACTCCACAATGCATTCCCTTAGGCCCAAATATGGTGAAGTGTCATGTAGTCGATGTTCACATGACGCCACTAAGGTAATCACAACATTCATATTATCAAAATATCAAACACATATCAAATTCACATGATTACTTGCAACATGATATCTCCCGTGACCTCAAGAACAAAGGTAACTACTCACAAGTGATAAACATGCTCAGATCAGATGTGTATTGAATAGCATAAAGGATCTGAACATATGATCTTCCACCAAATAAACCATATAGTAATTAACTACAAGATGTAATCAACACTACTAGTCACCACAAGCACCAATCTATAGTTCCGGTAACAAGATTGAACACAAGAGATGAACTAGGGTTTGAGATGAGATAGTGCTGTCGAAGATGTTGATGAATATAGCCCTCCCCAAGAAGGGAGAGTTGTTGGTGATGATTGAGGGAGTCCTAGATTGAGGGGTCCTCATGTGGCCGAATAACTCGTTGTGGGCCGGACTGGTGGGCCGTGAAGATCATCGCCAAAGATCGTCTCTCGTATTCGGATAAGACTCATGTGTCCGTATAATGGCAGGTTTTAGGTTCGGGTGTAATCTTTCCTTCCCCTGCAAGATGGTCATGTATTAACCCTAGGGCCCTCCAGTGCATATATAAACTGGAGGGTTTAGTCCGTAGAGGATGAACAACATATAGCGGATACATAGCAATAACCCTGGTTAGACTTCTAGGGTTTAGCCATTATGATCTTGAGGTAGATTAACTCTTGTAATCATATTCATCAAGATCAATCAAGAACGAGTAGGGTTTTAACTCGATCGAGAGGGCCCGAACCTGGGTAAACATTGTGTCCCTTGTCTCATGTTACCATCGATCCACGGACGCATAGTTTGGGACCCCCTACCCGAGATCCGCCGGTTTTGACACCGAGATTGTTGCTTTCATTGAGAGTTCCACTATGCCGTCGACCGAAGTACCGATGGATCGCTTTGTCAACAACGACGGCACCTCCGCGGAGGTGATCTTCCCTCCCGGCCAGCTTTTTGTGTTAGGCGGCTTCACGCTCCGTGCCAACACAAAAGGCCACCTCGAGCAGGTTGAGAGCTACGCCCCTGGCCATCATGTCAGGTTTGGAAGCTTGAACTACGTTGCTGATATCCGCGGAGACTTGATCTTTGACGGATTCAAGCCCATGGAGACCGCTCCCTGCCACCACGATGAACATGACCTAAATCTGTCATCGGACCACATCCAGGGGATAGCACCTATAACCGCTCTGGCCCTAGATTCGGAGTAGATCGCGTCACCCGAGGACGAGAAGCTCAACCCCGCCACGGAAGCCACAGACTCAGCGGCGCTGGAGTCGCACACAGACCCAACCTTGAGTGGGATCTGTGTTACCGGAACTTTGGACTCGTCTCCGGCTACAGGTTCCGAACCATGTGCATCTCCGTCCCTCAAGCCTGATCACGCGCCTATCGTCGAATTCAGCTCTGCAAATATCTTCCGGCACTCACCTTTAGGCGATGTGCTAAACTCATTAAAATCTCTCTCTTTAGCAGGGGACTCATAGCCGAATAATATCCGGTTTGAACTGGAGGCTGATGATGGAGAATTTCACTTGCCACCCACCACCCACTTGGTAGCCACGGTCAAAGATTTAACTGATCTACTTGACTACGCTTCCGAAGACTTCAAAGGGATGGACCTCGAAGCCGAAGCAAATCTAGACCAAAACCCGCCCGTAACCGGGCGATGGACGGCTACGTCCTCATACGATGTATATATGGTGGACATACCTAAAGAGAAGGAGGATGACGGTGGTAACGATCCCACAAAGGATAAGCCTATCGATGAACCTCCCAAACATCAGCGCCTGAAGCGCCGATCTCGATCCCGTAAAGGGAAAGACAACACCAATTTCACTGACGACGGTGATAATCCGGACCAAGACGATGACCCCGCAGATCCAGCGATGGAGCAGGATGAGCGAGAGGACGGAGAACACAATCCGGGACCGCTGTCTGATCACAACGATGCCGAAGACAGAAATTATCAACCTGTCTCCGAAGAGGATGTTAGCCTGGGCGACTACGAATTCATCGTCCCAGAAGAACCCTTAGAACAAAGGCGCTTCCATCGGAGGCTTATCGCCACCGCAAGGAGCCTGAAAAAGCAGCGACGGTAGCTGTAAGCCGCACAATATACACTCAATGATAGATGGAATGATGTGCTAGACGCTTAGGAAAAATATGGCTGCAATCGCCAAACAAAGAGCTATCCTAAGCACAAACTGCTGCCTGAATTCGGCGACGAGACTATTGCGCCTAAACCGCCGAAGAACATTACCACCGATAAGCCGGACCGACCACCTCATGGACGGGGCAGAGTGGCTAGCAATGACATACACAAGCCCGCACCCCCTCCTCGTAAAGGAAAGGAGGCGGTAGCTCAGGGCCAGCAACACGATCTACGTGAGGACCTGAACAAAAAGGCTGGCAAGACCATATCCATCTACGGATCCAGGGACCGTGCTCCCGCACGGGACGATGGTTATCAAGCCAAATACGTCGGGCATATACCAGTTTGGAGCCAATACCGAACATCACAACCGTCGGACCTACGCCACGACATAGCAAAATATAGGGGTGCCGCACACCCTCTGTGCTTCACCGATGAAGTGATGGGTCACGAATTTCCAGAAGGGTTTAAACCCGTAAATATCGAGGCGTATGATGGAACGACGGATCCTACTGTCTGGATAGAAGACTTTATTCTTCACATCCACATGGCTCGTGGAGATGATCTCCACACCATCAAATACTTACCCCTCAAGCTGAAAGGACCAGCTCGGCACTGGCTGAGCAGCCTCCCAGAAAACTCCATTGGAAGTTAGGAAGAACTTGAGGATGCTTTTCGGGCCAATTTTCAAGGGACCTATGTCCGGCCCCCGGATGCTGACGATCTAAGTCACATAATCCAACAACCCAGGGAGTCAGCCCGTAAGCTTTGGAATTGGTTTCTCACTAAGAAGAACCAAATCGTCGAATGTCTGGAAGCCGAAGCCTTAGCGGCCTTCAAGCACATTGTCCGGGACGAATGGCTAGCTAGACACCTCGGCCAGGAAAAGCCGAGGATAATGGCAGCCCTAACTACACTCATGAGTCATGACCCATTTTTGCGCGGCGAGGACGGCTGGTTAGCTCGTAGGAGTACCAGTGACCCTGGCACATCCGAAGTCAGGGATGGCAATGGAAAGCCACGACATAACAAAAACAAACGTCGAAATAATGCTGGAAGCCCAGATGATACAGCGGTAAATGCCAGATTCAATGGATCTAGACCCGGTCAATGGAAGAAGCCATTTAAAGGTAACAAAGATAGTCCATCTAGCCTGGACAAAATATTAGACAGGCCCTACCAGATCCATGGCACCCCGGCTAAACCTACGAACCATACCAACCATAGTTGTTGGGTCTTCAAGCAGGCCGGCAAGCTCAACGCCGAACACAAGGGAAAGGGACCTCAAAGCAAAGACGAGGATGAACCTCGCCAGCCGAACACAGGGGGACAGAAGAAATTTCCACCGGAGATCAAAATAGTGAACATGATCTATGTCACTCATATCCCAAAGAGGGAGCGCAAGCGCGCACTCCGAGATGACTATGCCGTTGAGCCCGTTGCCCCCAAATTCAATCCATGGTCGGCATGTCCGATCACCTTTGATCGCAGGGATCATCCGACTAGTATCCGTCATGGGGGTTCGGCTGCCCTAGTGCTCGATATAATAATCGATGGGTACCATCTCACTCGAGTCCTTATGGACGGCGGCAGCAATCTCAATCTGATATACCAGGACACTGTCCGCAAGATGGGGATAGACCTATCAAGAATCAAGCCAAGCAGCGCGACCTTTAAAGGAGTTATACCGGGTGTAGCAGCCCACTGCACTGGCTCTTTAACATTGGAGGTCGTATTCGGCTCTCCCGATAACTTTTGAAGCGAAGAGCTAATCTTTAAGATAGCTTTGTTCCGAAGTGGCTATCATGCACTACTCGGAAGAATGACCTTTGCCCGCTTTAATGCAGTCCCGCATTATGCTTATTTAAAGCTCAAAATGCTTGGACCACGTAGCGTCATCACGGTCAATGGAAATATGGAGCGCTCTCTTTGTACGGAGGAGGACACTGCGGCCCTAGAAGCCGAAGTCCAAAACAGCCTATTCAAGCCGAACAGCTTACCGGTCGTTAAGACCACGGACATAGCTAAACTTGTCCGGCATACGTCTCAGTGTGGCAGCTCCGATGAACCTGACCTCGATTAGCAGCTACGCCCCCATCGACTGCCCCATAAGGTGGTTGCATACGTGCCTCATGTACACAATTATGCCCTTAAAATTCATTGGGCGGCACTGGGGGCACACTGCATACAAATAGTTCATAGTTCAGCTTGACCCTCAGACTCTAAAATTATCTTTCAAGGTTCATTAAAAGAACCAGCTTTGTTTACGGCCACACTGGATTCTTTTTCCAGGTTTTTTCTTTTTTCTTTTTTTTACAGATGGTCGTCACACTTCCCCCTTCAAGAACACATCACAAAGGAGAAAAACAACGCAGACGTGCAGCAGGGACCCGCGCTATGGTTTCTTTTTAGATTAAGACCCTGTGTAAACCTTTTATCTCCTTTTGTTTTATATACTTTTCTGGCATGTAAAATGTCCAAGGAAGTTATCGGCATTATCTGTAAGTATACGGCTCGCCGTACTTGAACGGGATATTATAGAAGCAGCTTGGTTCATATTATGTTTGGAGTTTTATTCTCTCACCACCTGTATTCTCTCCCCATGTCAGATTGCCACATGTGCCTTGACACCATGGGTCCATTACCAGCGGCTGTATTCGACCCGGTATATGTTGAAAAGTCTAAACACCTATAGGGAGTGTTCGGCGTCCTGGATATTTCTTTATATGCATCAGTTCTGAATCATGTGTTGGGTCAATAGTTGGGTTGCCCGGCTCCTGTGCTTACCCCTATGTTCCCGATTGTTCGTCTAGGGTGTAAAGGGAGAACTACTGCGATTGTACTTATAATTCGTCTGGTCAAGTACCTCAGTAGAGAAAGCCGAAAACCGACTGTCATGATAGGCGAGAATCTGGTATGCGATCCCGTGACTTAGTGTTATACTACGATCGATAGAGATCTACCCCGTGTTATACAAAGGGTTGGTTCTTTACCCAGCCGCGTACAAATAGATACCTTAATTCGAAAACACCATATACGTACCAGGGGCTAGTACTTAGTCCCACTTGTGAAACTCCTATGGCTAAGTGAAAGCAATAAAGCCGCATAGTCTGATTGCCTGGTTTGCTCCGCATACACCTCCTACATGGACCAAGACGTTGGATAAAGAGTGTTTATGCATATGACCGAACACCCCAGCAATATTTACATGGGGGCTGAAGCCGACGACTGAAAACTTTCAGATTTAAATAAACAGCCACACAAGAGGTGAAAGTCACTCACATTATAATAGCGCAAAAATTATATATACATCGGTTCATAAGCTTAAGTCTTTACAACCGGATACAACTACCCAAAGATAATATCCTTTCAGCACTGGCCTTCTACAAGGCGGGCGCCTTCAATGACGTCCTCAAAGTATCTCTCCGGCCTGCGGTGCTCCTTGCCTTTGGGCGGGCCAACAGTGGCTATGTCCCGCGCCTTCATCTTCACCCAGTGCACTTTCACATGGGCGAACGCCATCCGAGCACCCTCTATGCAGGACGAACGCTTCAGCGCATCGACCCTCGGACCCGCTTCGACGAGCCGCTTCACCAATTCAAAGTAGCTACTTGGGATTGGCTCAGCGGGCCACAGCCGGACTATCAAGTCCTTCATGGGCGAACCCGCCATGTTGTGCAGCTCGACCAGCTGCTTCATCTGGTCGTTGAGGGGCACCGGATGTTTTGGTGCATTGAACTGTGACAGAACATCTTCTCCGTGTTGTTCCCCTCCTGGGCTCGGAAGTATTGGGCGGCGTCAGCACTGCTCCTCGGGAGATCCACAAACACGCCTGGAGAACTACATAACCGCGTCAGCCCAAGGTACTTCTGCCCTCCAAATATGCTCTGTAAGAGAAAATTCCTACCATATGCTATCTCCCGCGCCTGCTTGATTTCCTCGCAGATGTTGCGCGACTCACTTCGCGCCTCCTGGGCAGCTTTGACTGCCGCAGCGAGCTCGGATGCTTGTTCCAAAGTCTTTTGTTCCAATGCCTCTCATTTGGGAGTAGCATCGTTCAGCTCAATTTCGACTTCGGTCACCCGAGCCTCGTGCTTTTGGCACGCGGCCTTTTCGGCCTCTAGATCGGCAACCGCTTTGTCGGCAGCTGCCTTGCTCGCCTCGGCCTCCTTCTTGGCCTTCGCGAGGTCGCCCTTGAGGGCCTTGAGCTCAGTGGCACGAACTGTTGATGGGCCTCGAACCCCTCGTTGGTTACCCCAAGTGGAAGGTGTAAGATGCAGTATGTAGAAGTGTTTTCCCTTAGCAAATATGCCAAGGATCAAATCCCCAGAGACTCCTAGGTTCAACAAGTAGGTGTCAACTGCTAACGGCGCGGTTTAGCAATCAACGTGGACCTGCACACAGATACAAATAACTTTGCTCCCAACGAGTACAGAGAGGTTGTCAATCCCTCCGGCCTTGTAGTTCACAAAGGGTTAAAAGCAAATGATAGTAGTGATAGATAATGTTTTGCAATAGTAAGTAAAAGCGAAAAGTAAATAGCGGATGTGATCAATGATGGTAATATGGACCGGAGTCTCATGATGTTCACTAGTGATGTCTCTCTCCCAAAAGACGATAAAACAGCTATGTGAGGTAAACGAATTACAGCTGGGCAATTCACAGGACCACGAACGCAAACCAATGCTGATTACATTGCAAGAAAGGTTGAGGTTCAAAGCATGGGCGGTACGCCAAAGTAAGTAGACCAAAATCCATCAATATCTACTACTAATCATCCACCTTGAGATATCTAACCAGAACATCTCGCTGGTATTAAGTCGCGAGTCCCACCCATAGTGTAAACTCAATGCAACAGACAACTGCATTAAAAGAACTTTGCGTAAAGTAAACAATCCTTGCACCCGCGGGCACAAGCACCGTTGTTTTCCCCCTTGTGGCAACAGCACATCCCCTAGACTCATGTTTCTGTCACTCAAGCTAGTCATCGAGGGGCATGAACCCACAATCGAGCATAACGTTCCCTCTTGGAGTCACTATGTATTACTTGGCCAAAGCAATAAATAACAACGGAGAACATGCAAGAATTACTTATGAACATAAATATAAAAGAGGTAGATCAAATATATTACTCAAGATCAATCTGAACATAATCTCATAATCCATCGGATCCCAGCAAACTCAACATAGCAACAGCATAAGGATTACATATCTGCCTCGATCATGTAGGGCAGCTCACGAGGACTAATTAGTGAAGCACAAGAACGGGAGGAGAACATCACATAGCTACTAGTCATGGACTCATGGTCCAAGGGAGACTACTCACGACTCATCCGGGAGGCATCCATGGTGGTGGAGAAGTTCCCGGTGGTGATCCTCCCCTCCGGCAGGGTGCCGAGAAGAGTTCTCCTGGTGCTCCCGATCTTGGAAGCGGCGGCGGCGGCGGAACTGAGATGGGATCGCGAAAAGAGTTCCTGTTCTGAGGGTTTCGGAGGATGCTTTAAATATATGCCAAAGGGGGGCATCGGGGAAGCTTCGGGGGGCCCAGGCGCCCCCCCGGCGCGGCCCAGGGGGGGCGCGCCGCCAGGGCGCCTGGAGCCCTGGTGCCCCCCCCCCCCGGCTGTCCTTCGGACGCACGGTAGTTTCCGGAACGCTGATTTTTTATATAATTTTTCTGGATTTTTCCTGGCAGTTCTCGTAACGTGAAAACCTGAAATACAAAAACAGCCGAAAACAGAAACTGGCACTGGGGTGCACTGGATTAGTAAGTTAGTCCAAATATGATCAAAAGTGTATGGAAGTGTATGAATATCATAGCAATATCACCAAAAAGTGGCATGGAGCAAGCAGAAATTATAGATACGTTTTGGACGTATCAACATCCCCAAGCTTAATTCCTGCTCGTCCTCGAGTAGGTAAATAATAACAAGAATAATTTATGTGGTGACATGCTATTAACTATATAGGACTTTTTCATAGTCATATGACAAAAGCTTACTGAGACAATGATTCTATAGTAATTAAGTTGCCTCATGAGAAAATCACAAATGACTGAAAGTTTTACAACATGACATTGAAGCATCAAATAGATTTGCAATGAACATGATGTGCAAATATGATAAAGTGATATCTAGCTTGCCCCCTTTAGTGAAGCAAAACATAAATGCAGGGGCACCTTCAAGGTTTAAGTGATGACTAGATACAATGATTTCAAAATAAACGATATCACAATCATGCAAAAGACAATGCTACTTTCGGACAATGCACATTACACTCAGAATGACAATCATGCTCTCAGTAGTTGGTGCTTTTAAAAGAAGGTGGAGACTCAACATAAAAGTAAAAGAATGGTTATGTGCTAGAGCTTTTTTTTTTATTTTGAAAACATGGAAGCAATTTTGTCAACGGTAGTAGTACTTCATATGTGTCATGTATAAGACATCCTATAAGTTGCAAGCCTCATGCATCGAATACCAATAGTGCTCGCACCTTGTCCTAATTAGCTCGGATTTCCATGGGTTATCATTGCATTACATATGTTTCAACCAAGTGTCACAAAGGGGTACCTCTATGCCACCTGTATAAAGGTCCAAGGAGATAAATCGCATTTGATTTCTCGTTTTTGATAGATCTCAACTTGAGGACATCCATACCGGGACAACATAGAAAATAGATGATGGACTCCTCTTTAATGCATAAGCATATTCTCATAAGAGATTGTGGATTAATGTCCAAGCTAAAACTTCCACCATGATGCATGGCTTTGGTTGGCGGCCCAATGTTCTTCTCTAACAATATGCATACTCATTCAACCCATGGCAAATCACCCTTACTTCAGACAAGACGAACATGCATAGCAACTCACATGATATTCAACAAAAGTGTGACAGTTGATGGCGTCCCCAGAAACATGGTTACCGCTCAGCAAGCAACTTATAAGAAATAAGATACATAAGCAACATATTCTTTACCACAATAGTTTTTAAGCTACTTTCCCATGAGCTATGTATTGCGAGGTTAGTCTTAGTACAGGTGGAGGTTAGCAAAAGATGGGAGCGACCAACTAAGAGAGCAATGACGGTCATAATCATGCAGAGCGACAAAGCAATATTGAATCAGGCATGGTAGTTATATCGCTACTCAGAAATAAAAGATCATCAAGGCTTGACAGACTTTCTTTACAGTCTTAAATATGCGTGAGCATACGCCAAGTCAATCAAAATAAATTCTCGAAGGAAGATATTACTAAACCATACCACATCATTGGCAAACAAATCAAGTTGGTACTCCAATAACACATTGGGAATCCCCCAGCTATTTGAGATTAACCATAAGAAAACCTGAACTACTAAGCACCATTATGCACGTAGCATCTTTATCATAGACATATCAACCAATGCAACGGAAGCAAACTCTCTTAATAAGATAATTATGATAATTAAAGAGAGTTCAAGCAACCAACTAAACAAAAGCTCTTTGAAAAGATAAGCATGAATACTAAGAGCAGAGCATGATAGTAGCTATTAAAAGACAAAGAACACACACAGCAAAGATAGACATGAAAATTCTATGTTATGTTCTAGCTAGAAGTGGAGCGTGTTTCTCTCACACATAAAGAATGCTAAGTTCCGACCCGTTATGAAAAACTAAAAAGAAAACTAAAAGCAAGACGCTCCAAGCATAGCACATAACACATGAAGTGATAAAAATATAGCGAAACGAAAGACGAACTGATAATGTTGATGGAGAAGGGGATGCACGGGGGCATCCCCAAGCTTAGACGCTTGAGTCTCCTTGAATATTTCTTGGGGTGCATGGGGGCATCCCCAAGCTTGAGCGCTTGACACTCCTGAATCTTTTTATCATCTTCCCTCGCACACTTGAAAACTCCCTTCATACATAACTCATCATAATCTGATTAGCGAGGTTAGTACCCTTAATAAAATAATTATACCTTGCTGGAAATAAAGATATTCTTGAAGTTCTACTGTTTCTCAAGATTGCCAAAAGGTTTTTGCAAAGAAAAAGCAAGCTCTTGATTTGCAAAATGGAGGAAAGGCAAAACAGGACAGAATCTGTGAAAAACAGAACAACAGGTAGTAATTGATCTGTTCGGGATACTTCTGCAACTCAAATCAAAAAACTCAGAACAGACGCACAAAAGACAATTATATATAGAACTCTGTCGAAAAAATTCAGACCAAAAAGATGATCTGGTGATTTTATAAGAATTTTTCTATCCAAGGACAAAATCTGTTTCCTGGACAGCACCTCACAACTTTTGAAGTTTCTAGCAATCAGAGGCTATACTTGGCACAAATATGAAAAGCAAAGATACAATGATGATGCTACAGAAGTAAACAACATCAAGACACAACAAAAGCAAAAAAATTATTCATGTGGGCTACCTCCCAAAAGCGCTTTCTTTTATGCCTTTAAGCTAGGCATAATGCATAGAGATCAAGTTGTATCAATTGAACCATCATCAAGATCATCAAAAAGCTCTTCAATAATACAACTAGTCTTAAGAGGACTCTCAAATAAAGGCCTCATAGAGATACTCCTAGGTAGAAGACCAAAAGGATAAAAGTCAAGGGAAGATTCATTTATAAATTTATCAAAGACAGGTGTTTCTTCCAAGGTCTTTACAGTTTCAACCCCTTTGGCAATAGATGGATTACTTTTAGAACGGGGAGCCTTTGGAACGTGAACGAACTTAGGCTCCCTCTTTGCCAGAGTTTCTACCTTTTTGGTTTTGATTGAGGAGAAGGTAGTTCCTAGGGTATCAAATATTTCCTCAATCTTGTCTATCCTAGAAGAGTCCAAGTCATGGAATTTGACGGTCTCCAAAATTTTAAAAAAATTATGCATGGAGCTATCAAGTCTATTCAAATTCCCTTGGATCTAACGATCCAACTCATTTATCTTATTAATGCTTGGCATCTCTAGCTCTATCTTTTCAAGTTTTTTCATAATGTGAGCTAGGGTGATGTCCTCTCGAATGCTAACAACAGGGAGATTCCCAACAAGATTTTCAATAATACTAAGAGACTCCCAAACTGGGGCCTCTAGGAAATAACCATTGATAGCAGTATCTAGAATAAACCTATTCCAAGAAGTAATTCCAACATAAAAATTTCTAAGCAAGATAGTAGTAGGTTGCTTCTTGGTGGCTCTTTTTTGTGAATCATTAATTCTATACCAAGCATCTTTCAAAGTTTCCCCACCTCTTTGTTTAAAGGTGAGAACTTCTGCCTTGTCAAAGACAAAAGGACCCGACATAATGATAACTAAAGAACAAGATAACTATTTTTGTGATTTTCGATAAAAGGTACTAAAGCAAAAACTGAAAGGTAAACTAACAAGACTAAAAGCAAAGGTAAAAGATAGCATGCAACTCCCCATCCTGAAGAGTGGAGTCCACGGCAACGGCGCCAGAAAATACTCCTTGATGGGCCTCGAACCCCTCGTTGATTACCCCAAGTGGAAGGTGTAAGATGCAGTATGTAGAAGTGTTTTCCCTTAGCAAAGATGCCAAGGATCGAATCCCCAGAGACTCCTAGGTTCAACAAGTAGGTGTCAACTGCTAACGGCGCGGTTTAGCAATCAACGTGGACCTGCACACAGATACAAAATAACTTTGCTCCTAGCGAGTACAGAGAGGTTGTCAATCCCTCCGGCCTTGTAGTTCACAAAGGGTTAAAAGCAAATGATAGTAGTGATAGATAATGTTTTGCAATAGTAAGTAAAAGCAAAAAGTAAATAGCGGATGTGATCAATGATGGTAATATGGACCGGAGTCTCATGATGTTCACTAGTGATGTCTCTCTCCCAAAAGACGATAAAACAGCTATGTGAGGTAAACGAATTACAGCTGGGCAATTGACAGGACCACGAACGCAAACCAATGCTGATTACATTGCAAGAAAGGTTGAGGTTCAAAGCATGGGCGGTACGCAAAAGTAAGTAGACCGAAATCCATCAATATCTACTACTAATCATCCACCTTGAGATATCTATCCAGAACATCTCGCTGGTATTAAGTTGCGAGTCCCACCCATAGTGTAAACTCAATGCAACAGACAACTGGATTAAAAGAACTTTGCGTAAAGTAAACAATCCTTGCACCCGCGGGCACAAGCACCGTTGTTTTCCCCCTTGTGGCAATAGCACATCCCCTAGACTCATGTTTCTGTCACTCAAGCTAGTCATCGAGGGGCATGAACCCACAATCGAGCATAACGTTCCCTCTTGGAGTCACTACGTATTACTTTGCCAAAGCAATAAATAACAACAGAGAACATGCAAGAATTACTTATGAACATAAATATAAAAGAGGTAGATCAAATATATTACTCAAGATCAATCTGAACATAATCTCATAATCCATCGGATCCCAGCAAACTCAACATAGCAACAGCATAAGGATTAGATATGTGCCTCGATCATGTAGGGCAGCTCACGAGGACTAATTAGTGAAGCACAAGAACGGGAGGAGAACATCACATAGCTAATGGTCATGGACTCATGGTCCAAGGGAGACTACTCACGACTCATCCGGGAGGCATCCATGGTGGTAGAGAAGTTCCCGGTGGTGATCCTCCCCTCCGGCAGGGTGTCGGAAAGAGTTCTCCTGGTGCTCCCGATCTTGGAAGCGGCGACGGCGGCGGAACAGAGATGGGATCGCGAAAAGAGTTCCTGTTCTGAGGGTTTCGGAGGACGCTTTAAATATATGCCAAAGGGGGGCATCGGGGAAGCTTCGGGGGGCCCAGGCGCCCCCCCGGCGCGACCCAGGGGGGGGAGGGCGCCGCCAGGGTGCCTGGAGCCCTGGTGCCCCCCCCCCCGGCTGTCCTTCGGACGCACGGTAGTTTCCGGAACGTTGATTTTTATATAATTTTTCTAGATTTTTCCTGGCAGTTCTCGTAACGTGAAAACCTGAAATACAAAAACAGCCGAAAACAGAAACTGGCACTGGGGTGCACTGGATTAGTAAGTTAGTCCAAATATAATCAAAAGTGTATGGAAGTGTATGAATATCATAGCAATATCACCAAAAAGTGGCATGGAGCAAGCAGAAATTATAGATACGTTTTGGACGTATCAACTGTTTAATACAGAATATCATAAAGAATTTATACTCATAATCAATCAAAATTATTATTCTTCTTGACATCTCACTTTTTAAAATCCACATACCTTGCGTCTCATCCAAACGCTGGTTGATGCGGTCGAGGCCCGCGTTGGCCTCTGAGAGCTTCTGATTTAGTTCGGCAACTTCTGCAGCTTGTGCAGTTGCCACAACTAGTGAAGCCTATTCAAATGCAAAAGCATACAGTTTAGCTCTATAATATGCTATATTATGGATACGATCACACAAAGCATCAGGGGCTACTCGCTATATATGTGCATATAAACAAATAAAGTTCCATAAAAGAACATTACATTGCATACCTCGAAGCCTATTAGTAGACTGTTGAAGGCTTCATTCAGTCCGCCTTTGAAGGACTGAATCTTCTTCATCACCACACCCATTATGGTGCGGTGCTCCTCCATGACGGAAGCACTTTGTAGTGCTCCCTCCGGAGGGTCCGACGCCTCCGGATTGATACTAGGCGCCATAGGAACAGTTGTATCCTCCCCTACCTTGGGGGTCTGGTCTTCGGACTCCGGAGCCGCACTAGGCTCTGGATCAGTATTCGGCGGGGCCCCGGATTGTTTGGGCCCCCCGTCTTCAGTCTCCATGGGGACTGTTTCCCCATGGTCAGTGGCAGCTGAGGTGTTACCCTCGGTCACCTTATCACCTGCCCCGCCCCATCTCCTTGAGCAGGATACGCACGCTGGGAGGTCACTTCGGTGTCCCCGTGGGCCACGGGAGATGGAGCTCGAACCAGCGGTTCACTCTCCGTCTCTCCAGACGGCAGGGAGTTCCCCTCCGATAAGGAGGCATTGGGGTGTGCTCGAGGAGGGTTGTAGGTCAGCAGGTGATAATTGCTTAAAAGCATTAATATGTTGAATGAACAAGGTGCAGTAATTAATATATCCGAACAACTTACGTTTCGGCTAGGGGCTTCTCCCTAGGCTTCACCACAAAGTTGTGTTCGGACGATGAGTCCGAACGGGCGGGGAGGTTTAGCCTCCTCCGGGGTGCAGCCTTGCCCGCATCAGCAGCGACCACCCTCTTCTTCCCCTTGCCCTGGGCGAGGGATTCTTCGTCTTCATCATCCTCCTCCTCTTCGGAGGAGAGGATGTTGATCTCCTCGGACTTCGCATCCACAGAGCGGGGGCTGCTCTTGGTCTCCTTGCCGTTCTTCTTGGACTTCTTGTCCAGCGCCAGAACCAGCATCGCCAATAGTTGAGGCGTGGCTGGGTCTTGTGGCAAAAGGACCGGACACTTGATCCAAACTGCCTTCTTCGTCCAGTTATGTATATCACGTAAAAACTCCAATTCACATTATCGTTAAAATAAGGAGGGAATATATGTTCGGCGGAGTTTTTTGCTTACCTCTTGTGCGGTAAACGCAGTGCTGTAGCCCGAGTCCTCAGTTTCCTTTGGCCACTCCTTCTGGCTCTTGAAGAGGTGTTTCCAGATCTCTTCGTGTGTGGAGCCGTGTAGATGCTTCAAGGGCCGGGCTCCTGTCGGATTGAACTCCCATAGAGAGGAGTCCTGGCGTTGGCAAGGAAGGACAAATCGGGCGAGCATTACCTGAACCACAGTTGTGAGTTGGTAGCCTTTGGTGATCATGTCGGACACATGGCCTTGGAGTGCCGCCACCTCAGCCAGAGACCCCCAGTTCAAACTCTTATCGGTCCAGGAGGTTAGCCTCTCCGGGGTCTAGATCTAAAAGCAGGCGCCGCCGCCCATTTGGCGTCGCGGGGCTCAGTGATATATAACCACTCCTGCTGCCAAACCTTGTTCGTCTCCACGAATGACCCCTTTGGCCAGGTTGCATTCGGGAGCTTGCTTAGCATAGCGCCCCCGAACTCCGCATGTTGCCCGTCCACCACCTTCGGCTTCACATTAAAGGTCTTGAGCCATAAGCCAAAGTGTGGGGGAACGCGGAGGAAAGCTTCACACACCACTATGAAAGCGGAGATGTGAAGGATTGAATTCGGAGCTAGATCATGGAAATCCAGCCCATAGAAAAACAATAGATCCCGTACAAAGGGGTGAAGAGGGAATCCTAGCCCCCTAACGAAGTGTGAGAGGAACACGACTCTCTCACCCGCCTCCGGGACGGGAATCACTTGATCCTGGGCGGGGACTCGATGCATGATGTTGGCGGCAAGGTAGCCCGCGCTCCGGAGATCCTCCACGGTCTTCTTAGTAACCGTGGAGGCCTCCCACTTGCCTCTGGCGCCGGATCCAGCCATTTTCTGGGGAAGGAAGTGGTGGTCGAGGAATCGAGAGCTGCGGGTGCAAGAGATGAGGATGCTGGGGCTAGAAAGATTGGAGAGCTGGAGCTTGAGGAAGGTGTGGGGCTGATGGAAGGGATTGATATCCTTTTATAACGTTGTGAATACAGAACATCCCCCCACTTTAGCCATAAACCTCGTCGGTTCCCAAAGCGGTCGTGCGTAATGCACGGTTTGGATGCTCACGTCACATTGATAAGGATCCCATAATAAGCGGGCATGATCTTTGTTCTGATAAGACGTGTCAATGGGGTTATACCTCGAAACGTGAAACTAGGACCAAGTAAAATGGTTCGATATGATAGTGGGATAGACACGACGCTTAACCAAAAAAAGTTGTCAGTAAAGACACACTATTCATTTTCTTTTGATGCCTTGCCCTCAAGGCTAAGGGTTGTACTAACCATGCAGAGCCGGACACAATACATTCTTTTGCAGAAGATAGTTCCTCGATATGTTCGGAAGAAGGAACCCGCCTTACAATGCCGAAGACAATACGGAAGCCAAACTCATCGTCATCGAGGACAGGTTCAGGGGCTACTGAGGGAGTCCTGGATTGAGGGGTCCTCATGTGGCCGGATAACTCGTTATGGGTCGGACTGGTGGGCCTTGAAGATCATCGCTGAAGATCGTCTCTCGTATCCGGATAGGACTCCTGTCTGCATATAATGGCAGGTTTTAGGTTCGGGTGTAATCTTTCCTTTCTCTGCAAGATGGTCATGTATTAACCCTAGGGCCCTCTAGTGCATATATAAAGTGGAGGGTTTAGTCCGTAGAGGCTGAACAACATATAGTTGATTCATAGCAATCACCCTGGTTAGACTTCTAGGGTTTAGCCATTACGATCTCGAGGTAGATCAACTCTTGTAATCATATTCATCAAGATCAATCAAGCAGGAGTAGGGTTTTACCTCGATCGAGAGGGCCCGAACCTGGGTAAACACTGTGTCCCTTGTCTCCTGTTACCATCAATCCACACACGCATAGTTCGGGACCCCCTACCCGAGATCCGCCGGTTTTGACACCGACAATGATTTCCCCCTCTGGGAGGGAAGTTCCCCCGATGGAATCTCTCCGCCGGTGGGCAAAAGTGCTCCTGCCCAAGTTCCACCTTGAGACGGCGGCGTTCCGTCCCAAAAGTCTTCTCTCGATTTTTTTTCTAGGTCAAAATGACTTATATACCAGAAGAGGGGCACCGGAGGTGGGCCGGGGTGAGCACAACCTACCAGGGTGCGCTTGGGGGGCCTGGCACGCCCAGGTGGGTTGTGCCCACCTGGTGGGCCCCCTCTGGTGGTTATCAGCTCCAATATTTCTTATATATTCCATAAAAAAATCCCCGTGGAGTTTCAGCTTGTTTGGAGTTGCGTAGAATAGGTGGCCTAACGTAGCTTTTTCAGGTCCAGATTTCCAGCTGCCGGAATTCTCCCCCTTGATGCATTCCTTGCAAATTATGAGAGAAAAGGCATTAGAATTACTCCAAAAAGCATTATTATGCATAATAATAACATAAATAACAGCAAGAAAACATGATGCAAAATGGACGTATCAGTGCATATATTGGAGACTTTCTTGTACCTCCTTCTGGATTGTTACCTTGGTTCTCAACTAAGGGAAATACTTATCTCTACTTTGATGCATCACCCTTTCCTCTTCAAGGGAAAAATCAACGCAAGCTCAAGAAGTAGCAGATACGTACTGAATGTGGGAGCAATTAGCCAGAGTAGCTCTATGCAGAGCATTGTAGACATAGATGTTTGCAAAGTACACACGGATCTGAATGTTGCAGACCCATTGACTAAAAATTTCGCTCACAAGCAAAACATGATCACACCTTAGAACTCTTTGAGTGTTAATCACATGGTGATGTGAACTAGATTATTAACTCTAGTAAACTCTTTGGGTGTTAGTCACATGGCGATGTGAACTATGAGTGTTAATCACATGGCAATGTGAACTAGATTATTGACTCTAGTGAACTCTTTTGCGTGTTAATCACATGGTGATGTGAACTAGATTATTGACTCAAGTAAACTCTTTGGGTGTTAGTCACATGGCGATGTGTACTATGGGTGTTAATCACATGGCGATGTGAACTAGATTATTGACTCTAGTGCAAGTGTGAGACTGATGGAAATATGCCCTAGAGGCAATAATAAAGTTGTTATTATTATATTTCCTTATTCATGATAAAGGTTTATTATTCATGCTAGAATTGTATTGAATGGAAACTTAAATACATGTGTGAATACATAAACAAATATCGTGTCCCTAGTGAGCCTCTACTAGACTAGCTCGTTGATCAAAGATGGTTAAGGTTTCCTAACCATAGACATGAGTTGTCATTTCATAACGGGGTCACATCATTATGAGAATGATATGGTGGACAAGAACCAACCGTTAGCATAGCATATGATCGTTCAGTTTATTGCTACTGCTTTCTTAATGTCAAATACATGTTTCTTCGACCATGAGATCATGTAACTCCCGGATACTAGAGGAATACCTTGTGTGCTATAAAATGTCACAACATAACAGGGTGATCATAAAGGTGCTCTACAGGTATCTCCGAAGGTGTCTGTTGAGTTGGCATGGATCGAGACTGGGATTTGTCACTCGGTATGACGGAGAGGTATCTCTGGGTCCTCTCAGGTAATACAACATCACAAGAAGCTTGCAAGCAAAGTGACTAAGGAGTTTGTTACGGGATGATGTATTACGGAACAAGTAAAGAGACTTGCCGGTAACGAGATTGAACTAGGTATGGAGATACCGACGATCGAATCTCAGGCAAGTAACATACCGATAGACAAAGGGAACTACGTATGTTGTCATAAAGGTTCGATCGATAAGGATCTTCGTACAGTATGTAGGAACCAATATGGGCATCTAGGTCCCGCTATTGGTTATTGATCGGAGAAGCATCTCGGTCATGTCTACATCATTCTCAAATCCGTAGGGTCTGCACGCTTAACGTTCCTTGACGATATAGTATTATATGAGTTATGTATGTTGGTGACCGAATGTTGTTCGGAGTCCCGGATGAGATCACGGACATGACGAGGAGCTCCGGAGGTAAAGATTGATATATAGGATGATATGGTTAGGCCAAGGGGTCAGGCCGACGAGGCTTTAGGTCGGTGCAAAAGGATGTTTTGCACAGGTGAGGGACCAAACGCCGGAGACCCTGGCGTCCATGGCGTCTGGGCCAGACGCCAAGGACTGTGGCATCTCGTCCTAGAAGTCCGAGAAGGACTCTTCCTTGCGGGCAAAATCGAATTTGAGGGGGCGCTTTCTCCAAGTTTCGACCCCATGGCTCTACATATAGATAGAGGGGTAGGGCTAGCACCCAGAACACATCAAGATTCACCAAGCCATGTGCCGGCAACCCTGTCCCCTCTAGTTTATCCTGCATCATAGTTTCTATTGTGCTGGGCGAAGCCCTGCGAAGATTGTTCTTCACCACCACCGTCACCACACCGTCATGCTGCCAGAACTCATCTACTACTTCGCCCCTCTTGCTGGATCAAGAAGGCGAGGACATCATCGAGCTGAAGTGTGCTGAACGCGGAGGTGCCGTACGTTCGGTGCTTGATAAGGACGGATCGTGAAGGTGTACGACTACATCAACCGTATTGATAAACACTTCCTCTTAGTGATCTTCAAGGGTATGAAGATTCTCCCCCCCCCTCTCGTAGCTATGCATCTCCATGGATAGATCTTGTGTGTGCGTAGATTTTTTTCATGCAACGTTCTCCAAGAGGATCAAACCCAGTAACACCACCTTAAAGGGGGTGATTCCGTGCGTTGAAGCCCGATGCTCAGGGACAGTAACTCTGGAGGTAGTATTCGGCTGTCCAAATAACTTCCGCAGCGAAGAATTGATCTTCGACATAGCCCCTTTTTGCAGCGGCTACCACGCCCTTCTAAGCTGGACAATGTTCGCCCGTTTTAACGCAGTCCCGCATTATGCATACCTCAAGTTAAAGATGATCGGAGCCTCAGGTGTCATAACTATAAATGGTAACACAGAGCACTCCCTACGGCCGAGGAACACACTGCGGCCTTGGCAGCTGAAGACCAAGTTGGCGCAACAGGGGCAAGATACCAGCCAGCCGTAAAGGCTGGAGAAACAAACAAACAGACCCGAGCTCGGTCCCCGTCATGGGAACCCGCCCGCGTTCGCCGAAAATAGGGATACACTCCCCACGGCACTCCCGCCCAAGTCACGCTTTACGTGCCTCGCCAGCACAACTTCGCGCTCAAGATACCATGGGCGGCCGAGGGGCCCACATGAAAATTATAGGATCATGTATTCGGCTCAGCTGAACTATGAACAGCCATGTCTTCGGACGGCAGTGGGGGAGGCACCAGATTCGCCCAGCATTAAGCTGTGTCAACAATGCTACCTCTCAAGATCCATATTCGAGGATCCCTCCCATCGGAGCATGTTTCTCTACATGGAACCTCTTTCTCAATAGAAGCTAAGGCACAGACGTGCAACAGGGCATAGTGGAGGCTTCGACCCACGACTCAAGGCCCTATGTAAACCTTTCTTTCTGTTAAAACTCTACATATATACTCACTTGTAATAAATGCCTTGGAAGTTTGAATTTTTCGGATAGACGTCCTAAGCTTATGGAAAACACCGATTACGATCCGTGAGCACTTACTTGTCTCACTTTTATTTCATTTTCCACTCTTCGAATAAATACGACATATATGTTCAAATGCAGTTCGGCTAATAGACCGAGGGGACGATCTTGTCATCTACCACATGCATAAAAGTCCGGTACCATGTGACAGTCGCGTGTTCGGCGTCTCGGATATGACATTTTATGCACCACTTCCGAACTATGTCTTGGGTCAATAGTTGGGTAGCCCGGCTCCTGTGCTTACCTTCTTACGTCCCGCGCATTCAGCTAAGAAGGTAAATGGAGAACCCCTGCGATTGTACTTTCGGCTAGTCCGGTTAAGCACCTCAGGCGGATAAAGCCAATAACTGACTGGCATAGCATGCGTGAACTGGTCAGGGATCCGACGACAAGTATCAAACTCAAAAAATTGTTGGCAATTTCTCCGTGTCACACGCAGGGTTCATCTTAGCACAAACCACGTGATTAAAAAGGTATGCCTCGGCTCCAAGTTCATCAAAAAGCATTGGGGGCTAGTCATTAGCCCCCTCCGTCAAGCTCCTATGGCTAAGTGAAAGCAATAAAGCAGCATATTCTGATTGCCAAGTCTCTCTCGCACGCCACCGCCTTCGGGTATCGGACGTCGGGTAAGGGTAATAGTGCGGAGATGAAACATCCCTCGTGATATTCACTTGGGGGCTGAAGAGAACGACTCGTAACTTTCAGAATAAATATACGGCCCCACGCGAGTCAAAATAAAACAATTACATCATAAAACACGCAAAAGAGGCGCATTATAAAGCATAAGGTTCAGCTGATAACTTGATACAATCATTCAGTCAAGGATTACCCTTAAGAGCACCCGCCCTCTATCTCCCGTGCACCAGCCATAACCTGAGCGGAATATTGTTCGGGGCGGCGATGCTCCTTTCCAGCTCGCGGAGGACTAGTGGCCATGTCCATTGGATTGATCTTAGGCCAATGGACCGTGGTCTTCGCAAAAGCCAGTCTAGCCCCATCAAGGCACACCGAATGCTTCACGGCGTCAATCCGAGGTGGGGCATCATGTAACTTCTGCACCAGGCCGAAGTAGTTGTCCAGCAGAGGCTCTTCGGGCCACAGCTGTACACAAAGATCCTTTAGGGCCGGCTCGGCCATCCGATGTAGCTCCATCAGCTACTTCATCTAATCACTAAGGAGCGGAGGGTGCTCGGATGCCTGGAACTGCGACCAGAAGAGACGCCGCTCGGAGTCCTCTTCCCGAGTAGCATAGTGCTCCGCCGCAGCAACTACACTCTTTGGAAGCTTGGCAAAAACGCTTGTGGAGCGCCACACTCGCGTCAGCGAGGAAAATCTGTTGCCGCCAAAAAACATTTTGAAGTAAGTATTTCTTACCATCAACGATTTTCCTCACTTGGTGGAGCTCCTCCCGGACACCACACACTTTGGTCCGGGCCTCTTGGAGCCCTTTGTCTGGCCTGCTCTATCTGTTTTTGCTCAAGGGCCTCACATTTAGTGACGATGTCCTTGATCTCCACCTGCACCTCGGCCACTCGAGCCGCATGCTTATCGCCGACGGCCCTTGCCGACTCAAGTCCGGCCACCGCCTTCTTGGTAGCCACTCTCTTCTCGGTTGCCTCGTCCTCGGCCTTCTTAAGCGCCGCCTTGAGGCCTTCGACCTCGGCAGTGGCAGCTGCAGTCATTAAACACAATGTGCTCAGCACACATTTCAGAATCCACATGTCTGGCAAGTACATTAAGATAGGGGCTCACCTTGCGCTTCATCGAGGCACTTGTTAACAAGGTCGAGCTCATCATTGGAGCATTTAAGCTTCCGATCCATCTCCTCTAGGGCAGTAGCATTAGCAGATGCAACCAAGGAGGACGCCTATGATGTTAGATCACTTATCAAACTTTAAAACTAGCTTATGGACATTGGACCCTTTGTAGGGATTTTTTGCAATCCCTACAGAGTCTCGAGGGTTGTCATGCATAGGGCCTACTCAAACTATAAGTGAAAAATTAACTCTACAGGGAAAAGAAGATTACTTGACTACCTCAAAGCCTGTAAAAAGGCCTTGCACGGCATCGTTTAGTCTGGCATGGACAGATCGAACACCCCGAAGAACTGCACCCATAAGGGCGCGGTGCTCGTCAATGATTACAGAGTTGTTCACCAACTCCGCCATCGAGTCCGGCCAACCCGCCGTCGCATGGTTGTTGGTGTTCAACGCGGGCGGCACGACCTCAGCCCCACTTTCGTCGGAAGGCGTGACCGACACCTCCAAGGGACTTGGGGGCTCGGGTGTGGTGGCCGGAGAGGGTCTGGGCTGTTCGGACACCCCTCTCGCATCCACCAGGAGGGATGCATCCTCCTGGCATTGGGTGGCCAAGGCATCCGCCTCGGCCATGACGGCGTCGCCCCCTCCCCCATATCCGGACAGGGATGGGTCCTTTGGGACAGCACCTCCTCGGTCTCTTCAGGGACCAAGGGAGGTGCGGTGCGTGATGTTGGCCCGCTGTACACCACTTTGGAAGGCGGGCAGGTCCGTTCCGAGGTTTGCTCGGTGGGGTGGTTGCACGGTGGGCTAAAATGTCATACAATCCAATTTGTTGTTAATAAAAAGAAAATAGGCGAAAAGAAGAATGAGACATGCTAGAATCCGTACCTTGTGTCCGGAGGCTTGACCCTACGGTCCTTCCCCGTGACCTCTTCGGATGCCACGGACTCCTCATGGGAGTCCGATCTATCGGGCAGGACCAACTTGGGCCTGCATTGCCTCTTCGAGGCCCGAGGAGGTTGCTCCTCCTTGACATCTTCGGACGCCGCCCTCTTCTGTAGTGGGAGGAGGCACTCTCCTCCTCGTCCTCGTCTTCCTCCCCGTCTTGGGCAGACATGGCCGCAACATCTTCAGCCTTCACGTCCGTACGGTCTCTCAGACGGAGGCAGGCCGTCGGAGGGTTCTTCTTCTTCTCTTTCTTCTCGGGCGCTTTGTACGACACCACGTTCAGCAGTCCCTTCAGCTGGGCTGACAGGGGCTCTCCTGGCAGCGGAGCCGAACTACTGATCTTCCTGGCCTTCTCAAGCCATCCCTCTAAAAACAACATAGGGAGGGCTTAGACCTGACCTCTGATAAACGAGTGTCCGAATATATAACTGACAAAGGATTAGCTACCTTCTTCGGAGGGTTGGCGGCCTCGAGAACTATATCTTCTTTCTCGGCTGGCCATTCCTTCTGGGGCTTGAACAGCTGGCCGAACACGTTGTCGTGTGTGGTGCCGAAGAGGAACTACACGGTTGCTGGGTCTTCGGGCTTGAAAGTCCACACCGGACTCGCCTTTAGTTGACAAGGAAGGAGGCGTTGCTGGAGCATTATCTGAACCAGGTTGGTCAGCTTGGTCCCGATCGCCATCACATCAGAGATGCGCGTATGCAGCTTCCTCACCTCATCGGCGGACCCCCAATCTAGACCCTTCTTGATCCAGGAGGTCAACCTTGTTGGGGGCTCAAACCTGAACGCGGGATCGGCCGTCCAGGTCGCTTCCCGTGGCTCTGTCACGTAGAACCACTCCCTCTGCCACACCTTGACAGTGTCGATGAAGGCGCCCTCTGGCCATTGGACGCGGGTGGTCTTTCGGATCATTGCTCCTCTGCAGTCCGCCTGGGCGCTGCCGACCACCTTTGGCTTGACATTGAAAATCTTCAGCCACAGGCCGAAGTGTGGCTGGACCCGTAGGAGAGCCTCGTAGACGGCAATGAAGGTGGTGATGTGGAGAAAGGAGTTGGGGGCTAGATCGTGAAAATCTAGCCCGTAGAAGAACATCAATACCCACACGAAGGGGTGCAGTGGAAATCCTAAGCCATACATGAAGTGAGAAAGGAAAACCACCCTCTCACCCGGATGGGGCGTAGGGATGACCTGGCCCTTCTCGGGGGCCCGGTGAGCGGCGTTGGCCGGCAGATAGCTGGCCCGCTTCAGATCCTCAATGTCGTTGTTTGTGACGGTGGAGGCCTCCCACTTGCCATTAGCACCGCATCCGCCCATGGCTGCAGCTGGAAGATGGCTGGGAAAGGAAACACGACGGAAGAATGAGGTCGGGCGCTGGAGCCCTAGAGATTTGAAGGCAATGACGAAAGGTGGAAGACGGTGTAGGCTATAGCTGCGGCTGTTTCCCTTTTTATGGGTCGTGGAGGAGTTAAGTTTTCCCTCGCACACCGCGGACCTCTCCAGTTCCCGATATACCCGCGACGTCATGCACGGGTGGGGGTATCAAAATCATTGATCATATCCCTCGAAAAGCGGGACAGGATCTCTGCCTCGTGGAGATGTGCCAATAGAGGGGCGGCCTCGAGTCATGCATCAAGGGATTCTAGCCGTTTGGTATTATGACCGGATGTGACCCTTCGCCGGAAAGTTGTCAGACGAAGGCATTGTTCACACTCGAGCACTTTGGCGTTGGAGGCTAAGTAAAATCAATAAATTAGATTCCGGGCACCACTGAGCTCCGAATATACGCATGACTAGACGGAGAACTCGCCTCGCAAGCCGAAGAATGTTGATATGCGGATGCCGGACACCAACCCCAACATTAAAGGCAAGTTCGGGGGCTACTGAGGGAGTCCTGGACTAAGGGGTCCTCGGGCCGCCGGCCTATTGCTCATGGGCCGTACTGAAGGGTTGTTGTGGGACCAAGCTAAAAGGTAACCTGTGGCCGTATAGGAGATCTTCGAAGCTATGGTGTGCCGTCCAAGTCAGGATCAAGCATAGATTTTCCATCATTGTGACTGACCTTATGTAACCCTAATTCTATCGGTGTCTACATAAACCGAAGGGTTTCAACCTTTAGGGCTAGAGCTACATCCAACACCTCCTCAACCTAGAGTTTAGATTGCTTGATCTCGAGGTAGATCTACTTTGTAACTATACCATACACATAGAATACAATCAAGCAGGATGTAGGGTTTTACGTCCTAGAGTGGGCCCGAACTTGGGTAAATAGTGTCCTTCGTCCCTTGTTCCCCAACGATCCTAGATCCACAGCTCGGGACCCCCTACCCGAGATCCGCCGGTTTTGACACCGACAATAGCCAACTATGTCAGGAGCATAGAACCACTCCTACTCCCATTCCTCCATCTTCGATGGTGTCGCGAGCTCAAAATATCAGGAATCCAAACGAAGCGAGATAACAGCTCCATCACAGGCCGGAATCTCGCCATCCCTCAAACGCAACACAACTTCAAAAACATACCTCCAGAGGCCAAAGTGAGGGAGAATTCTAAGAAAGCACTCGCTGAGGGTTATGAAGCAGGCCAAATGCAACACCCTATTTGGGGTCAGGTGGTGCAGTTGCAATCCGTAGTAAGTCACAATTCCCCTGGTGAAGGTGTTCAAGGGGAGACGCATCCCGTGAGAGATGAAGGTGGTCTGCACCACCAGATTCCAGGAGTGGGCATTGGGATCGATATCATCTCGGTGAGAAGCGAGCGAATGCACCAACTTGCGCTCCGGCAGCCACCCCTGAGCAACCAGGCGCTCCAAGTCCTTATTAGAAATCCAGGATGGTTTCTAGTGTCGGACCATCTAGGAGGGTTGATCAACTCTAGCAGAGGGGGCAAAGACGAAACCGCGGCCTGCCCCTGGGTGCGCCCTGGTCCGGAGATTGCGCCAGTCTCGCTTGGCTCAGGCTCCATGACAAACTCTTTGAATCGGGCGGGAGCTGGCGAAAGTCTGTAGATTGAGAGGGGGGAAGGTGGAATGGTCGAGGCGTTCCTTTCCTCTCAATCTATAAGAGAAAGGCTCCGGGTGGCGGTGTTATTTCCAAGAAATACGCTGAAACCAATGCCAACACATGGAAGACTGGAACGGGACGCCAACAACAGCGATACTTGAGTCCTCAGCAGCCCACTCCATCGGCCCATGCGGAGGCCCGGTCAAAACGACACAACATCTTCAAGTTGCGCGGAAGCCGCGGAGAAAGGTGCTCTGTGATACAAGTCAACGACATGAGGCCCCCAAAAGCGATAAAGCTGTTGGTTCTGAGCTCCCCGTTGACCAAAAGACGGAACTATGAGCCGGCATGGGCTCTTGAAGACCTCCAACTCAACACAGGATCGAGGGCTACTGTCGGTGCCACGCAGTTGGGTGGATTGTCCAAAGAGAGCCCGATGACCAACCTGGCTACGGGCCCCTCAGGCCCACCTAGAAGACAAAGACAAGAAGGGGTCCCGACCGACCCATAAGCGTCTCTAGGACCTTCGTGGACTCCAAGCCAAGGAGGGCCGCAGGGCAGATCGCATGTCCCTCGTGTAAACCCCAGTTCCCACCGTGTATGTAAGGGGGAGCTAGGGGCTCACATCCGAATCCAATCTCTCATAGGACAATGCTCGGTATCAATCTCTCTATACACCATTGTATTCCCTCGCACGAGGTATATTCTCCACCATGAATAACAATAACAAGTAGGACGTGGGGGGTTACTCTTCGAAGGCTCGAACCTGGGTAACAAGTGTGTGTGGGCTCCGTCTCAGTACTTCCGGACACGCAAGGCACCTAACCGAGGGTACTAACAGAAATCTGCACCGTCAGTCCCATGCTCTAGAGTGAAAACTTTAAGTCTGATCTAAACTGGTTGAATGAGGCAATGGTGGTGTTCCACATCATCCCCTTGTGGAGGCATTTGTCTTGAGTTGTTTGGACGTTCTCTTCGGAGTGAAAACTGAAAACCAAGATCTAGCCTCCATGGGTGGATTTGACGATGACGAGGCTTGCACAACGTTGCCTTCTTGGATGCGTCATTGTTGAAGCATTTTTCCCATAGTCTGAGTGTTGTCATCGGTGGTGGTTCATGTTGATGGTTTACATGATGTAGTTTGCTTCGACAAACTTTTGTTTTTGTTTTTCTGTGTTTCTCTCTTTGTGTGTTGTTTGTGTCATCATAATTACGCATAGGTTGGATGTGTGTTCATTCCGTTGGTCATTTTGATGCGACTTTTATAGTCAATAAAAGCGTCCTTTATGGGGCAAAAATCTGTTTCCCACAAACCGAAGACCGAATAAATGTAATGAAAATATCTTTACCAACACAAATGTAAGGATGGTCCAAACAATATATCTACGACAATTTCCCATCCCACACAATTATCGGTAGGGATGATTGAACATCACAAAAAACAAAAACAATGAACATGTCAAACTGCACAAATAATCTAGTAACATTGGTGTGTTTCCACATGATGAATCGACAGTGAAAGGAAAAAATCACCACAAGAAGGCTGGTTGCGCCATGTTGTGCTATCGCATCGCAGCTCCCTCACACATAAGGAGCTCTTGCTTGGCCTGCATTGAGGCGGCCGTGGCCATGTCTGTGCCGCCTGTGGCCTTGATCTTCTGGTGGTGGAACAGCTGCCGTAGTCGCTCAATCTCCTCTTTGAGTGCCTCTTGATGAGCTGCATTGCAACTTTGGGATGAGTTTAAACAAGACAATGGATGACTATGCTTAACTAGGAGTCAGTCAAAACAAATGTTTGCAGAATGTTTATTTTCATTCAGTAAATCTGTTTGCATCAAAACATTATTTGCATTTTGTTCGAATTAACAGTCTTTTGGTGTGCTGGTTGGTGCTTGACAAAAAACATGGCACTGGAGCCCATACTTATCATAGAGAAACGGATAAATTAGCTAAAATGGGCAGGAAGGTTCAGTACCATCTTTGAAGATCTTGTCTTGTGCAAGGGCGGCAATTCTTTGCCTGAGATGGCTGTTGCCGACGGTCAGTAATGACCGCTGATGATCTAGAAAGGCCACGCGGGGAGAGAGTGCTGACACCTCCATCTGAACCAAGTAAACAACCAATCAAATTTTGGGATTTCAATGGTTAAAATTCTCTTTTTGTTCCTTTTTTGCGGGGAAAATTCTCCTTTTGTTGTCTCTGAACTATCTCGAGTAAAACTTGGTAATTGCTCTTGGAGACTGAGCTCATCCACTCCCAAATGAACAGTAATTTTTAAAAAAATACTAGTAAACAATATTGAAAAAAAATGGACATTGAAAATGCGCTAAGTGTTCTAGGTGTGTTGTTTCTTGACACACACAAAATTAGGGACTATTTGTTGGGAATGCAAGACAGAAATTGTCAAAATATTCAGTATGCGCAAGACTATTTTCTTGATTCTTTTGACATCCTTTTGTAGTTCTTCGTTGAGGTCCGTTTACGAGAGAAGTAAAGTGAATACCTGGAGACCGGTGACGCTGCGTTCAAGCTCTGAGATGTACTGCAACTTCCGAACTCTTGACCTCTGCGCTGACTGCCTGTTCGCCAATATCCTGAAACAAAATTGCCAACTAATTTGTTACTTAGATTCTCAGAGTTTTGTGTATTCAGCTTACTAAGGGATACAGTATGAATGTATGATGCGAATGCGCATTTGGGTAATTGCTTTACAACGAAGCATGCACATTTGAGTAATATTTACGCCTGACAATTATTTTCTGAAATTTCAGATCCAAGCTTGAAATGTACTCCTAGAAGCCCCCGTGCTCCGCCGGCCAGCTTAGCGCACGCAACAAGAGGGAAGGCTGGGCCGAGCCGACCGTCGGGAGGAGCATCCGCCTAAACAGGGCATGGCCAGGCGGCCAAAGGACCGGCAGGGGTTGTGGCAGCAACCGAAGAAGCGGATCTCAAAGTGAGGGGATCTCGCGCGCGAGAGGGCATGGCGTCGTCGCCGTCCTCCGTGTCGCAAAGCTTAGCCCGGTGACCTCCTCCGGCGACGGCGAAGGCAGGACGTGGCGGTTAGGAGGTGCCGACGGGAGCGACCCAGGACCAGGAGGCAGAGTCGAATCAAAATTTCTACTAGTTTAAAATGGCTTTTAAAGTGTCAACTTCTTGCAGAGTTGTTAATTTGAACAGCTAGTCGTGATTTATGAACACCCAAATTGCATTTATTTTTTCACCGGGGTAAAACCAAAAAAATACTGATTCACTGCCAACGTAGTAGGTAATTATTGGCTCTAGAGACAGTAAACAAATGTACATAGTTACCGTAGAATCGCCAACCAAATCGAGCTCTATGTTTAAAATTAAACGTAATTGTGTTTCTACCGTTTACTCTGGGAGTATAATACTACATGAACCCCTAAAAAGATTAACTTTGCTCGACTCAAAAGAGAAAATAAATTTGCTAAGTAGCAAATGTCACGGACCTTTTAACCCTCTTGGGGTCACCGAAGCCGTCCGCGGCGGCCATTGCGCCCGCGCTGGCCGTCCCCTCCTCCGCCTCTCCCGTGTCCATGAAGCCCGGCCTGTCGCCCCCGCCGTCGGCATTGGAGAACATGGACATGAGCTGCTCGTCGTCGAGCCTGTCGAACTCGTCGTCGGCACCGCCGCCGAGGATGTGGTCCATTGGCACAGCCTCCAGGAAAGCCGCCGGGTCGCTGGCCGAGCGCCGGTGCACGCCCCGCCGGGCTGCCGCGAAGCCGAGGAACTCGGCTGCCACCGGCCAGTCCTGCTCCACCGCGCTCGGCGCTCTCGGCGGCAGCTGCGCCATTTCTTGAGCTATCTAGCGACTAGCGGACTAGCACCACTGGGTTCTATGTACTATGCGTGTGGGTTACAAGTTGGTGGAGGAGTATATATTATGTTTCTCGGTGCACATCACATGCAAGGTATGTGTGTAGGTGCACATCACATGCAAGGTGGGGGCATGTTGCATTAGTGTAGATGGGATGAAGTTGATGGTTTTATGGCCATTATTCGTGGCAACATGCATGTGTTTAGGACTAGGCATCAATAAGATGCCGGAGATATGGTGGTTAGTTAGTGCTAGGAGTACGTACATGACAGCAAGAGATATGGTAGTTAGTTAGTGCTGGTACTTAGTATACTTGGTTAGAGGTCCCGATTTTTAAAAGGGAAAAAAGGTGGCAGCTAGGTAGGAACAAGCATGGAGGTCACATGATGGACGGAAAGGAGATGATAGCTAGCAACAGCTAAGGCTGGTGCCAACGCACCGCCCCACTATCGCCCCGCCACGTCAGCTTTTACCCTCACTCTCACCCCACTCTCACCCCACTCTCACATCACGGTGCCAGTGCACGGGCTGTAGTGGCAGACTACCGCCACGTCATCTTCTCTCTCCTCAGATTTAGTTATTTCACTCGCATTTCTTTAGACATTCAAAATAATGTAAGAAAATAATTTTATTCAACTACAAATTGTACTGATTACATAATAAATAAAAAAATTACATAATAAATAAAAAAATTACATAAAAAATTAAAAAAATTACATAATCTAGGCATGATTATTTGCCCACACATGCTCAATCAAATCCTCCTGGAGCCGTGCATACATCGGTGAGTCCCTCATTTCGGTGTCCATCTGAATCCTGGCTGCTAGGCTTGGTGGTGCATTGGTATGTATCGGCGGCCCGACATTGGACGCAACTGTCTCATAGATGGCGTCCAAATTGGTACCACGCTCATCGTCGATGATCATGTTGTGCAGAATGACACATGCACGCATGATCAACCCAAGAGTACGCTGCGAGAAGGAGCGTCCGGGAACTGCTAGAATGTTGAACCTAGACTTGAGCACTCCAAAGGCACACTCGACATCTTTGCGCCAAGCTGATTGAGCTTTTGTGAATAGCCGATGCTTTTCACTTTGTGGAAGGGTAACACCTTTCATGAACACGGGCCAGGAGGGGTAGATGCCGTCGGCCAGGTAGTAACCCCTGTTGTACTCGTGTCCATTCACCGTGAAGTTCACTACGGGTGCTTCTCCCCTAAGCACATCAATGAACAACGGCGACTGATTGAGTACATTGATGTCGTTGTTGGACCCGGCCACTCCAAAAAATGCATGCCAGATCCAACGATCATACGATGCAACGGCTTCTAAGATTATGGTAGGGTGTTTGATGTCTCCCCTTGTGAATTGACCGGCATGCGCCACTCCATTCCTTCGCTCGAACTGCTGCTGGACGAAGACATGGCGTCTAGAGGAGTGGAAATGGAGAGTGGAGGAGAGAAATGAGATGAAATGGGGTGTGGAATGAGTGAACCCGGTGTGGGGGTATTTATAGGGGTTGGGGATGAAATTTGGAATTTTTTGGAATTTTTTTTAAATTTTTTGGAGCTCCAACGGATACATCAACGGCTAGCTGACGTGGACGAATCAGATCGCGCCACGTCAGCTAGCCGTTACCCCCTCCCTCTCGCCCCCGCTCTCGCCCCGACCCGCCAGCGCTCTCGCCTCGCTCTCGCCCCCCTCTCGCCCCCCTCTCGGCGCCAGCGCGGGCGGCAGCCGGGCGGTAGCGGGCGCTACCGCCGGGCGGTGGATCCACCGCCCCGCGCTGTCGTCTCGCCTCGCTCTCGCCTCGCTCTCGCCTCCGGACGGGCGGTACCGCCGGCGCTGCCGCCCGCGTTGGCACCAGCCTAAGTGAGAGAGTGCTGTCCTCCTACAGTGCTATTGTAGATTGGAGTATTATTTTTCAGTAGTTATTAATCACAGGGTTGCAGGGAGAAGTTATCCTCGCTTGTGGATTTCAGAATTCAACTGGCAACTGCGGCAGCTGGGGCTGGGCCAGCGCTTCATCGGGTCTCCGCTACCACGTGCTGCACTGAGTGGCCCTGACAGACAGATGATGCTGTTCCCTCCCTCTCAATTTCAGATCCAATTGATTTTGCGTTGGTGGGTCTTTTTAGCTTTTGTTTCCACATATGGATCCAGCAGGCAGCACGGAACTGATTGGAGCAATGGAACCCGTTTTTTTCTTACCCCTTTTCATCGACGATACATACGTACGGACGAACGTGTCAGAGCTTGTTGCGTGTCAGCAAGTTTAGTGGCGTTTGACACTCTTGATGGAACGAAAATCCCCCATTCGCGTCTCTTTGGGTTGTCTCGCACAGAATAGTCAGGCCCCAACGCGCCGACCAAACGGACGCGTGCCCGTTTTTCGTCCGCCCGCCGATTCATTTTTGCCTAATTTTAAGCCTGATTTGCATCGGTGCGGACATGAAATGGACGCGCGATGAGCGCCTACTCTTCCCTCTAGCCCGCCAGTCGGTGACAAGCAGCCATCATTTTCCCTTCACTTTCCCACCACCCTTCCCCCTCCCCGCCCGCTCGCCATGGGCGACGCCCTCGATGCGCCGCCGGGCTCACCTCCCTCGCCTCGCCCGGCCTCACCTCCGTCCCCTCCGGCAAAGGCAAGCCATGCGGCACCCGCAAGACCTCCGAGCCACCCAAGAAGAGGAAGCAACAGACGACCGAAGAGCGGGCCGTGCAGTCGGCCAAGAGGAAGGACCGGAGGTACGCGGCGGACGCAAGGGGCGAAGCAGCGGCCGTCGCCACCCTCACCGTCGCTGCAGAGCAAGAAGAAACCAACGCCCGCGTCGCAGGGGCATCGAGGGAAGCCCTGATCTACCTAGGGTTAAACCCTGGCCAGCACGGGTGTGACGCCCGAAGACCGACGTCCCAGAAGATTCCAGAAGCTTCCAGAAGATTCCAGATGTTCTGGGGTTTCCCGTGTGTTTTATTTTGCTTGTGTTATTTATTTTTGCATTGCATCATGTCATCATGCCATCATGTCATATTTATTTTTGCATCTCAACCTAAATAAATCGTGTGGACCTTCGGTCCATTTAAATCGAGGGAAGAATGACTTCTCTTTATAACATATAAAAGCCTCTCAATATTATTAGAGAGCTATATTAAATATTCCATTCGTTGGAATTAACCCAACACACTTGCATAATTTCCTCATGCCTATTTCGCCTCGAGTTTCTCCATCTAAACCCTCCCTATATTTCTTTTCTCGTTTATCGAGGTTCCTCCTAAAATCCTCAACATTTTTGGACACTTCTATATTCAAGTCTTAGTTCAAAACCCGTTTGAATTAAATTCAAATATGTTTGAATTATTTTTCGTTCATGCCTTTTATATTTTCTCGGACTTTGCTCTTTTTATGATGCCCGAGAAAAATAGTCTCTTGTGCTATTTTTTTTCCTAACCTCCCTCTTCTTTCTTTTCTTCTCTCTTTTGTTTTCTGCTAAAATCAATTAAAAACAGCAGAGAGCCCAGCAGCCAGGCCCACCAGCCACCTCCCAGCCGCTTTCTCTCCTCCTGGCCCATCAGCCAACCAGCTCCCAGGCCCGGCCCGATCTCCCCCCTAACCCTAGCTCCCTCGCGACCCGCTCGCTCCTCCCTCTGTTCTTCCGCAAGCCGCCGCCGCCACCCTCTCCCATCTCGATCCCCAGCCCGAGCGTTCGACTCCATCTCCCTCGATCTCCCTCGCGACCCCGCTCCCTCCGGCCCTCTGGCTCACCGTGGCCTCGCCACACCCTCCTCCGACGCCAGGACGAGCCCCAGCGCCCTTGCCTCCCCGCTCGACCGGCCAGGCCCCGAGCGCCCCGGCCAGGAGCCCGCGCGTCCTCAAGCTCGTCCGCCCCGGCTCCTCTTCTACCACCGCGCCGGCCGGATCCCGCGGCCGCATCGCCATCCAGGACCGCGGCCTCTCCTCCGCGCCCCTCCTCCGTCGCCATCTCCCTCCAGCGGCGAGGATCTGCCGTGCCGCCTCCCTGGAGCCGCCGCCCCCTCGGCCAGGCAGCGCGCGCGCCCGCGCCACCGGTCCTCTCCAGGCACCGCGCGCCTGGTGCCCAAGGCCGGTCGGACCGCGCCAGAGCTCGCCGATGGCCACTGCCAGCCACCTCACCAGGGTAGGCCAGTTGCGCCGCGGTACTTCTTCTGCATGCGTCTGCATCGCCAAGGCCGCGGCCACGAACAGCTCCAACCGCGACGGCCCCGTCCTTTTTTCCAGCTCACCGTCGCCCGCAGCCTTTTTCCTTTGTTTTGTTGTTTTGTTGTTGTTATCGTTAATCTCAAATAACCATGAAACAGCAAGTATATCTTCTTTTGGACCCGAACGTCTACCGTCGCCCGAACGCCTACCGTCGCCCCGTGTACCTCTACGGCTACGAGCTTCGTGAACGACTACAGTCGCCGTGTACCACTACCGTCGCCGAGACCGCTAGTACATCTACGAACTCGACGCCCGAACGACTACCGTCGACCATCGAAGACCCCGTGAACAACTACTTCCACTACCGCCATGTGAACGACTTCTTCCTCTTCGGAAAAGTGAACAACTACTTCCTCTACGACCGCGAGTACCCCTACTTCCACTACGATCTCGAACCGCCTCGAAACGCACGCGTCAAAGGTATAACGAGACGACCCCGTGGATGACCCGTGGAATGTTTGTGTGTTGTATGAAATGTTTCCTTGTGTGCACTGCGCCCGTTTCGCCTTTTGTCATGTTCCTCGGTTGCCTCATCGCCGACTCGTGGGAACCCGGTGACGGGATCACCCCACCTTTCTTTTTGTTTCGCTCTCCGTCATCTTTTGCACCGGTCTCTCAACGAGTTACCGGAACCGAGATGTTGCCGTTGCATCATTTTCCGATCGTTGCCGTGGCACCCTTTCTTTCCACCACGGTGACAATACTTCATATCTTCTTCTTGTTAATCTTTTAATAAAATTGCATAAACTTGATCATGTCATCCGCATCATGTTAACAACATTGATATGTTAAATTGTTGTTTGCTTATAATTACTAAACATGCTCATGGGGATTTTCCGGAATTGTTGTTGTTATTTTCCGGCCTCATTTAAAATGCCTAAATAGTGTAGTTTTATTATGCTTCACCTCTTGCCATGTTAACAAACTTTTAACCTTGTCTTGTAAATAAACGAGAGTCAATTAAATAATAAATGTGGTGTTTCGTCAATATGCAACTCGTTGCATATTGAGCTCCACTTAACTTGTAGTATTGTTTGTGCACTTTGCCATGCCTTGCATAATTAAACCGGACATGCATCATACTTGGATGTGCATCGTATGCCATGTTTATGCTTGTGTGTTTACCATGTTGTTTCTTCTTTCCGGTTGCTTCTCTTGTTAGCTTCGGTTTCGTTCCGGAGTTGTGAGGTTTCGCTCGACTGTTGCTCCGTCTACTTCATGGATCTGTTCTTCTTCCTTGCGGAATTCCAGGCAGGATGATCATACCCTTGGATACCTTTACTACCATTGCCATGCTTAGTTGTCTCGATGCTATCGTTACATGTCGCGCTACCCATCTTTTATGTCAGCCTCTCCTTGTTGCCATGAAACCTCTAACCTTTGAAACCTTCCTAGCAAAACCACTGTTTGGCTATGTTACCCGCTTGCTTAGCCCCTCTTATAGCGTTGGTAGTTGCAGGTGAAGATGAAGTTTGTTCCAGGAGGGAACTTGTTGTTGATATATCACAATATCTATAATTATTATTAACACACCTATATACTGGGCATGGGTGGAAGGCTTGGCCTTTTGCTCGGTGTTTTGTTCCACTCATGCCACCTTAGGCGCCGATAAACCGGCATTATGTTCCTTGATTTTGCGTTCCTTACACGATGGGTGGATGGGGACCCCTTGACAGTTCGACTTTGAATAAAACTCCTCCAGCAAGGCCCAACTTTGGTTTTAATTTGCTCATAATAACAACTTAATTAATTAATTAAATTTGCATAGGGAGTTAGCGCTACCCGAGGTTTCTTTCTACATAGCAGGGGGGGCCAGTGCTGATGGTGTTGGTCCCAAACGGGGGTCCTGCAGGGCCACCACGGGGAAACTCGAGGATTGGCTCCTGTAGCATCGCCCATCCGGTCGTGTCCTGAGACGAGATACGCGCGGCTACTATCAGGGTGTCGACACACCGGGAGGTCTTGCTGGACTTGTTTTATCATTGTCGAAATGACTTGTGCTACCGGGATGCCGAGCCTGATCGGATTTTCCCTAAGATAAGGGGTGATGATATTATATTTATCACTTCAGCTAATCGTGAGAGCTTGTGATGGGCTAAGTTGAGACACCCCTGCAGGGTTATAATCTTTCGAAAGCCGTGCCCGCGGTTATGTGGCAGATTGGAATTTGTTAATGTCCGGTTGTAGAAAACTTGACAGAGGATCCGAATTAAAACACACAACTGTGTGAGTAACCGTGACTGTCTCTTTTCACTTTGAGAAGAGAACACGGTGGGGTTATGTTTGAATCGTATGTAGTTCAGGATCTTTAGCGATCACTACTTTTGCGACCGTTTGCGTAGATGCTCATCTTATTCTGGTACTCGTAAGTTAGCCACCATATTATGCTTAGCCGCTGCTGCAACCTCACCACTTTACCTCTTCCTACCCACAAAGCTTTGCTAGTCTTGATACCCATGGTTATGGGATTGCTGAGTCCTCGTGGCTCACAGATACTACAACACCAGATGCAGGTTCAGCCGAGTTTGATGCAGGAGCTGGTTCAAGTACTTCACCAGGAGCTCGATGAAGAGAGTGGCCGTTTGCTTGTGACGTTTCGACGATCAGTAGTGGTTTCTACTAGGATTCGATCCTGACCTGTGGCTTTATGTTGTTTTGGTATCTTGTCTTTTGGATCTTATCCTTAGATGGGCTGTGATGTATTGAATGATGTTTTGCTCATGTAATGTATTGTGTGAAGTGGCGAGTGTAAGCCAACTATCTCCTTTTGCAATTTAATCCCTCTTTTACATGAGTCGTGCAAAGATACCAAACTTGAGATCATTCTAGGATGGGCTTATACCTTTAAGTCTTGCCTCGACACGTAGGAGGTATAGTCCCATCCTGGGCATTACAAGTTGGTATTCAGAGCCTTCTCCGACCTAGAAGCCCCCGCTGATTGATCGAATCGTTGACGGTTGAGTCTAGGCACACACTTGTAAAATGTTTTGAGTCCTATATTTATATCGGAGAGTAGGATTTCTTTTGCTCCTCATCTCTTTTCATTCTGGTGAGGACTCCTGACGACTACTCTTGACTCTTCTACTTTCAAAAATTGCACCAAATTTTTTTTAGGATCTCGCGAGTATTATTTGGATTGTTCCGATGTCTTTGTGACGAGAACATTGTTCTCGATGCCTCCTGACATTAGGGGTTGTGGCAGTGTCCCGGGGAGTTGAGCTCCGAGGTGTTGTCGTCACAAATCCATCGCGGCAGTACTAGAATACTTAAGACGGCCGACATCGAAAACTCTCCTATGCGGTTAGTGGCAAGATAACCCCGACATCACCCAGTACTGGGGAGGTAGTTCGGGAGTATTGCCATAGCTTGTATAGTGGATGCGTTTCGAAGGTCCGAGGTAAACGGTTTCCGAGAACAACTGGTTATGTGTTGAAGGATGGATACAGCTGGATGTAGGTTTAGAGTTGAGTGTGCGGTGCTTCCCCTGTATCCCCAACACCTGATTGCATAACTGGAAACTTTCGGAAATTAATTGGTGGGTTCATCAAGTAGTTCTAGGCATTCTTCCAACGGATGCACGATATGAAGTTCGGGGTTCTACATTGAGTGAAGTGGTTTATGGACTTGTTTTGATCGGGAGTTGCATCTTAAAGGGTCCTTGGCTATGCTGATCCGGGGATTGCAAAACCCTTTTGTAACACGTTCCATGAGCTTTCAGCACGAAGATGTCGAATGAAGCTTCTATCTTGTACTTGTTCTATCTGATCCTTGTTCCTTTTTTTTATTTACCTTTTCCTTCTCCCAAGTGGCTTCTCGTCAAGTTGAGGTACCTGCAGAATTCATTCGTTCAATTCTCTGTTCGGATAGATGTGTTGCAACATAATCTTCTTCATAAACATATCTATCCTTTGTTTTGATTTTGGTATTCGAGTTGCTTCGATGTCAAATGTTGATTCCATACCTTTCTTAATCGGTGTTCTCATATTTCTATGGGAGTGCTAATTCTTCTTGACCATCGAGATTTTCATGTTAATCCTTTTCAACCGGTGCGCCTTCTTTTCAAGTTATTCCATACGGACGCCGTTGAGAAATCTGACGGTGTATTGTTTCAATCATCCCAAGTTGTCTTTGTTTTACCCACCCTCCCACCCTTCTTCGTCTTGGAGGCAGAAATTCTCAAATGAAATATCCATTTTATTCATGTGATATTTCTTCATTCTTTTCCTTCAATGTTCTTATCCGGTGATTTATCGTGAAGATGCTCAAGAGCTTCAAGTTCATCATTCTTTTGTTCTCTAATTCTGCCGGTGGATGTAATTCAAGATTTCGGTGTTGATCTTATCCTTTTCCTCATTTCACAATGTTTTCTTATTCCGGTGCACCAATTAATCATTCTCCTCTTGCTATTCATATCCGGAGTGCTGAAGATTCATAATTCCATTCTTAATCCGTTCAAATTATTTTGAGCATTGTCTTCTTATTCAAGCCATTTAACTCAACCGACGCAATATCTCTTAAGCAATCTTTTTCAACGGTGATTTCTTTGAGTGGGCCCTAACCCACAGGTCTTTTCCCAGGATCTTACCTGACTCTTCTATTTTTTTCCGGAGTTATACTCAAATTCTTTTAAAGTGTGACGTAAGAATGATTCCCATCAGTCACATGCCTTCTCCAAGATCGCTTTCAAATTCTTTTCATCGTTGTTCCAACCTTTTTAATTCTTCATTACGGAGTGCTCAACAATTCTTATGGCATTTCTCGTCTTCATTCTCAACATTTGGAGACCGGAGAAGTGTTTCTCTTAAATCTTGGCCCGTTCTCGTGAAGATTCGTGGTTCTTGCTTCATGCCATCCTCATTATTGTTCCGATTGTGAGGAATTCTTTTATACCATCCGAAGCATTTCATGAATTCTTTTCTTTGTGTTCCTCCGAAGGCCATCATTTCAGAATATTTCTTCGTTCTCAGTTTTCAACTTCGTTCTCCAAATATTCTTCATCGATGTCTCTTCGTTCGTCTCCATATTCTTACGGTGGTTCTTTCAATATTACCCTTCCGTTGTTATCGTATTAATTCATTTGTTCTTTTCATAATCCTACCGGTGGCTCGTTGAAGATTTACCCGAGCTTGTGCTAGATCTCTCTTTAATTCTTTCCAACGAGAATAAGTAGTATGCCAAATCCATTGCTTGTCACCAATTTAAATTGGTGAAGGATATGCATAACATAATTCTTATTCTTATTTCATCCAAGTGGGTTAATCCCTTCGTTTAGAGTTTATTCATGAGGAATAAATTCTAGTTTTCAAGTTGTTCATCTTGTTCTCCGGAGCTCCAAGTTATTTCAATTATATCATTTCAAAGCTCCATCTAATTCATCACAGGCCTTGAATCTTATTCTTTTCATCTTCCACTTCTCATGCTTTCATTACCGGAGTTCTCATGGTGGTTCATTATGATTTAATTCATCCTCGAAGTTTTCATCAAGATTCTTGTTGGAGCTCAAGCATTCTTCATCATGCTTTCCAATTGCAATTCTTTCTACCTTATTGTTTCAGATGGTGTTATGTCATTCTTGACAATTTTCCCTTCATGTTTCATGACTCTCAAGTTATCAAGAATGAGATATTTAAACCCATCATTTTCCTTGTTCAGGAGATCTTTCCAACCATTCAATTTATTCGTTGGAGTTATCTTGGGTTGTATTTCACCTAAAAGCTTTTCCCTAAGGATTTTGCTATTATGGTGCTTACAAATGACCCAAGTTCATCATTTATCATTCCGGTCAATTAAGTTTATCGTCTCCTTGTTGATCTCAATCCAGTTAAATGTTTCCGTCAGTGGCTGGTTGTCACCTCTTAATTTTGAGATGTTTTCCATAAGCCCACATCAAGCTTATTCATTTCGTTGTTGATTTTCCATCAACTCCGTTCAACCCTTCTCCGTAAGGAGGATTTCCAAATTCATTTTGAGAGAAGTTGTCTTTTTCTTCTCCATTCATTTCTTTCTTTGATTATATGCTATTCTTTCATTCCGGAGGCATTGTGATGTTGTTTTCTTTAACCATCATCTCGTTTTTATCAAGATCATGTTCTTTCCTTGTTTATCATTTAACCGGAGTGTTGTATTCTTCATTCAAGATCCCTCATCTTATCAGTTTTGCCTCTCTTTTCAACCGGAGTGCTGTCTGAATCCTTCTTACCCCTTGTGCCATTCTTTCAATTGTTTCAGAGGCAGTGTTTTGTTGATTTCAACAAGTATCATTCCATCTCCTCAAGTTCTTGTTAATTCCTTCCATTTTCAGGCGAAGTGCTGTCCAAATTCTGTCATTCTTATTCCTTGGCTATACCGTTGCAGTTTCATATTCTTTTGGTTCGTAAGCTCTTGTTTCATGTCTTTCAACCTGCAAGGTTATCGTGGTGTTCCTTGTTCCTCTTTCTAACGGAGTGTTTTCATCTTCGTTCATCTCTGTGGTATTCTTCTTTCATTTTGTTCAACCTCTCAAGGTTCTTTGGTTTCACTCGTCTGTCAAAGAAGCAACTTTGTTTTACCTCTTCCTCTTCCGTTTTTACCCGGTGATATCTCTAGGATCTCGGGTCGAGATCCTCTGTTAGTGTGGGAGAGTTGTGACGCCCGAAGACCGACGTCCCAGAAGATTCCAGAAGCTTCCAGAAGATTCCAGATGTTCCGGGGTTTCCCGTGTGTTTTATTTTGCTTGTGTTATTTATTTTTGCATTGCATCATGTCATCATGCCATCATGTCATATTTATTTTTGCATCTCAACCTAAATAAATCGTGTGGACCTTCGGTCCATTTAAATCGAGGGAAGAATGACTTCTCTTTATAACATATAAAAGCCTCTCAATATTATTAGGGAGCTATATTAAATATTCCATTCGTTGGAATTAACCCAACACACTTGCATAATTTCCTCATGCCTATTTCGCCTCGAGTTTCTCCATCTAAACCCTCCCTATATTTCTTTTCTCGTTTATCGAGGTTCCTCCTAAAATCCTCAACATTTTTGGACACTTCTATATTCAAGTCTTAGTTCAAACCCGTTTGAATTAAATTCAAATATGTTTGAATTATTTTTCGTTCATGCCTTTTCTATTTTCTCGGACTTTGCTCTTTTTATGATGCCCGAGAAAAATAGTCCCTTGTGCTATTTTTTTCCTAACCTCCCTCTTCTTTCTTTTCTTCTCTCTTTTGTTTTCTGCTAAAATCAATTAAAAACAGCAGAGAGCCCAGCAGCCAGGCCCACCAGCCACCTCCCAGCCGCCTTCTCTCCTCCTGGCCCATCAGCCAACCAGCTCCCAAGCCCGGCCCGATCTCCCCCCTAACCCTAGCTCCCTCGCGACCCGCTCGCTCCTCCCTCTGTTCTTCCGCAAGCCGCCGCCGCCACCCTCTCCCATCTCGATCCCCAGCCCGAGCGTTCGACTCCATCTCCCTCGATCTCCCTCGTGACCCCGCTCCCTCCGGCCCTCTGGCTCGCCGTGGCCTCACCACACCCTCCTCCGACGCCAGGACGAGCCCCAGCGCCCTTGCCTCCCCGCTCGACCGGCCAGGCCCCGAGCGCCCCGGCCAGGAGCCCGCGCGTTCTCAAGCTCGTCCGCCTCGGCTCCTCTTCTACCAGCGCGCCGGCCGGATCCCGCGGCCGCATCGCCGTCCAGGCCCGTGGCCTCTCCTCCGCGCCCCTCCTCCGTCGCCATCTCCCTCCAGCGGCGAGGATCTGCCGTTCTGCTGCCGTGCCTCCTCCCTGGAGCCGCCGCCCCCTCGGCCAGGCAGCGCGCGCGCCCGCGCCACCGGTCCTCTCCAGGCACCGCGCGCCTGGTGCCCAAGGCCGGCCGGACCGTGCCAGAGCTCGCCGATGGCCACTGCCAGCCACCTCACCAGGGTAGGCCAGTTGCGCCGCGGTACTTCTTCTGCCTGCGTCTGCATCGCCAAGGCCGCGGCCACGAACAGCTCCAACCGCGACGGCCTCGTCCTTTTTTCCAGCTCGTCGTCGCCCGCAGCCTTTTTCCTTTGTTTTGTTGTTTTGTTGCTGTTATCGTTAATCTCAAATAACCATGAAACAGCAAGTATATCTTCTTTTGGACCCGAACGTCTTTTCCGTCGCCCGAATGCCTACCGTCGCCCCGTGTACCTCTACGGCTACGAGCTTTGTGAACGACTACAGTCGCCGTGTACCACTACCGTTGCCGAGACCGCTAGTACATCGACGAACTCGATGCCCGAACGACTACCGTCGACCATCGAAGACCCCGTGAACAACTACTCCACTACCGCCATGTGAACGACTTCTTCCTCTTCGGAAAAGTGAACAACTACTTCCTCTACGTCCGCGAGTACCCCTACTTCCACTACGATCTCGAACCGCCTCGAAACGCACGCGTCAAAGGTATAATGAGACGACCCCGTGGATGACCCGTGGAATGTTTGTGTGTTGTATGAAATGTTTCCTTGTGTGCACTGCGCCCGTTTTGCCTTTTGTCATGTTCCTCGGTTGCCTCATCGCCGACTCGTGGGAACCCGGTGACGGGATCACCCCACCTTTCTTTTTGTTTCGCTCTCCGTCATCTTTTGCACCGGTGTCTCAACGAGTTACCGGAACCGAGATGTTGCCGTTGCATCATTTTCGGATCGTTGCCGTGGCACCCTTTCTTTCCACCACGGTGACAATACTTTATATCTTCTTCTTGTTAATCTTTTAATAAAATTGCATAAACTTGATCATGTCATCCGCATCATGTTAACAACATTGATATGTTAAATTGTTGTTTGCTTATAATTACTAAACATGCTCATGGGGATTTTCCGGAATTGTTGTTGTTATTTTCCGGCCTCATTTAAAATGCCTAAATAGTGTAGTTTTATTATGCTTCACCTCTTGCCATGTTAACAAACTTTTAACCTTGTCTTGTAAATAAACGAGAGTCAATTAAATAATAAATGTGGTGTTTCGTCAATATGCAACTCGTTGCATATTGAGCTCCACTTAACTTGTAGTCTTGTTTGTGCACTTTGCCATGCCTTGCATAATTAAACCGGACATGCATCATACTTGGATGTGCATCGTATGCCATGTTTATGCTTGTGTGTTTACAATGTTGTTTCTTCTTTCCGGTTGCTTCTCTTGTTAGCTTCGGTTTCGTTCCGGAGTTGTGAGGTTTCGCTCGACTGTTGCTCCGTCTACTTCATGGATCCGTTCTTCTTCCTTGCGGAATTCCAGGCAGGATGATCATACCCTTGGATACCTTTACTACCATTGCCATGCTTAGTTGTCTCGATGCTATCGTTACATGTCGCGCTACCCATCTTTTATGTCAGCCTCTCCTTGTTGCCATGAAACCTCTAACCTTTGAAACCTTCCTAGCAAAGCCACTATTTGGCTATGTTACCCACTTGCTCAGCCCCTCTTATAGCGTTGTTAGTTGCAGGTGAAGATGAAGTTTGTTCCAGGAGGGAACTTGTTGTTGATATATCACAATATCTGTAATTATTATTAACACACCTATATACTGGGCATGGGTGGAAGGCTTGGCCTTTTGCTCGGTGTTTTGTTCCACTCATGCCACCTTAGGCGCCGATAAACCGGCATTATGTTCCTTGATTTTGCGTTCCTTACACGATGGGTGGATGGGGACCCCTTGACAATTCGACTTTGAATAAAACTCCTCCAGCAAGGCCCAACTTTGGTTTTAATTTGCTCATAATAACAACTTAATTAATTAATTAAATTTGCATAGGGAGTTAGCGCTACCTGAGGTTTCTTTCTACATAGCAGGGGGGCCAGTGCTGATGGTGTTGGTCCCAAACGGGGGTCCTGCAGGGCCACCACGGGGAAACTCGAGGATTGGCTCCTGTAGCATCGCCCATCCGGTCGTGTCCTGAGACGAGACACGCGCGGCTACTATCAGGGTGTCGACACACCGGGAGGTCTTGCTGGACTTGTTTTACCATTGTCGAAATGACTTGTGCTACCGGGATGCCGAGCCTGATCGGATTTTCCCTAAGATAAGGGGTGATGATATTATATTTATCACTTCAGCTAATCGCGAGAGATTGTGATGGGCTAAGTTGGGACACCCCTGCAGGGTTATAATCTTTCGAAAGCCGTGCCCGCGGTTATGTGGCAGATTGGAATTTGTTAATGTCCGGTTGTAGAAAACTTGACAGAGGATCCGAAGTAAAACACACAACTGTGTGAGTAACCGTGACTGTCTCTTTTCACTTTGAGAAGAGAACACGGTGGGGTTATGTTTGAATCGTATGTAGTTCAGGATCTTTAGCGATCACTACTTTTGCGACCGTTTGCGTAGATGCTCATCTTATTCTGGTACTCGTAAGTTAGCCACCATATTATGCTTAGCCGCTGCTGCAACCTCACCACTTTACCTCTTCCTACCCACAAAGCTTTGCTAGTCTTGATACCCATGGTTATGGGATTGCTGAGTCCTCGTGGCTCACAGATACTACAACACCAGATGCAGGTTCAGCCGAGTTTGATGCAGGAGCTGGTTCAAGTACTTCACCAGGAGCTCGATGAAGAGAGTGGCCGTTTGCTTGTGACGTTTCGACGATCAGTAGTGGTTTCTACTAGGATTCGATCCTGACCTGTGGCTTTATGTTGTTTTGGTATCTTGTCTTTTGGATCTTACCCTTAGATGGGCTGTGATGTTTTGAATGATGTTTTGCTCATGTAATGTATTGTGTGAAGTGGCGAGTGTAAGCCAACTATCTCCTTTTGCAATTTAATCCCTCTTTTACATGAGTCGTGCAAAGATACCAAACTTGAGATCATTCTAGGATGGGCTTATACCTTTAAGTCGTGCCTCGACACGTAGGAGGTATAGTCCCATCCTGGGCATTACAACGGGCTCGCCAGCGCCATCGTGGCCGCGGCCAGCACGGGTTCGTCCGCATTTCCTCGGATGGTGCTGCCAGAGTTGCCGCGCACGTCTGCCACACACCCAGTTCCTGGCTTCCACGTCTATCTGCAAGCCTCCCACTTCTCCGGGGAATGCTCGCCGGTGGTGAGCGTGGTCGCACCTTCCATGCCAGCGCGCGTCTCTATCAGCCTCAACGCCACGCCAGTGGCTGGTGGATCATCCTTCGGAGGGACGAGGAAACGCTAGTGGGAGATGCCGGCCGACGTGCTCCCGGCGCCTGCAACCTGTTCGACAGAATGCCGGCGGCCGACGACGAGGAGACGACCATCCTCGAGAAGATCTTCTACGAAGGCCGTGCGGCTGGTGGCTCCGCCGTGACTGCCTACGATCTCGATGAGACCCAAAGCCAAGACGGCCAAGCGCCATACACGCCGACCACCTATGATCAAGCCGGGGTAAAGACGAAGCGCAAGAGCAAGCAAACGAAGGCATACACATCGTCCGAGGACAAGCTCCTTTGTGAGTGTTGGAGGGACATTGGGCAAGACCCCAAGGTCGGCTCCGAACAAAAGGCATCAACCTTTTGGATTCGTGTCCATCGCGAGTTTCATGAACGCAAGAAGTTTCCGCCGTACCAAATGCCTAGCAAGCGTGGGTGGGTTTCCCTTTCGAAGCAATGGAGGGTGATACAACAAGAGTGCAACAAGTTTTGCGCCACCCTTGAGAGCATCAAGGCACGCCCCATGAGTGGCATCGACATGGTATACATGCGTCGGTTCTTCATTTCCGTTCCCATTATGCTTGCATGTCCATTTTCATATCCACTTTGCACGTATGCTTGCATGCTTTTCAATTGTAGGCATTTGAAGCTTTGGAAGTATTCAAGGTTCAACATGATGTTAAGTCCTTCCTCTCTCCCATTGTTGGATGGTGATCAGCGGGGAGGAGAAGTTTAAGGCGCAATATGCCACCCTCACGGCGCGTTGGGGGGGCCTGGAGGAGCATGTGGAGGGCGGAAAGCCACGGCAGCGGGGGAAGACCAACTCCAAGAAGAAGGACAAGCGCGATACGGGGTCGATCGCCTTGCTCGCAACCATCGAGGGCATGATGAGCCAAAAGGACTCAAGGGAGGAAAAGTGGCAGCAAGACAATGAAGAGCAAATAAATGCCTTCATGTAGATCCAAAGGAGGAGGCTCGACATGGAGGCGGAGAAGCAAGCCAGGATGCTTCAGGTCGAGGTAGAGAAGCAAGCCAAGATGCTCGAGATCGAGGCCGTCAAGGCCAAGACCAAGGCGAAAGAAGTGGCATAGGCTAGCATGATGACGGGGGTGGAGATCAGGAAGGTGGACCTCAACACCGTGTCGCCAAGAAAGAGGCCATGGTTCGAGAGGATGTAGGCCGACATGCTCAAGTTCAACGATAAGTGGTCTATGGCGGAGTCGCCATCCTTTTTCTGTATGCTGGCAAGTGTGCTGGCATGACCACGGCGAAGATAGTGTGGTCGAATTCCCGCCCCTTTTTGTATGCTACCATGTGTGACGGACGCTGGCAAGTGCGCCAGCATTAACTGTGCGGTGGTTTTTCTGGAGGCTGGCATTGTATGTCGGCCGCTGGCATAGTTCGGCATGGACTTTGGGCGACGACATGGCCACTGGCATGATCTATGGTCGTGGGCCTTTTAAATTTATGAACAGACATGCAATGGGTCATGCACATTGGGCGCGTGGCCGACCCAAAAGAAAAACTGGGTGAACGCCGAGCGGGCGGCCGATCCAAATGGGGAAAAGCGGTCAAAGTGCGCGTCCGTTTGGGTTGGCACATTCGAGTTGCTCTTAGAGGGGATAGAGAGGGATTGGTGGAATCGATTAATTATTGCTTGAGCCTCATGGGTGTATATGTAGTGAGTACATGATCAACTTGGAGTACAAGACAAGCCAGAACATATCCTAATCTATCATATGTTTTCTAAATAAACATTATACTCAACATCCCCCGTAGTGACAACATAGTGACGCAGCAGGTGGGACTAGAGAAGAATCCGAAGGTAAGCCGATGGACCCCTCCCCTCCCCAGAGTCGTAACGGTCGATGCATCGCAGAAGTCATGGCTGGAGTGGAAACCTACGAGGTTGCTTAAGCAAGGCGGTAGACCTTTGTGCCGTGTTCGAGGTAGCCGAGAGTGTAGAGTGGTGTAGCCATGCGAAGAACGCTGTGGTCAATGTCGAGTTGGGGTGGCCGGTGTCGAGAAGTCGCCATGGAGCTGCAGGCGCAAGGAGGCGCCAAGTTAGTCATAGGCGTAGTGGTGTCGAAGTAGTGGTGCACCAGGAAGAAGATGTTGTTGATAAGGCATCACGCCGAGTTTGCCAAACTTGGGGACACGTCGTAGACAAATGCACACGTCAGTGTTGCCAGCAGTGGGCATGCGTAGATGGACGAAGACGAAGTTGATGAAGCACCGCACGAGGCTTGCCAAGCCCAGGGACACATCATGGACGAAGGCACACATCGGTGTCGCCAGCACCAGGCATGCGTAGACGAGGGACTTGCACGAGCTGTACGCCATGTCGAGGAGTCGGAGGGGCCAGAAAAGAAGAAGACTCTTGCTTGTTCTTCATTTGCGTGCATGAAATAAACCTTTGTGGTCGGGTTGATCGTGCCCCGCGTGTGGTCAATAACCCCTGGGATTTGGTTTAGCGATTGCTAAGGCATGACGTCTTCGCACGTTCGTGATACGTTTCCAACGTATCCATAATTTTTTATTGTTCCATGCTATTATATTATCAACTTTGGATGTTTTATATGCATTAATATGTTATTTTATAATATTTTTGGGACTAACTTATTAACCAAGAGCCCAATGTTAGTTTGTGCTTTTTCCTTGTTTTTGAGTTTCGCCGAAAAGGAATATCAAACGGAGTCCAAACGCAATAACTTTCGCGATGATTTTTCTTGGACCAGAATACACACATAGGACTCGGAGTCCAAGTCAGAGAGCCCCCCGAGGTGACGACAAGCCAAGGGGGCCTAGGGGGCGCACCCCTAGGGCTTGTGGCCCCCTCGGAGACCCCGTGACCCCCCTTCCTTGGCCTATATAGTCAGAAATATTCCAGAAACCCTAGAAGCATCCACGAAAAACCTTTTCCACCGCCGCAGGTTTCTGACCTCGTGAGATCCCATCTAAAGGCCTCTTCCGGTACTCTGCCGGAGGGGGATTCGATCACGGAGGGCTTCTACATCAACCTTGTTGCCTTTCCGATGATGTGTGAGTAGTTTACCACAAACATATGAGTCCATAGCTAGTAGCTAGATGGATTCCTCTCTCTCTTTGATCTTCAATACAATGTTCTCCTCGATGTTCTTGGACATCTATTCGATGTAATCTTCTTTTGCGGTGTGTTTGTCGAGATCCGATGAATTGTGGATTTATGATCAGATTATCTATGAATATTATTTGAATCTTCTCTGAATTCTTATGTGCATGATTTGATATCTTTGTATTTCTCTTTGAATTATTGATTTGGTTTGGCAAACTAGATTGGTTGTTCTTGCAATGGAGAGGTGCTTAGTTTTGGGTTCAATCTTGCGGTGTCCTCACCCAGTGACTGAAGGGGTAGCGAGGCACGTATTGTATTGTTGCCATCAAGGATTAAAAGATGGGGTTTATATCATATTGCTTGAGTTTATCCCTCTACATCATGTCATCTTGCTTAAGGCGTTACTCTGTTCTTATGAACTTAATACTCTAGATGCATGCTGGATAGCGATCGATGTGTGGAGTAATAGTAGTAGATGCAGAATTGTTTTGGTCTACTTGTCACGGATGTGATGCCTATATTCATGATCATTGCCTTAGATGTCGTCATAACTTTACGCTTTCTATCAATTGCTCGTCAGTAATTTGTTTACCCATCGTATGCTTTATTCAAGAGAGAAGCCTCTAGTGAAACCTATGGACTCTGGGTCTATTTTACATCTATTATTTCCTGATCTGTAAAACCAAGAACCAAAAATACCTTGCTGCGATTATTTTGTGTTTACTTTATTTTGCTTTTTTACTTAGTTTTAAATCTATCTCTGTCAGATCTCACTCTTGTTCGTGACATTGAATGGATTGACAACCCATTTTCCGCGTTCTGTGCAAGTGTTTGTTAGTGTTTACAGGTGTATATATTGGAGACTTGCTTGTACCTCCTACTGGATTGATACCTTGGTTCTCAACTGAGGGAAATACTTATCTCTACATTGCTGCATCACCCTTTCCTATTCAAGGGAAAAATCAACGCAAGCTCAAGAAGTAGCAGTTCGTCGTCGGATCGTCAAAGTATACTCCACCAAAAATGATAGCCACCATCTCTCATCAAAATACATGACACCTTTGCCTCTATCACAAAATCTATCACCTTTGAACCTTCTTGTTTTCATGTAGTGTAAGCACTCATAAGCTGTTATGAAATTGCCATTAGTGAGACGTCCAGGAACAAACGCCGACTACTCTTCAGAGATGACCTCGGGGAGAATAAAGTTCAGCTTGTTAGCTACAACCTTTGAAGCAATTTTGGAAATCACATTACGAAGACTTGTTGGCTGAAACTGTGCTAAAAGATTTTGACTTACAATCTTGAGAATCAAAACAATGAGTGTGTGGTTTATCTCCTCTGGTGATTCCTCTCCATAAAGCACTCTAATGACCATACTTTTTACCTCATCGCCACATAAGACACAATGGCGCTGAAAAAGTGGGCTGGAAATCCGTCAAGCACTAGGGCTTTTGTTGGAAACATCTGAAATAGCGCTTCTTTGACTTCTTCCTTACTATAAGAATTATTGAGCGCCAGATTCATCATGCCATCAACCATTGTGAGGATATGTGATAAGACCTCCTCCATCCCTATTGCCATGGTTTTGTCACGGCAAATGTCCTCCAAAAAGGACTTACTCGTGAGGCCATCGCAGCTAGGCTGTAGCTTGAACGGGGTTGATCGGAATTGAGAGACGAGAGTTTACCTAGGTTCGGCCCCTCACAATCGAGGCAATAGCCTACATCCTGCTTTGTTTGTTATTCATTGGGATCTCGATTACAAGGGTGCAACTTGGCTAACCTAGTACTCGAGAGCTTGTGAGTTAGTCATCTCTACATCAGGGGCTCCCCTTTATATATAGGTTGAGGCCCTGAGTTTACAATAGAGTCTGGGTCATAGTTCAACCCATGCTCTAATCTATCTCCTACTCATCGTATTCCCCAAGTAAAGGAATTCCCATTGTTTCCTTCGATAAGCTGCCGCCTCATGCGCTGGGCCATGAGCCGGGCTACTCCACGAGTCGCCCTCTGGTCCTTTGAGCTCTTGATCATCGCGGCCCATACGACGAGCCTGTTCTTCAAGCCGCCACTAGATAACCTGACCATGGTATGGGCGGGTAATACCATGGAGTTATATCCCCAACATTAGCCCCCGGGTTAACTTGGATTTATCCATGTTAAACTCCACTGTTAATAAGGCTAGGTCTTATTCTGTGAGCTAGAATCCCTTTTGCTTTTCGAGCTTGCCCTGAGGCCAGGTCATGAAACATTGCCGGCTTGCGACACTTCTACACTTGACATTTCTTGCTTCTCTATGCCGTGACTTCACTGTCCTGAAATTACGAGCTTGGGCCTGACGTCATAATGAATCTGTTAAGCATATCAATTAGGTGTGAGAATCGAGGCATCCCTTTTTCCCAACAGTTATCGCGCCTCCTTTTTTCTAGCACTTGCCGCTCCACCTTCTAGTCATATTATAAATAGTTAAATACACACGAGGGGCTTCAGATTTTTACTTTTATCGCTTCCATCTCCTCTCTTCATCTTCTTCCTTTCGCCCGAGCCCTCTCGCAACCAGAGCAGCACCGCGCCTTCTGCAAGTTCAACAACCGCCTCGACCGCGACCTCGATGCCGTCAAGTCGCCACCAGTGCTCTAAAAAATGTTCCGGCTACTCTCCGCCGTACCCAGGTATGCTCAAAAACTTCTCATTAGATTTGTAGCATTCCATACTCTTGCACATTTCATCGTAGTTCATCAGTGTCCACCACCTCTCTTTAGTAGTAGATCTAGATGCTTTTGAACAATCTGTACAAATGCTCTAGTCGTGGCTGTAACACCATTTTTGCATGTGGATTCTTGTACTGTTCTCAAACCCCATTGATAGATAAGTTTGTACATCCGCTTCGCATTCTAGTTTTTTTTTCTTTTAGGATGTTTTGTAGATCCATAATTATAGCCGCTCCAACGGAATCTTGTTTATAGTCCACAAAACACTTAGCGAAAAACTGTAACTACCGAAGAGCTAACACCGGCTCATGATTGCACCCGCTTAAAAGTACCTTTCCTTAGCCTGCATAATTTTGAGTCATACCTTGAATAGACATAGTTGCTCATTACCTTGTCGGTTCATAATTGTGAGTAGCCTGGCGACTTGTTACTCATAGAACATATGTGTCGGCTCATCCATAATCATAGCAATCTCATTATTTTGTCAGCTTATGACTTGAGTAACCTAGCGATTTATCGCTCATGAATATAACATGCCGGCTTATCATCATTACTTTTTCTTCGTAGTTTCAACCAAACTTATCATGGACAAGACTGATAAGGCATGCAACTGGGTTAGATCCCATGTTTCCACTCTTATGTTGGATGACCTCATGGGGTAAGGCATGTTGCCAGCTCAAGAACTAATTAGTTGGCGGGCTCCTGATGAAGAAAGTTCCCCCTAGCCTGACCAAGGAGAAGTTATTGTCTTCGTGGACCATCTTCAAAGGGGTTTCTGCCCGCCCAGTTCAATTTTTTTGGGATTTCCTATTTTTTCGATCTTCATCTCCTGGACATTGGTCCAAACTCAATGACCAACCTTTGCCAATTTCAAGTCTTTCGTGAAGTTTATTTCCAAATAGAGCCAATTGTCCCTCTCCTCCGGGAATTTTTCTATATCAACCACCATATCGAGTTCGCAGACGGTCCTAGCATAGAGCTTGGTGGAATTTCTATTCAAAGGCGGAAGAACAACCCTTTTCCAGAGGCTAAGCTAGTGAGTCATCCCAGGGGATGGAACAAGACCTGGTTCTACTGCAAAAACACTACCGCTGACAGCGAAAACCCTTTGCCGGGTTACAGACTGGATCACCTTAATGCCAATATTACCTATTCGGGTTGGTCGTCTAATGAAGAGTGTCAACAAGTCGCCCAATATACTCCAAACTAAGGGATTTGACAGCCAACGGGCTCATCGGGATCGATTTGACCTGTGCTGGATAAGCTGGCACCTTCAACCCCTTAGTGTGAGGGGCGACTTAATGTCAGCCAGCGGATGCACAATGCTCCAGTCAAGTTGAATTGTCTGAAAGTGAAAACAGCAAGGCCACAAAGAAATTGCTAGGAGAGTCCCAAGAAAAATGTAATAAGACTAGGTTGGCTCCCTTATGCATCAACAATATTGTGTCTCAAGTAAGCGTACTTGCACTTTCTTACTCATGCTGATGACCATTTCAATCTTAATTTCTGGCTTGTTAAACACGCAGGCGGACTTCGGGTTCTGGAAGAAGAAAAATGCCCAAAAGAATGTCCCTGCTCCAGTTGAGCAAGCGAATGAGTCGGTCGATGCTGATGACCCGGTGACATAAATGAGTCGGAGGTAGAGCTTGATTCGCTTGGTCATCTTTTTATTCAACTTGTTGGCACCCCTTCTTCTCAGGATAACACCGAGACCAGTCGAGTCGGCAACATCAAGTCAATTTCAATCTCATCCAGCTCAGAAACTTTAATCCCGAAGAAAATGAGACGGACCATCAGAAAGGTACCATTTTCACATCCAGATGCTCACTTAGACCCAAAATTTCTTTTGAAAAAAACACAACAACTCGGCACGTCAAAAATCAAGACTTGAAGCAGTTCTGTAGAATTGTGAGCCATCTTTTTTGATTAACAAGTCGCCCGCGGACGACGAAATGAGGTGCCTCATAGCCCAACTCCATCTCTCTCACAAGTCAGACCTATTAGGCAACCACTTAATCCTTCTTACTCAAATTATCAGGAGACGCCCCCTTCGTCTGGAGAGTCAGCCGCCTCCCAACTCCCACCATTGGTCATTAAGCTTGGGTAAAAATTTGGTAATTTACAGTTTGACACAACAATTGTTTCTTTAACTTCAACATACTCATATAACTACTGGGACAAAGCCATCAAGAAGAGGAAAGTGGGTGAGTCATCTTCAGCTGCAGAAAACCCTGAGTCTCAAGACCCGCCGTTGGTGACTCTGGAGGTTCAAGTTGAAAACATAGTCAAACACAACCCTGAACAAAGGGTTGAGGCAATGCAGCAAAATGAGTCGGTTGGTGTTGATGAGCCGGTGACAGTGGAGCCAGTCCATATGGACGAACAAGGCAGCCCGGATGACCCGGGGCACAGCCCCAACCCGCCAAGTCCTGCACAACTCGTAAGGAGGTTAATGATATCATCTCATCGCAGGAAGTGGTCGACGAAGAGGTCAACATTACTAGAGAAACGTATAAGGCTCCAGAATCATCAAGCACTTTGTCCAAAATCATAGCCAAAGATGAGTCGGAAATGTTGGCTAAAGGGGAAACCGAGCCGGAGCTTCTCAACTTTGAGAAGATGAGCGCCGATAGTCTTCATCAGCAATATTTGACCCGGCAATCTGAGAGCCGGGAATATTTGACCCGGCTATTTGAGAGCCGGGAGTATGAGATGAGCATGATAAATACGTTGAAGCGTAAATATGAGGTATGGTGTACTCCTTTGTCATATATACTCTTATAGCCCCCAAGGGCCGGCTCAGTAAGTAATACTGAGCTCGCACTTTAGATAATGACAAAATGTGAAGATATACTATAGCCCCCAAGGGCCGGCTCATCATGGTAATGATGAGTTGGGTCTTGTAGAAGCACTTGATCAATATTATATATAAAAGGTGACATGCAGCTTATAACCCACAATTATAGGGGATCACAACAATTTTCGAGGGTAGAGTATTCAACCCAAATTTATTGATTCGACACAAGGGGAACCAAAGAATATTTGCAAGCATTAGCAGTTGAGTTGTCAATTCAACCACACCTGGAGATTAAAATATTTGCAACAAAGTGATGAGTAACACGGTAGTATTATAGTTTTGATAGTAGTAGTAACGGTAACAGTAGTAGCAGCAGTTTTGTAGCAATTGTAACAGTAGCAACAATAGTAGTAACTTAGCAAGAACAATATGTGAAAATCTCTTAGGCATTGGATCGGTGATATCGTTGGATAATATTCACCATATAACAGTCATAAACTAGGGCAACACAGAACTAGCTCTAGTTCATCGATATAATGTAGGCATGTATACCGTAAATAGCCATACGTGCTTATGGAAAAAGAACTTGCATGACATATTTTGTACTACTGATACGTCCATTTTTCATCATGTTTTCTTACTGTTATTTTAGTGTTTTTTCCTATAACAACACTTTGGGGAGTAATTCTAATGCCTTTTCTCTCATAATTTGCAAGGTTTGCACAAAGAGAGAGAATGCCGGCAACTGGAATTTTGGACCTGAAAAAGTTACATAAGAGATACCTATTCTGCACATCTCCAAATGGGCTAAAAATTTACGGAGAATTATTTTGGAATATATAAAAAATACTGGAGAAAAGAGTTACTGGAGGAGGCCACCGAGGAGCCCACAAGGCACCAGGGTGCGCCCACCCCTCCCCAGGCGCGCCCTGGTGTGTAGTGGAGCCCCTGGCCCACTTCCAGCAACCAACTTCTGGTATATAATCACATTTTCCCGAGAGAAAAAAAATCAAGAGAGGACCTTCGGGATGGAGTGTCGCCGTCTCGAGGTGGAACTTGGGCAGGAGCACTTCTGCTCTCCGACGGAGAGATTCCGTTGGGGATACTTCCCTCCGGGAGGGGGAAATCAAAGTCATTGACAACACCAACAACCCTCTCATCGTGGGAGGATAAATATCCATCAACATCTTCACTAGCACCATCTCATCTCAAACCCTAGTTCATCTCTTATATTTAGTCTTTGTATCTGTCGGATTCAGGGCTCCGCAAAACCCTTGTAAGTTCGAACACACGGGTGCATGTGAAGAACTCAACTCCCCCTATCGGTCTACTCACCCTTTCTATGAACTAGCTCAAGGAACAAGAAAGAACATGACACAAGGAAGTTTACCCAGGTTTAGGCCACATAGCGGTGAGTGGCCCTACTCCTGCAATGTGGTGGATTGCCTCATGGTGGGCTGAGGAAGAACTAGTACAGTGGGTGAACCACCTCGCGAGGTGTGTTCTTGATGGTGTGTATGTCTAAAGGGAGGTCTCAACGATCTGTTGGATCTTGGATCCGACCCCCACTATGGTGGTGGCTATCCTATACTTATAGTGGTCTTGGTCCTCTTCCCCCAAAATATAGGCGGGAAGGGATCCCACAAATCCCAAATTTGAAGGGAGACAACTAGTACATCTTATCCTGACTAAAGGTGGTCTTCGCCTGCAAAGCTTCTGATCTTGCCGCCACAATGGGCTCGACGATGACCTCCGTCCTGCCATCCTGGCGATCCTGGTCTTGTTGCATACAAATGGAAGCATTTGCTTGATTCCTCGGGACTCTGCATCTGCACTTGCCTCTTTAGCACCAAAGAGGAAACTGGTCGCCCTACGCCCGCTAGTGACCGCCTGGCCTTGGTTGTCATGGCTTACGTCATCTGAACCTCATGAGGTGAGGCATGCATAGAGTTCTCCGCCCCTCGGGAGGCAGCCTAGTGGGACTTCTCCGTCCAGAGGTCTTGGTGTCGTTCGCCTCGGGGGTCTTGGCCCCCCGCGAGGGTCTTGAGTGCCGATGCTCAAGATGGGCCGTACCAGGCCGGCAAGGGAGCCACGTCATGAGCCGCAGGCAGGCAAGTCTGGGTGCCTTGGTTACCAGATTGTCGACAGTAGCCCCCGGGACCAAGGCGCGCTCGGGCTTGGCTTAGAGGCAAAGCCAAAGGGCAAGGGCGAAGCGCCACGGGCCCCAATCGCCTGTGGCTCAATAGACATGCGGTTCCCTGATGGGACGTGGGCGTCTCCACTTCACCATGCTGCCTCGGCAACCACTTGACTTGACGGTCGCCTGCTGTTAACTCAACCTTCCTCAGCTCGCCCACCACACTCTGCCTCAGCTCCCCCTTCGTTTTGCCATCTTGCGATCTTGTGGTTCGCCTTCCAGCTCTGGCGTCGTGCCCGTCTCTCTTTGCTTCCATGGCCCCTAAATCGAGGAAGAAGAAGGGGAAACCTAGCGCTCCTACTGAATCTTGGTCGGGTTAGGAACCTGCGCTTGATCGATCTATGGTGATCAACTCGGAAGGGCTGGCCCAGGTCCGACATGCCCTCGCCGCTAACTCCAATGAGTGGAAAAAGATGATAGTCTAGCCTGCTTCCCGATCCCTGATGGACATGGAAGCCACCGAGATTCCCATTCATCTTCATGCTCTTCTTGCAGGGTTGGTCCCCTCTTTCTCCAATTTCTTCAATGCCATACTCTCGCATTACCAGATCCACGCGCTGCACCTGACCATGCGTCCATTACCCTCTTGGCCACCTTCGCCTTCCTGTGCGAGGCCATGGTGGGCATTGCCCCATCTGTTGCCTTGCTTCGCTATTTCTTCTCGCTTTGCTTGGTCGATGACCGTCAGTGCTCTGGGTGCGCGGCCTTTCAGCCTGAAGCGACGACTGATGATTCGGGCATTGACTTCATGCTTCGCCGGGACATGAACGAGTTTCGAAAGCATTGGGTGTTCGTGGATGCCACCACGTTAAGCCCTCTACTTTTGCTTCCGCAAAGTCCGGCACATCCCAGCTCCGGTTGGGGCCACGAGAAGCTTGTCGATCGCGAGCTCGCCTTCGTTTGGGCCAGGCTGGCAAGATTGAAGAAGGTGGGGGTGACGGCTACGATGGTGGTGAGGGAGTTCGTCAGGCGGCGCATCGTCCCGCTTCAGTGCCATTCTCGTCCGATGTGGACCTTCACAGGCCCTACGGATCCCATCAAGCTTCAGGAGCCTTTGCTTCCCTCCGAGACGCTCTGCGCAGTGCTTGGGCTCCTGACCGGTGACCCAGCACCCGCCATGATTCCCAAGGGTGGTTTCCTCCTGTACAACTGCTTGAACAAGGAGGACTTCGCGAAGCAGATGCCCTCTTTTGACGAATGGGCTGCGCCCAAAGGGCCTCGTCGAGCCCCGAGAGAACCCTTTCCTGGTGACTCCGGTGCTTGATGATCCCGCAACGCGCGCCCCAGACGTGGGCGCAGGGGATGAGCACCGCCGAAGGCTCCCGAGGCGTCAGGTGAGGAGTTGACGCCGCCTGGGGCTCCCGAGGTAGCTACTTCAGGAGCCCCGAGGGTGCTCCTGAGGTCATTCTCCCCGAGCAGGCGCTGTCCGCTGCCCCCGAGGAGATCACTCCCGAGGCTCAGACGTGCTCTCTCGAGGCAGCCACGAGCCTGCCAGCCTCTGAAGATCGTGCCCCATTATCTGGCCCGCTTTTCCCGAACCTCGTGGTGCTCCGCAAAGGAAAGGGTCATGGAGTTGCAACAGGGACGGTCTCCGGCCCCTGAAACAGAGAAAATCTATAGCAGTGAATGGGTAAGTGTCTTATATTTGCCTTTCTTTGCGAGTGACATCCTTTCCCGACTCTGCCTCCTCAGGGCTGCTCCGATCGTGAAGGCGGAAGCTCCTAAGGGTCACCCCTTGGGGGTTCTTGGCTTGATGCCAGCTCCAGGCTCCCTGCGCCAAGCATCCATGCATGGGATGGGGATGGCTCGTGAGGGGAGAGCTCCGCCGGGGGTCCAATGGCCTGGGACTCCAGCGTCCTTGCCCCAGGGTCGTCTCTTGGGCATCGGGGTTCTGCCGAGGGTTCCCCGGTCAGTCCTTGCCAGCGGGCAGGTTCCCTTGGAGCCAGCCCCCTCCTCGAGTGTTGGACCTGTGCCACTTGATCCTCCTTCTGAAGCTGAAGAGATGGCCGGGAGAGTGCTGACTACCAGCCCCTCGCCAGGGACTAGTGGGACGCCTCGCGTTTCTTCAGCAACCCCCTGCCCCGGGGGGCCTGGCCACACGCTGGAGCTTGCGCGTGGGCGCATCGCTGTCCGCCATGATATCTTCCAAGTAGTCGTCGGTGCACTGGGCCGGCTCGGGGAAGAGTTTGTTGATCTCGACGTACGCCTCGAAACGGAGAGTCTTCGCCTGGCGCAGGAGTGGCACAAGATGAAGGTTACCGTCAATCTCGGGCACCGGCAGCACGGGCGAGCTGGCGCGGATGCCAATAAGTCCCTTGCGGCTTCTAGCGAGGCTTGTGCTCATGCCTTGGAGGAGGCCATGGCAGCTGATTGCCGCCGCAAGGCGCCTGAGGAGCAGTAGAAGGAGCTCCAGGCATCGAACGCCGCCCTTGAGCAGCGGATCCAGGCGTGGTGAGCTGCTCTGATGACACTGCCGAAGGGAGCCCCCTCCAGCTGGAAGGAGCTCCAGGAGCACGAGGAGGTGCTACTGCTTGAGGCCTTGGAGCACAGTTTGGAGCTCGAGATACTGGAAGTGAGGGAGCACCAAGTTGTGGTAGCCGAGGATGCCGTTGCTGCCCGAGAAGCTAAGATCCAACAGGAAGTCGATCAGAAGGTGGAGAAGATTCGTGAAGCCCTCGCAGAGGAATACCACCAGAAACTAAGTCTTTAAGAGACCAAATCCCAACTGCAGCAGGTTGAGATGGAGGGCTGGACCGCCGCCCTCAGGAAGAATCTAGACGTGATGGCGCAGTGCAAAGCGGCCGCCTGGGAGGCACAGGCCTCCATCCATGTCGAACTGCCTTCACTTGAAAGGCAAGTCGCTGACGTCGAGTCCCCCGTGGGTCGGGATGTGGACGAGGCGAGTCGCCACTAGACGATGTAGCGCGAGCGTTCTTCAATGCTCAAAGGTCTTGGGGTGATGACCAATCGGGCCCTAGACATGATCAGTGAAGAGAGCGTCCCGCGACCTCATGAGGATGACGATGCCGACTACCTTCACTTATTCACCCAAGTCGTGACTCATCTGGAGGATCGGGCTGCGAAAGCTCGTCAGCTCATCGAGGAAAGAAGCCATGACCTCCTTGGTCGCGCACTCTCACGCGTCTTCAGCCACCTTGTCAGCCTTGATCCTGACTTTGATTTCGACGCCGCGATAGCCCTCGTGCCCGGGGCCACTCTGGGCGTCTTGGTGAAGTGGTGGACGGCCATGTGGATGATCTGATCAAGGATCTCGCCATCGAGGGAGATGTGGGTGCACCTGCAGCTGGAGGGGGCGACGGTGATGATGATGATGCAGACGGCAACGCGCCTCGCTAGGCTCTTATTTGTTGCTTTGTCCTCTATGCAACAAAGCTTTCGAACACTACCACGAGGGGATGTGAGAGCATTTTGGGGAGGAGAGTTCCCCTATTATGTATGACATTAGGTGATGCTTTTAAGGTAGGTGGTAAGAGGTCCCATCTCAAGCCAAAAGGCCCTTGACGGAGCATACACCGCAACGTATCTAGGAATGGAGGGTCTTGAATGAGTTCCCATGGTGCGAGGGCGCCTTTCCTGCACGAGGGCGTCCCGAGGCTGATGATTGCCTAAGACTCCTTAGGAACCCACGGATTTTCCTGAGAGTGCCTGGCGAGGAGTTAAGCGCCAGACTTGGTGAGGCGTGTGTACCGTGACCCCGTGACGGTTGTTCGGATGCTGCTTGAGGCAGTTCTAGTGCGCGTGGCGCGCAAGGTGTGCCCAGCCCCTGCTCACGAGGTGCTCGCGGGAGTGGGCACCAGTCCTCAGCCCAATGTCCTTAGACAGAAATCAAAAGCAACAAGAACGCTGTGAATCGAGGGAAAACCCCTCCCTTTTTGCAAGAACACGAAACTCCAAGTTTTACTCCAGAAAGAAAGCGAATTAAACTATAGAAAGAGGGCAAACAAAAAGAACCAACAGCCGCGTCCGGCACCTAGGCTAGTCTTCGTCTTCTCACCAGCGTGGAGCTAAGTGCTTCCACTAGGCGTGGGCATAGTCATTGGGGGAAAATGTCGACAGCCAGCATAGAGCATGGTGCTTCCACTTGGACGTGTGGTGGAGCCCCCATGAGGCCCGAGGGCGGCATTCAGGAGACTCCGGGGCATGTACAACCCCACTCATTATTACGTGACAGTGTCACGGGCGGAGATCTTCATGGACGTCTTTAGCGCCTGGACAGGGCCCCGCCCTGCACCTCACCTACCATCGTTGGGGCGTCCGGAAACCAGGACGAGGCCAAGGGGCAAGGGGGACGCTGGAGGTGGCCCGGCGACCGCAGGCCCTCTGCCGGGGGGAAGGGCTCGCCGGCGCGTGCCCCGGCAGGGGCCTACCTCCGAGTGGCACGCGTCGCTGATGTGGCGGCGCTTTGCCCTGGGTAGTGCGGAGGGGCCTGGCTTTGGGCCTCCCCCACGCAGCCCCCAGTGCGTTGCCTCTTGCTGTAATGGGGCAGCCGTCCTGAGGTCCAAGGTCGTCATCGAGGCTTGATTTTCCCGCGTTCCATGGTCAGTGTAATCATGTCCTTGAGATATTGGTTGTGCGATGTGGCTGTCATGGATGAAGGCATCGACAAAGCCCCGTGGCGGCCTGCGGAGAGTCTCGGGCTCGCTTGGTCTCGTGGCCCAGGCCGGTGGGGGAAACAGTCGAGGACTCCTTGGTGAGTACGACGGGTCTGCCGCGAGGGGCGCGGCGACGCCCGTGGCTCCTGCCCTTGAGTCGTTTCCTGGCCATCCGTCATCTCCGCCTTCCTGGTCTAGCGCGGAGCCACGATGGCTGCAGGGCAGCATCTCGGCGAAGTCCCAAGGGGGGCCACCCAATCTCATCAGACCCACATGCACCGCACCTCCAGTCAGGCGGGCCACGACGCGGCCTAGGCCGGCGCCGCGAGATCCTCCGGGTTCCCCGAGGAGAGGCGCCCTGGTGCCGTGGAAGCCGACGCGCACTCCTGGCGGCGCTTGTGACGTAGGCATGGTGCATAAAGGCGCCAAACCCCTGCACGCAGCATCCAATAGCTCTGACACGTGCTCTAGCAAGGCGTTGCGGCCGTCCTACATTAATCCGCATCGGAGCAATTCTCGTGCCATAACGAGCGCGGCCCGCATATTTGCTTGCTCCCGTCGAGTATGTGTCAGGACCGGTATTTCAGTAAAATAATTACCGAAAGACCGACCTTTTAATCGAACCAGTATGGAAGAATACTTCTTACTGGTAGACAAATCCTTGATACAGAATTCCAGAGTACTAAATATTATACATGGTTGAGCTGAGGTTTCTCAACAATTTATTACAAGCACGCTGATATTATACATAAGGGCGGATATGACACCATGGTAGGGTGGCATACTACTAGCTCGCAATAAAAGGGTGGTGGATATGTCACAGTGTGGTGGGTGGCGTGACTCCATTATCTTATAGTTCATCGAGTGTTGGAGTGAGACCCGATGAATTTATTTGGTGGTTGGCGGAAGCGGTTATATGATAGTGATCAACTCCAAGATCGCAATAGACTGACTGGGACTCCACTAGACGTTGGACTCGTTATCGAACTCTTCATCCATGAGATCGCCTTCATCAACATCTGGCCAAATCAACAAGCCAGGTGAGTACTTTGAATGTACTCGCAAGACAGTTCGGACATAAGATATAATAAATGCAAACATGATGCATGTGAGTATTCTAGCATTATGTATCCGAATAATATAATTTCTGTGCTGCAAGTAAAAATAGAAGTCAGGCGGTAATCCTCCCGAAATCCATAAGATAAATAAAAGAAAACCAAACGAGTGTCTAAGTGACGCCTTGTGAGAAAAATGAATAAAAACATGCCACAGTTGGACGTCTGGGCGACGTCACATAAAGGGCTTATAATGAAGGTAAATAACAAGAATGCCACAGTCGGACGTCTGAGCGACATCACATAAAGGGCTTATAAGGAAAAATAAATAACAAGAACGCCACAGTCGGACGTCTGAGCGACATCACATAAAGGGCT
>LR738713.1:364704482-364831871 GCA_902687465.1 Secale cereale | reverse complement strand
TAAAGGGCTTATAATGAAAATAAATAACAAGAATGCCACAGTCGGACGTCTGAGCGACATCACATAAAGGGCTTATAATGAAAATAAATAACAGGAATGCCACAGTCGGACGTCTGAGCGACATCACATAAAGGGCTTTATAAATAACAAGAATGCCACAGTCGGACGTCTGAGCGGCATCACATAAAGGGCTTATATAAACAATGGTATAACGGTAAAATACTTCAGGAGGTAAATCAGTACAGAGATAACTGGTTAGTTCATCTACCCAAAATGAACTTGACAAAAATCACCACTCTTGTTACTATCATAAAATTACTAGAGACGGTCACCGGGGTTGACACGAAGATTGACTCTAGGCCATAAACATGGCTACTCGGAAGATTTGACTCTGCAAAGTTTGTACTCTTAAATCACAGCCAACGGATTCCACTAGCCACAGGGACTAGTTCCGTCTACGGTGTTTTAGCAGAAACACAACTGACCAGTACACACCCATTTCACGTCCTGTTGTCCGGAATAACACGTGACAACATTCACGAAAAACTTTAAGACGGGGAGGCTACAACCTCGAATAGCATGGGATCAAATTTATATATGCGTGCTCTAAGGGGTGCCCCCCCTCTCGGTCCCAACCGGAAACACCCATGCCCCCTGACTGGATGACGGGCTTTAATCCAGGGCCATGGAACCCTCATCCCGGCCCCTCTACTTGGTGTGTACACGGAAAGAGGTTTGCAACTGACTAAACTGTAATCTTAACAAACGGCATATGACAGTACCAAAAGGAGACGAACGGAATCATGACTTGATCCATGGTGATACTAGAATTAACCATTGACCGGCATACTCCAACAATACCAGTACACGGCCCATCATGTCACCACATGACCGGGATGTTTCAATCATCATTCGGGTTCACCCGAAGCATGCTTGCATGAAATATAATCATCCACAAATGCTTATATGACCATGCTATGAAGAAGAACTACTCAAGCAAACATGCAACACACTCATCATATCAAAGGTTCAAACATGCTTGCCTGGTTCGGAGTAGTCGGAGTCTAACTCGGTGAGGTTCGCGGCTCCGTCACGTTCTTCGGTATCTACAGGTTCCTGGTGCTCTTCCGCGTCGGTGGGTGGTGGAGTTGAGCGTCGGCGAGCCCCACGTCGACGGCGACCCTATCTCCGGCAGACGGCGGCTCGGGTGGTCGTGGGCCTCATCGGAGAGAGTTTCAGAGTGGACGCTGCTGGAACCCGAGGCGGACGGAGGTGGCCGGAGTTGAGGAAGAAGGGCCCCTCGAGGCTCTTCCAGTGGCTGGGCGTGGTCTAGTGAGGTGGTGGAGAGATGCGGGCTCGAGAGTGAGCTCTGAGGCGCTATATATAGCCGGCCCGAGGCGGTTGCCGTGAACGGGATAAGTCCGACGATCGATTACGGCGGCGCTGTGGCTGGACGGTTGGTTTAGGATCTTGAGCATCGACTAGGAGGTGCACTGTTTCCATTTCGGTGCCTAACTCAGCGAGGTAGGGGTGGTTACGATCTGTCCCCGACGGAACGGCCGTGTGGCACGTCGGCGGCAGAGGGTGCGCCCTGGGCGTGCCTGGCCACGGCGACGGTGCTGCAGGCATGCGCTGGCGATGGAGAAGGCCACGCGGAGCTCCCAGGCGACTTGGGCGGTGCCGAACGGCGTTGTGCCGCAGGGTGCCTCCTGTCGGCCGCCACGGGTGGCTCTGCCGCCATGGAAGGCACCGGCGTGGGCGGGCCAGTGCGCCATTGACGCCAAGAACCAGCCAAGCGCGCGTGCGGTGCTCTGGATAAGAGCGAGGTGCAGTGCAGCATCGATCCAAAACGGCATTGGTGTGATTGACGAACGCTGACTGGCGAAACTGACGAAGCTGCACTGTCGCCTGTAAAGTTCAGTTAACTTTTCTGAAACTGACAGAAATAGTGAACGCCATGTGTTTGATGAAATGATTTTGCCATGTGGAAAATCTTGCTGGAGCTGATATTTGGTAGAGTGGTCTCTTGATGCATCTAGAGGCTGCCTGAATTTTCACAGAATTTTTGGAAGAAGGAAAATATGAATTTCACCAAAATTTGCAAATATGGTCCAAACTTGCAGCAAGTGAAATTTGAAAATTTTGAACTGTGGACCAGTGAAACAAAATGGATCCAGGTTGTGGGTGCTAAGGACTATCCAGGGGAGTTGGTTTGGAAACAAAACTCAAAGTGAACATGGTGGTCCCTTTGCAAATCACCATGGCTTATTTCAAAGGACAGAAATTGCTTTTGTTGCAAATTAATTAGAAGAAAAATTCCAATAAGGTTGAAACTTGCTGGAATTGATGAGAGACTTGCCTCAAGGTGAAAAGGAGGTTTTGGAGAGAAATATTTTCATTGGGTGCCATGGAAGAGAAAAGTTTGAGAGGGAAGACAAGTCCAAGATTCTTATAAGGTGGATATTCATGGAGGGGAAAGAATCAAATAAACCCTTTGAAAATCAACTTGTGTTTGAGCTAACACAAGAAGCAAACCTTCAAGACCAGAATCAAGCTTGAGAAGAACACACAAACTTTGGTCAGAAAATATTTTAGAAGGGTTTTCAAGAGAAGAGCAAATATCCCCTTCCAAAAGACCAAAAGTTTGGAAGAAAACAAATCCAAAAATTTGGAGTGTTACAACACTTACCCCCTTAGGAAGAATCTCATCCCCGAGATTTCAGCTGGTCCACAAATAGGTGTGGGTGTTCTGTCCGAAGAAAATCTTCCCTTTCCCATGTTACCTCATCCTCTGTGTGATTACTCCACTGAACCTTGAGAAATTTAATTGTCTTCTGACGGGTTCTCCTTTCAGACTCCTCCAATATTTTTATTGGGTGTTCCCGGTAGGTGAGATCTGGTTGCACATCAAGAATTTCATGCGACACATGCTTCTCCGGGTTGCTTACACACTTCCGTAGTTGCGAAACATGGAACACGTCGTGGACGTCTGACAGTTCCTTGGGAAGGTCCAACTGGTAGGCCACTGTGCCTCTCCGTGCAACTATATGAAAGGGTCCGATAAATCGTGGTGCTAGTTTTCCTTTGACCTTGAATCATTGCAGTCCCCTCATAGGAGATACACATAGGTACACGTCTTCACCGGGTTCAAAACTTACTTCCCGTAGTAGCTCTTTTGTCGACTTTGGGCTGTTCTGAGTCGATCCCGTATTATTTTAACTTTTTCCTCAGCTTCTTTTAACATGTCTGGGCCGAAGATACGACTGTCCCCTGTTTCTGACCAGTTTAATGGAGTACGGCATCTTTGTCCGTACAAGGCTTCGAAAGGTGCCATTTTTAGGCTGGCTTGGTAACTATTGTTGTATGCAAACTCGGCATACAGTAAGCTTGCCTCCCAACTGGTCCCATAGGTGAGGACACATGCCCTCAGCATGTCTTCTAGTATTTGATTCACTCGTTCCGTTTGTCCTCCAGTCTGGGGGTGATAGGCTGTACTGAACACTAGTTGCGTTCCCAGGGCTTGCTGTAAATGATCCCAAAATTTGGAGACGAACTGAGTGCCTCTGTCAGATATTATAGTCTTTGGAACTCCATGTAGGCATACTATACGGGCGAGGTAAAGCTTGGCAAGATTTTGGGTGGTGTGGGTTGTCTTGACTGGAATGAACTGTGCCACTTTGGTCAGTCTATCTATGATGACCCATATGGCATCATTTCCGTACTGTGATCGTGGCAGTCCAACAATAAAATCCATCCCAATATCGTCCCATGTCCACTCAGGTATTTTGTTTGGTTGTAACAGTTCGGCGGGTTTCTGGTGCTCGGCTTTAATGCGTTGACATGAATCACAGCATGCAATGTATGTGGCTATATCCCTCTTCATACCGTGCCACCAAAATCTTTCCTGAATGTCCTTGTACATTTTGGTCCCTCCAGGGTGAATTGAGTACGGAGCGGTGTGGCTCTCTGCTAGAATTTGCTGTTTGAGGTCTTCGCTATTTGGTACGCAAAGCCTGTCTCCGAACCATAATATTCCCTCACTGTCTATGGTAAATTCTGAGGCCTTGCCCTGACTTACTTTTCTTTTTATTCCTTCAATGCTGGGGTGTCCATGCTGAGCCTTCTTTATTTGTTCTATTAGCATAGGCCGTATTTACATATTTGACACTTCGCCTTCAGTGACCATCATTAAGTTGAGCTTGGCGAATTCCTGCTGAAATTCGGGTCTCAGGTTTTGTAGGCTACCGTTGTCCGGGCTGGGGTTACGGCTGAGAGCATCTGCTACTATGTTTGCCTTTCCTGGGTGATAGTGGATGCCAACGACATAATCTTTTACCAGTTCCAACCAGCGTCGTTGTCGTAAATTGAGTTCTGGTTGTGTGAAAATATATTTGAGACTCTTATGATCCGTATATATTTCACAACGATTCCCAAGCAAAAAGTGCCTCCACTCTTTGAGTGCATGAATGACTGCTGCCAATTCCAAATCATGAGTAGGATAATTTTCTTCATGTTTCCGTAGTTGCCGGGAAGCGTAGGTGACTACTTTGCCTTCTTGCATTAGTACGCATCCAAGACCTTTCCGGGATGCGTCACAATATACTTCAAAACTTTTGTGTATGTTTGGTACAACCAATACTGGGGCTGTTGTTAATTTATTTTTGAGTTCCTGGAAGCTCTTCTCACAAGCTTCGGTCCATACGAATTTCTTATCCTTCTTGAGTAATTGTGTCATTGGTTTGGCTATGGTGGAAAATCCCTCAATAAACCTTCGGTAATATCCAGCCATTCTTAGGACACTTCGTACATCCATTACATTGGCCGGTGACTTCCAACCAAGCACGGCCTTGACTTTTTCCGAGTCCACAGCAACTCCTTCTTGTGTTAATACGTGGCCTAGAAAACCAACTTGTCTTAACCAAAATTCACATTTGCTAAATTTGGCGTAGAGTTGATGTTTCCTTAATTCTCCCAGTACTATACGGAGGTGTTCCGCATGTTCTTCTGGTGTCTTTGAATATACCAAGATATCATCAATAAATACCACCACAAATTTGTCCATAAATTTCATAAACACTTTGTTCATGAGGTGGACAAAATATGCGGGGGCGTTGGTTAGTCCAAACGGCATTACTGTAAATTCATATAGTCCGTATCTGGAGGTGAATGCTATTTTCGGGATATCTTCTGTTCGCACTTTTAATTGATGAGAACCTGACCTTAAATCAATTTCTGAGAAAACCTTGGCTTGCGCGAGCTGGTCAAATAAATCATTTATCCGTGGCATTGGATATTTGTTCTTGATAGTGACCATGTTGAGTGCTCGGTAGTCTATACACAATCTCATAGTCCCATCCTTCTTTTTGGCAAATAACACCGGCTAACCCCAAGGTGAGGAGCTGGCCCGTATAAATCCTTTGTCCAGTAATTCCTTTATTTGCTTCTTTAGTTCAACCAACTCGGACGGTGCCATTCTGTATGGTTTCTTGTATATGGGGGTGGTTCCAGGCGCTAGCTCAATGATGAATTCTATTTCTTTGTCTGGTGGCATGCCTGGTAGTTCTTCGGGAAATACGTCCGGAAATTCACATACTACTGGAACCTTGCTTAATTCCGTAGTGTCTACCTTGTTTAATTTTGGTTGCTGCGATACTAGTCTTTCTTGAGCTACGACTCTTATTGTCTTTCCGTGATGATGAGTAAGAATCACTGTTCGGTTGAAGCAGTCGATAAATCCTTTGTTGGTGGTTAGCTAGTCCATACCCAGGATAACATCCAGTCCCTTGTTTTCCAACACGATGAGGTTTGCGTGAAACTTTAACCCTTCAATTTCAATGGTTATACCTTGGCAGTAATTTTGAGTGACCTGCTTACTTCCGGGGGACTTGATGGTCATTGACTTTCCCAAGGGAAGCATCGAAAAACCATGTTGCAAAGCAAAGCTCTTCGAAATGAACGAATGAGAAGCTCCAGAATCAAACAAAACCGTAGCAGGTGTTGTGTTGACAGGGAATGTACCGAGTACGATATCCGAGGCATCCTGTGCTTCCTCCTTGGTCACATGGTTCAGGTGGCCTTTCATGTGGTTGTTATTGGGGTTGAAGTTGTTACGCTTGGGCGCGGAATTGTTCCCGTTGTTGTTTGGCTTTGGTGCTGAGTTCCTTGGTTTTGGGCACTGTTTAGCATAGTGTCCCTCTTCTCCACAAGCGTAGCAAGTAACACCTGGGCGATACGTGAAATCCTTGTCCCTTGCATGAAACTTTTTGCTTGGACATGTGTCATTTTTCATGGATTTGTACGCCCCATTTTTCTAAAAATTTACCTTATTCCTGTTGTTGCGAGGGTGGTTGGTCTGATCCCTTTTTCGCTTGCGAATGTCTTCCAGACTGCGACGCTCATTTTCCAAAGTAATAGCCTTGTCCACAAGTGTTTTGAAATCTGGAAAAGTGTGTACGACCAGCTGGCATTTGAGTGCTGGTGCCAGACCGTTCAGGAATTTTTCCATCTTCTTATTTTCAGTCATACGCTCTTCGTTGGCATAACGAGATAATTGAGTAAACTGGCTGTTGTACTCAGTTACTGTCATGCCCCTTTGCTTGAGGTCATCAAACTCTCTTTTCTTGATCTTCCTAATACTCCTAGGGATGTGCGCCCCATGAAAGCCTTCTTTAAAATCTTCCCAGGTGATATCATTTACGTTGGGGTGCATATGCAGAAAATTCTCCCACCATGACGCGGCTGCTCTAGTAAGATAATGTGGTGCATAAAGTACCTTTTCACGGTCTGAGCATTGTGCCACAATTAATTTTCTCTCAATGTCTCGAAGCCAATCATCGGCCTCAAGAGGTCTGTCAGTGTGGGAAAATGTTGGCGGACGTGTCTTCTGTAATTCAGACAATTTTGAATGCTGCTGGTGTGGCTCACGGTGATTCCCCATATTAATGACATGGTTCATCATTTCCTGATGATGTTGCTGACTTTGCTCGTAAAGACGACATACTTGAGAAAATGCTGTTTCGCTGCCCTGCTGACTTGACTGCCCCTGTGTGAAATTGTTACCTGGCTGTGTGCCATAATCTTCCTCTGGCGAACTTGGCATGGAACGTGTCCAGGGACGAGTCATTTCTCACTCTGGGGTATTAATGCAGAAATCATGAGAAGAACTGAGCGGCAAAAATAAACCAAGATTTGCAAAAGCAGCAAAACACGAGCTCCAAAGATTTTCAAAATAAAAACTTGATTGCGCACGGAGAAGGACCGCTTAGTACACATCTTACATGCGAGTCGTAATTAAACATACGTCACTCAAGATGCGCGTACACATTCCTGACATGTCATTTATGCTAGTGCACTTCTCCAAGTTCCTACATGATGCGCAAATAGACTACTCCCCATCAACCTATTTTACATATCACACATATCATACAAGCGAGCATAACGCGTCGCGGACAGGCGCACTAGTCGGAGATGTTGAAGACTTCTCTTGGCCTGCCGAGGGTAAGGCCCAGTGGTGATGGAGACTCAACATCCTCCTCGCTAATAGGCTCCAGGCGTGGAGTACTGGTACGAGGTGTTGATGCGGGTACGGCAGGTGGTGCAGCTCTGACAGGGGTAGGAGCAATGACCTAGTCAAACACTTTAGTGGTAGGCAGACGGCGAGCGGTGGCTAAGATGGAAGGTGCATAAGATGCTGAGGACGAGACAAAAGTCAGTGGTGGCGAAGTATGGAGTAGCTCCCTCCTGTTGGCGGAGCCACTCTGGACCAAGTCCATACGAGCAGCCACCAAGTCGTCCACAAGGTTATCAAAAGCTGCCTCAAGAGCCTTGAGGTACTCAACCATTGATTCGATGGCTTCATCACGTTCCCCATTTGCGCAAGCAAACACATAGTGGCGCGTGTAGGGTACGTGGCATGGGAGGTAACGGTAGCGACGAGTCTTCATTGAAGGAAGAGCATCCCGGAGACGAGCTATCGCCTCACGGGCAGCCATTTGCATGGCATGCCTCTCCGTAGGCATGGCCCTGCCCACAAATCGGAAGCGGCGCGCTTCAGAACGCCCTCCCTTGAATTGCACCGCGGCCTGGTGCATCGACACGCTGTCGCTGATCATGTGACAGTAGAGTGTAAACTCTGGGCGGGTCGACGGCCCGATCGCGACCTTGGTGATAGCGACGAGGAGCTTGATAAACCCCTCAGGAATGTTGGCGAACACCTGTGAATCGCAGTCGCCGCCGGCCATCTACAAAAGTAGACAAAAATTCCGAATAGTCAAATCATAAATTTATGATGACTAACAGAAAATCGCTACAAATGTAAAATGCTGAAATAGCGCTATTATGCTAATAACCGACTAGCGATCGCACCTAGTGGCTTCCTACAGTCAGCCTGGCTCTGATACCAAGGTTGTCAGGACCGGTATTTCAGTAAAATAATTACCGAGAGACCGACCTTTTAATCGAACTAGTACGGAAGAATACTTCTTACTGGTAGACAAATCCTTGATACAGAATTCCAGAGTACTGAATATTATACATGGTTGAGCTGAGGTTGCTCAACAATTTATTACAAGCACGCCGATATTATACATAAGGGTGGATATGACACCATGGTAGGGTGGCATACTACTAGCTCGCAATAAAAGGGTGGTGGATATGTCACAGTGTGGTGGGTGGCGTGACTCCATTATCTTACAGTTCATTGAGTGTTGGAGTGAGACCCGGTGAATATATTTGGTGGCTGGCGGAAGCGGTTATATGACAGTGATCAACTCCAAGATCGCAAGATACCAGCTGGGACTCCACTAGACGTCGGACTCGCTATCGAACTTTTCATCCATGAGATCGCCTTCGTCAACATCTGGCCAAATCAACAAGCCAGGTGAGTACTTTGAATGTACTCGCAAGACAGTTCGGACATAAGATATAATAAATGCAAACATGATGCATGTGAGTATTCTAGCATTATGTATTCGAATAATATAATTTCTGTGCTGCAAGTAAAAATAGAAGTCGGGCGGTAATCCTCCCGAAATCCATAAGATAATTAAAAGAAAACCAAACGAGTGTGTGAGTGACGCCTCGTGAGGAAAATGAATAAAAACGTGCCATAGTCGGACGTCTGGGCGACGTCACATAAATGGCTTATAATGAAGGTAAATAACAAGAATGCCACAGTCGGACGTCTGAGCGACATCACATAAAGGGCTTATAAGGAAAAATAAATAACAAGAACGCCACAGTCGGACGTCTGAGCGACATCACATAAAGGGCTTATAATGAAAATAAATAACAAGAATGCCACAGTCGGACATCTGAGCGACATCACATAAAGGGCTTATAATGAAAATAAATAATAGGAATGCCACAGTCGGACGTCTGAGCGACATCACATAAAGGGATTTATAAATAACAAGAATGCCACAGTCGGACGTCTGAGCGACATCACATAAAGGGCTTATATAAACAATGGTATAACGGTAAAATACTTCAGGAGGTAAATCAGTACAGAGATAACTGGTTAGTTCATCTACCCAAAATGAACTTGACAAAAATCACCACTCTTGTTACTATCATAAAATTACTAGATACGGTCACCGGGGTTGACACGAGGATTGACTCTAGGCCATAAACATGGCAACTCGGAAGATTTGACTCTGCAGTGTTTGTACTCTTAAATCACAGCGAATGGATTCCACTAGCCACACGGACTAGTTCCGTCTACGGTGTTTTAGCAGAAACACAACTGACCAGTACACACCCATTTCACATCCTGCTGTCCGGAATCACCCGTGACAACATTCACGAAAAACTTTAAGACGGGGAGGCTACAACCTCGAATAGCATGTGATCAAATTTATATATGCGCGCTCTAAGGGGTGCCCCCCCTCTCGGTCCCAACCGGAAACACCCATGCCCCCAGATCGGATGACAGGCTTTAATCCAGGGCCATGGAACCCTCATCCCGGCCCCTCTACTTGGTGTGTACACAGAAAGAGATTTGCAACTGACTAAAGCGTAATCTTAACAGACGGCATATGATAGTACCAAAAGGAGACGAACATAATCATGACTTGATCCATGGTGATACTAGAATTAACCATTGACTGGCATGCTCCAACAATACCAGTACACGACCCATCATGTCACCACATGACCGGGGTGTTTCAATCATCATTCGGGTTCACCCGAAGCATGCTTGCATGAAATATAATCATCCACAAATGCTTATATGACCATGCTATGAAGAAGAACTACTCGAGCAAACATGCAGCACACTCATCATATCAAAGGTTCAAACATGCTTGCCTGGTTCGGAGTAGTCGGAGTCTAACTCGGTGAGGTTCGCGGCTCCGTCACGTCCTTCGGTATCTACAGGTTCCTGGTGCTCTTCCGCGTCGGTGGGTGGTGGAGTTGAGCGTCGGCGAGCCCCACGTCGACGGCGACCCTATCTCTGGCGGACGACGGCTCGGGTGGTCGTGGGCCTCGTCGGAGAGAGTTTAAGAGCGGACACTGCTGGAACCCGAGGCGGACGGAGGTGGCCGGAGTTGAGGAAGAAGGGCCCCTCGAGGCTCTTCCAATGGCTGGGCGTGGTCTAGTGAGGTGGTGGAGAGATGCGGGCTCGAGAGTGAGCTCGGAGGCGCTATATATAGCCGGCCCGAGGCGGTCGCCGTGAACGTGATAAGTCCGACGATCGATTACGGCGGCGCTGTGGCTGGACGGTTGGTTTAGGAGCTTGAGCATCGACTAGGAGGTGCACTGGTTCCATTTCGGTGCCCAACTCAGCAAGGTAGGGGTGGTTACGGTCTGTCCCCGACAGAACGGCCGTGCGGCACGTCGGCAGCAGAGGGCGCGCCCTGTGCGTGCCTGGCCACGGCGATGGTGCTGCAGGCGTGCGCCGACGATGGTGCTGCAGGCGTGCGCCGGCGATGGAGAAGGCCACGCGGAGCTCCCAGGCGACTTGGGCGGTGCCGAACGACGTTGTGCCGCAGGGTGCCTCCCGTCGGCCGCCACGGGTGGCTCTGCCGCCGCGGAAGGCGCCGGCGTGGGCGGGCCAGGGCGCCACCGACGCCAAGAACCAGCCAATCACGCGTGCGGTGCTGTGGATAAGAGCGAGGTGCAGTGCAGCATCGATCCAAAACGGCACTGATGTGATTGACGAACGCTGACTAACGAAACTGGCGAAGCTGCACTGTCGCCTGTAAAGTTCAGTTAACTTTTCTGAAACTGACAGAAATAGTGCTCGCCAGGTGTCTGACGAAATGATTTTGGCATGTGGAAAATCTTGCTGGAGCTGATATTTGGTGGAGTGATCTCTTGATGCATCTAGAGTCTGCCTTAATTTTCACAGAATTTTTGGAAGAAGGAAAATATGAATTTCACCAAAATTTGCAAATCTGGTCCAAACTTGCAGCAAGTGAAATTTGAAAAATTTGAACTATGGACCAGTGAAACAAGATGGATCCAGTTTGTGGGTGCTAAGGACTATCCAGGGGAGTTGGTTTGGAAACAAAACTCAAAGTGAACATGGTGGTCCCTTTGCAAATCACCATGGCTTATTTCAAAGGACAGAAATTGCTTTTGTTGCAAATTAATTAGAAGAAAAATTCCAGTAAGGTTGAAACTTGCTGGAATTGATGAGAGACTTGCCTCAAGGTGAAAAGCAGGTTTTGGAGAGAAATATTTTCATTGGGTGCCATGGAAGAGAAAAGTTTGAGAGGGAAGACAAGTCAAAGATTCTTATAAGGTGGATATTCATGGAGGGGAAAGAATCAAATAAACCCTTTGAAAATAAACTTGTGTTTGAGCTAACACAAGAAGCAAACCTTCAAGACCAGAATCAAGCTTGAGAAGAACACACAAACTTTGGTCAGAAAAGATTTTAGAAGGGTTTTCAAGAGAAGAGCAAATATCCCCCTTACAAAAGGCCAAAAGTTTGGAAGAAAACAAATCCAAAATTTTGGAGTGTTACAGTATGTGACGCTGTCACTGTGGCGTAGCTTGAAGACCGCTTGGCGGAGCGGTTGCGGCGCGGGGTAGAAGAGAGCAACGGCGGCCCACGCCGCCCACGGTGGGCGAGCCGTCGGGAGCGTGGATTTGAGGTCCCCTTGGGCGGGAGGCACCAGCTGAGCAGGCCAAGCGGTCCAGGGCTCGGCGGGGGCTCGGGGAGCGTTGGCCATGGGAGCGGTGAGGTGATGATGATTTGACCGGAGGAAGAGAGACTCCAACGCACCCCTAGGTGGTGCGCCAAATGTCGGATTTAGGGCTCCGCAAAACCCTTGTAAGTTCGAACACTGGGGTGCGTGCGAAGAACTCAACTCCCCCTATCAGTCTACTTGCCGTTTCTATGAACTAGCTCAAGGAACAAGAAAGAACACGACACAAGGCAGTTTACCCAGGTTCAGGCCACCTAGCGGTGAGTGGCCCTACTCTTGCAATGTGGTGGATTGCCTCAAGGTGGGTTGAGGAAGAACTAGTACAGTGGGTGAACCACCTTGTGAGGTATGTTCTTGATGGTGTGTATGTCTAGAGGGAGGTCTCAATGATCTGTTGGATCTTGGATCTGATCCCCTTTATGGTGGTGGCTATCCTATACTTATAGTGGCCTTGGTCCTCTTCCCCCAAAATATAGGCGGGAAGGGATCCCACAACAACCAAATTTGAAGGGAGACAACTAGTACATCTTATCCTGACTAAAGGTGGTCTTCGCGTGCAAAGGTTCTGATCCTAACACCACAGTGGGCTCGACGATGACTTTCGTCCTGCCGTCCTGGCGATCCTACTCTTGTTGCATAGAAATGGAAACCTTTGCCATATTCCTCGGGACTCTGCGTCTGCGCTTGCCTCTTTAGTACGAATTAGGAAACTGGTCGTCCTGTGCCCGCTAGCACCCGCCTGGCCTTGGTCGTCATGGCTTACGTCATCCGAACTTCATGAGGTGAGGCGGGCATAGAGTTCTCTGCCGCTCGGGTGCCAGCCTAGTGGGACTGCTCCCTCCGGAGGTCTTGGTGCCGTTCGCCTCGCGAGGCTTGGCCCCCCCGCGAGGGTTTTAAGTGCCGATGTTGAAGATGGGCCGTACCAGGTGTTGAGTATAATGTTTATTAGGAAAGAAGAGATAGACTAGGATTTGTTCTGGCTTATCTTGTACTCCTATATATATGCCCACGAGGCCCAAGCAATACAACAAAATATTCCACCAAACCTCTCTCTCCCTTCTAACATGGTATCTATCGCAAGTCGATCCTAAACCCTAGCCGCCACCGCTTCCGCACCCGCGCGCCGCCCCCGGGGCGGTCGGCCTCCATGATCGTCACCGGGGACCACACCGCCCGTACCTAGGGTTCGTCCGCCGGCCGTGTTGGCCGGCTGCCCTAGAGAGTCTTTTTCCCGAGCCATTGCTCCGGGTTTTTTCGCTCTCTCGTCGGTCGTTTTGATCGTCCTTTTTCTTTTTGGTTTTCCGATCTACTCTTGATCGGTTTGCATCGCTCGCCGCCGCCGTCGATCCCATGCGCCTCTACTCCGACCCCGGCGCGACCAGCCGGCCACGCGCGTCGAGGTGGCCTGTCTGGGCCAGCCGTCGTCCGCGCCTCGGTCCGCCCGTCGCCCTGCGTCGGCCGTCACCGCCCTGCTCCGACCGGAACACCTGCATCGCCCCGACCCGGCGGCCTTGCGCCATGCGACGGCCAATCATAGCTGTCGCTCGCGCGCCGGCCCGCCCATCGATCCATGTCACCCGCCTCCGCCGCGTCTGCTCGGCGGTCTACCTCGCTGGCCTCGTCCTCGGCTGCATTAGGCTCGTCGGCTGCCTCAACTCGGGCGCCGCTGCTCCGTTGGTCGCTCGGGCCTTGCTGCCCGGGCTCCCGCGCTGCTTTGGCAGCCCGGGTGCCGGCGCTGACGTCCCACGTCGTCCGCCGTCGCCGGCCTCATTCAGGACTCCGCCGCCACCACGCCTCCATCGAGTGGCGTCCCCGACCTCGCGCGCGATCGGATTGATCACCCACTCGCCGCCGCGATCCACCTCATCTACGCCACGTGATCGACCTGGCCCGTAGGTTATGCGTGCCTCCACAGGTCCTGTGGAGATCGTCCTGAGTACTGCGCGCCTCTCCGCCGATCGAGCATCGGGCTGCCGCTGCGTCGCCCCGTCGGGCCGCAGTGCCGCCGCCCCGTGGTTCTCCTCGCGGTTGCATCGACTCGTGCTTCGCCGCTGCGTCGCCCCTTCAGGCCGTAGTGCCGCGATACGCGGTCCCCGCCGCCGCCCCGAGGCCGTCCCCGCGGTTGCACTGACTCGCGAACCGCCATCGCGTCGCCCCTTCGGGCCGCAGCGTCGCGGCCCGCTGTCCCCGCCGCCACCCCAAGGTCTTCCCGCCGTCGCCCCGACCTGCCTGCCACCGCTTCGTCGTCCCTTCGGGCCGTAGCGCTGCGGCCCGCGGTCCACTCCGCCGTCACTGCGCGTCGACTTCCCGTGGTATGCGCCGCGCCATCTCCCATGGCGCTGGAACGTCACCATCCCCGCCGGTCTTCGTCACGCTGTCAGGGTGCTTCGCCTACTTCGAGCACCGCTGCCGCACTCCTAACCTAGCCGCCGCCGCCACCGTCAGGCCGCCGCCGCCGCTCTTCTTTGGCCGCCGCCGCCGCTACCTTCGTAGCCGCCGCAGTCGCCCGTCCACCCCCTTCGTCTTCGTCCAAGCACCAGCCCGTCGCCAGCGTCGCCGTCATCTACCCCGACCACATCGTCTACTCTGACCACCGTTGGTGACATCGGCCTCGCGCCGATGGACGCCGCAATCGTCGTCGAGTTCTTCTCTGCTGGCCCCTCCGACTTCTCCGACATGGCGTACATCTCGTGCAGGTCCCTCGTCTATGCATGTCCGGTGCTGGCAACACCGATGCGTGCCTTCATCCACGACGTGTCCCCGGGCTTGGCAAGCCTGGTCGGCGCTTTGTCAACTTCGTCTTCGTCCGTCTACGCGTGCCCGGTGCTGGCAACACCGGTGCGTGCCTTCGTCTACGATGTGTCCCCGGGCTTGGCAAACCCGTCGCGACGCGTCGTCAACAACATCTTCTTCCCGGCGCACCACTACTTCGACACCACTGCGCCCATGCTAACTCGACGCCCCCTTGCGCCCGCAGCTCCACGGCGACTTCCTCGACACCGGCTACCCCGACTCGACATCGACCACGGCATTCTTTGCATGGCAACCTCGACAACGGCTACACCACCTACGCTCTCGGCTACATCGACAAACGGCACAAAGGGCTACCGCCTGCTTGAGCAACCTCTCCGGTTTCCACTCCAGCCACGACTCCGCGATGCATCGACCGTTCCGATTGTGGGGGGGGGGGTGTCCGTCGGCTTGCCTTTGGATTCTTCTCCAGTCTCATCGTCTGCGTCACTACCGTTGTGACCACGGGAGGATTTTGAGTATAATGTTTATTAGGAAAGAAGAGATAGACTAGGATTTGTTCTGGCTTGTCTTGTACTCCAAGTAGATCATTGTACTCCTATATATATGCCCACAAGGCTCAAGCAATACAACAAACTATTCCACCAAACCTCTCTCTCCCTTCTAACACCAGGACGACAAGCGAGCCACGTCAAGGGCCGCACGCAGGCAAGTTAGGGCACCTGGTTCCCAGAACACCGACACTATCAAAACCTCAGATTGGTACCTGTGGGTTGCTAGTAGTGTTGATTACATCTTGTAATTGATGCTAGTTGGTTTATTTGGTGGAAGATAATATGTTCATATCTATTATGCTATTTAATACCCCACTGATGTTATACATGAATATGCTTTGTGAGTAGTTACTTTTGTTCTTGGGGACACGGGAGAAATCTTTTCATAAGTAATCATGTGAATTTGATATTCGTTCAATATTTTGATTATATGTATGTTGTGATTCCCTTAGTGGTGTCGTGTGAACGTCGACTACATGACACTTCACCATATTTGGGCCTAAGGGAATGCATTGTGGAGTAGTTATTAGATGGTGGGTTGCTATAGTAACAGAAGCTTAAACCCTAGTTTATGCGCTACTCCAGAACGGGCTGATTTGGATCCATACAATTAATGATATGGTTAGATTTTATCTTAATTCTACATTCGTAGTTGCAGATGCTTGCGAAGGGGGTTAATCATAAGTGGGAGGCTTGTTCAAGTAAGAACAACACCCAAGCAATGTTCCACCCACATATCAAATTATCAAAGTAGCAAACGCGGATCAAACCAACATGATGAAAGTGATTAGATGAAATTCTCGTGTGTCCTCAAGAACTCCTTGCTTATTATAAGAGACCGTTCCGGCACGTACTTTGCCACAAAAGTATTGTACTACCTTGCTACACCTATTGTTACTATTGCTACTTGTCACTTGTTATAAATTATCTTGCTATCAAACAACTTGTTACTGCAATTTTAGTGCTTGCAGAAATTACCTTGCTGGAAACGCTTGTCATTTTCCTTCTACTCCTCATTGGGTTCAACACTCTTACTTATCGAAAGGACTACGATTGATACCCTATACTTGTGGGTCATAAAGACTCTTTTCTGGCGTCGTTGCCGGGGAGTGAAGCGCCTTTGGTAAGAAAAAAATGATATTACGTGCTGAAATTTACTACCGCTTGTCACTATGGAAAACAATCCTTTGAGGGGTTTGTTTGGGGTATCTTCACCTCAGAGGGAGGCACACAGAGTTGCCCCTCAATCTACCACACCTACTGAAAATATTGGTTAGGAAATTCCTTCGGGTATGATAGAGAAACTGGTAGCTAATCCTTATGTAGGAGATGGAACATTACATCCTAATATGCATCCGATCTATGTGGATGAAGTTTGTGGATTATTTAAGATTGCAGGTTTACCCGGAGATGAAGTTAAGAAGAAGGGTTTCCCTTTATCTTTTTTGGGGGAAAAACATTGAAATGGTATAGGCTATGCGATGATATTGGATCTTGGAGCTGGAATCAATTTAAATTGGAATTTCACCAAAAAATTTATCCTATGCATCTAGTTCATCATGATCAGAATTATATTTATTATTTTTGGTCCTGTGAAGGAGAAAGTATCACTCAAGCTTGGGGGAGGCTTAAGTCAATGTTATATTCATGCCCCAATCATGAGCTCTTGAGATAAATTATTATACAGAATTTTTATGCTCAGCTTTCTTGTAATGATCAATCCATGCTCGATACTTCTTGTACTAGATCCTTTATGAAGAAGACTATTGAATTCAGATGGGATCTCCTTGAAAGAATTAAATGCAACTCTGAAGATTGGTAACTCGACCAAGGTAAGGAGTTAGGTATAAAATTTGAGTTCGATTGTGTAAAAACCTTTATGAGTACCGATGCTTTCAAGGATTTTAGCACTAAATAGGGACTTGACTCTGAGATAGTAGCCTCATTTTGTGGATCATGTACTGCTCACGTTGATCTCCCCAAAGAGAAGTGGTTAAAATATCACCCACCTATTAAATAAAAAGTTGAGGAACCAGTAAAGTTAAAGATGAAACTATCATTTATAATGTTGACATAATTGTGCCTACCGCTTACATTGAGAAACCACCTTTCCCTGTTAGGATAAAGGAACATGCTAAAGTCTCAACTGTGGTTAACAAAAGTAATATTAAAGCACCTAGACACTTTGGACAAATCAAGGTAGAACCTAGTATTGCTATGGTCAAAGATCTCTTGGTCAATAATATTGATGGGCATGTTATTTATTTCTGTGACAAAGTTGCTAGAATTGCCAAACCAGATACTAAAGGTAAGAGTAAGCTCGTTGTTGGCATGCCTATTATCTCAGTCAAAATAGGAGATCATTGCTATCATGGTTTATGTGATATGGGTGCTAGCGTGAGTGCTATCCATTTTACCTTATATTAAGAAATTATGCATGAGATTGCACCCGCTGAGATAGAAGATATTGATGTCACTATTAAACTTGCAAACAGAGACACCATCACACCACTTGGGATTGTTACAAATGTAGAAGTCTTGTGTGGAAAAATAAAATACCCTACTGATTTACTAGTTCTTGGTTCTCCACAAGATGACCTTTGTCCCGTAATATTTGGTAGACCTTTCTTGAACACTGTCAATGGTAAAATAGACTGCGAGAAAGAAATCGACAGTGTTAGTTTTGGTGACATGTCTCAAGAGTTTAATTTCTCTAAGTTCCGTAGGTAGCCTCATAATAAGGAATTGCCTAGTAAAGTTGAAATAATTGGTCTTGCTTCTATTTCCATTCCACCTACCGATCCATTAGAGCAATACTTGCTAGACCATGAAAATGATTCGCTTGGATGAAAGAAATGAAATAGATAAGATGTTCTTTGAACAACAACCTATTCTCAAGCACAACTTGCCCGTTGAAACTCTAGGAGGTCCTCCTCCACCTAAGGGTGATCCTGTGTTTGAATTAAAACAATTACCTGACACTTTGAAATATGCTTATCTTGATCAAAAGAAGATATATCTTGTTATTATAAGTGCTAATCTTATAGAGCATGAAGAAAAGAGATTGTTAAAAACTATGAGGAAGCACCATGCCGCTACTGGATATACTCTCGATGATCTTAAGGGCATTAGTCCCACTCTATGTCAGCACAAGATTAATATGGAACCAGATGCTAAACCTGATGTTGATCATCAACGACGATTAAATCCCAAAATGAAGGAAGTGGTGAGAATTGAAATATTAAAGCTTCTGGAAGCAGGTATAATTTATCCTATAGCTGATAATAGATGGGTAAGTCCCGGTCATTGTGTTCCTAAGAAAGGAGGTATTACTATTGTTCCTAATGATAAAAATGAACTCACCCCACAAATAATTGTGACTAGCTATAGGATGGTAATTGATTTTAGAAAATTAAATAAAGCAACTAGGAAAGATCATTATCCTTTGCCTTTCATTGACCAAATGCTAGAAATATTTTCAAAGCACACACACTTTTGCTTTCTTGATGGATATTCTGGTTTCTCTCAAATACCTGTTTCACTACCCGATTAAGAGAAAACCATCTTTACTTGTCCTTTTGGAACTTATGCTTATAGGCGTATGCCTTTTGGTTTATGCAATGCACCTGCTACCTTTCAAAGATGTATAAATGCTATATTCTCTGACTTTTGTGAAAAGATTGTTGAGGTTTTCATGCATAATTTTTCATTTACATAACTTCTTTGGATGATTTCTTAAGCAACCTTGACCGAGTTTTGCTAAGATGTGAGCAAACTAATCTTGTCTTGTATTGGGAGAAGTGCCATTTTATGGTGAATGAAGGTATTGTCTTGGGGCATAAAATTTCTGAACGAGGTATTGAGGTGGATAAAGCTAAAGTTGATGCAACTGAGAAAATGCCATGTCCTAAAGATATTAAAGGTATTCTTAGTTTCCTTGGTCATGTTGGTTTCTATGGGAGGTTTATTAAAGACTTTCTAAAATTTCTAGGCCTCTTACCAATTTATTACATAAGGACGTTCCTTTTGTTTTTTATGATGATTGTGTAGAAGCCTTTGAAACACTTAAGAAAGCCTTAACCACCGCTTTAACCACCTAATTGGAACTTGCCTATTGAAGTTATGTGTGATGCTAGTGACTATGCTGTTGGGGTTGTTCTAGGATAAAGAGTTGATAAGAAATTGAATGTTATCCATTATGCTAATAAAAATCTAGACACTGCCCAAAAAAATTATGCTACTACAGAAAAATAATTTTTAGCAGTTGTGTTTGCTTGTGATAAATTTAGATCATACAATATTGATTGTAAAGTAATTGTTCACACCGATCATGCCGCTATTAAATATCATATGGAGAAGAAAGATACAAAACCTAGACTTATTAGGTGGGTTCTTTTGCTGCAAAGTATTTGACTTGAATATCACTGATGGGAAAGGAGCTCAGAACCTCGTAGTTGATAACTTGTCTAGGTTAGAAAATATTCTTGATGACCCGCTACCTATTGATGATAGCTTCCCTGATGAACAACTTGATGTCATTAATGCTTCTCATAACACTCCTTGGTATGCTGACTATGCTAATTACGTTGTTGCTAAATTTGTACCACCTAGTTTCACCTACCAACAGAAGAAAAAAAATATTCTTTGATTTAACACATTGCTTTTGGGATGACCTACATCTTTATAAAGAAGGAGTAGATGGTATTATTAAACGTTGAATAGCTGAGCATGAATAAGAATAAATCCTGCGGAAGTGTCACTCTAAAGCTTATGGAGGACACCATGCGGGAGATAGAACTGCACACAAGGTATTATAGTCTGGATTGTATTGGCCTACTCCTTTCAAAGATGCCCGTAAGTTCGTCCTATCTTGTGATGAATGTCACAGAATTGGTAATGTTGGTAGACGTCAAGAAATGCCTATGAATTATTCACTTGTTATTGAACCATTTGATGTTTGGGGCTTTGATTATATGAGACCTTTTCCTTCCTCTAATGGGTACACACACTTCTTGGTAGATGTTGATTATGCCACTAAGTGGGTAGAAGCATTCCAACCAGTAGTGTTTATCTTAACACTTCCATTAAAATGCTTAATTTTTTATCTTCATGACATTTGGAGTCCCTAGATATTTAATGAATGATGGTGGTTAACACTTTATTGATGGTGCTTTCTATAAATTGCTTGCTAAGTACGATGCCAATCATAGAATTGCATCTCCTTGTCACCCCCAATCTAGTAGTGAAGTTGAATTAAGCAATACAGAAATAAAATTAATTTGGCAAAAGATTGTAAATAGGTCACGGAAGAATTTGTCTAAGAAATTAGACGATGCACTTTGGGCCTACCTGTAGGAACGTAATATGTCTACAGGAAGGGGGTGAATGGGAGTTAATGAGAAAAGTGTACAGTGAGCTAATATAAACTAATGAATGGAAACTAAAAGCATGCATCGAGACAAATCACATGAATGAAACAGTTCAAATATAAATAGGGGATACAGAGGTAACTATTGATGCACGATGGCGGCAAGGAATTTGGTAGACTAGTTTGTCCTTCTACACAAGGACTATGTCTGGTTGGAGGGGTTGTGATTTAACACGGAAGATAAACTCTCTTCGTCCTATTCTCCTCAACCAAGGTTGTCAGAATCGGATCGGACCTCAGATGGTAGGATCGCAAATCATAGAATCTTCACTATCAGGATCGTAGAAACGTAGATTCTATGAACTAAAATCGTAGAATCATAGGGGTTAGTTTGGATCGTAAAGTCGTAGAATCGTATAATAGAATCGCGATTCTGACAACCTTGTCCTCAACAATTGGTTCGTCAACCAATGCTGATAACTCATGGTAGATACTTGAGGCGATCTCCAAACCGTTACAAACTTCTTCTTATAGAACCACAATTACTCTTGGTCTCTCAAGAAATTGACACCTAACCGTCTAGAGAGTTTGCAGCTCTCAAGAGTAATAGGCAGAGTGTATTAGACTTAGATTCAAGTCATGTTGAACCACTATCTATGTTCTTGGCTCTGGGGCTTTCTCTCAATGGATTTTAAACTCAAATCACTCAGGAGAGGGGGTTGCTCATCAATCTTCTCACAATCAAATGGAGCGGCCACCAGACAACGTTGGTGCGGAGTGGCTATTTATAGCCGCAACCTTGCCTAGTGGGAAATGACCATTTTGGACATGCGGTCCAGCCAATGGCCAACCGACATGTTCACAACGATCGGATTTCAAGAGCAATGGTAACATTACTTGAGGACCAGGTAATGCTAACTCCTCGATCAGAGACAAATCTCTCGCAGCAAAGAAGATCACAATCTCTTGCTGGCAAGTATTTGCTCGGAACACAAAGAGATTTCTCTCGCAACTTACATAGGATTTGGGTTTAACATAATAGAATCAAAGCTTCGAACGCTACACCCCTTTTAGTAGTACGGTGGTCCTATGACTCAATAAAGAGAAGAGAAACAGTGAAATAAATGCCATGTCTTTACTTTGTCTTCAATCTTCTCAGTCGCAGTCACTTCCTTTGGACGAGCACCAAACCAGTTGCTTCATGCCAGCAATTTTTGAGGGGTCACTCTTGTTATCATAATATTCGGTGATAACCTTCACTGATACGCAGGGGATTATCTTCGGCATTTTAATCAAACTTTTCTTGATTCTAGGGACCTGTTACTCTGTGTACTCATAAGTCCCTTACTGTTTATGTCAAAAAACTCTAAAACATGGGAGGAAAATTATTGGACCAACAATCTTGAAAACGATCACACATACAAACACTCAACATAATATCAGGTCTGGATGCACATTGGTAGAGTAAAGAACCAATCATCAAACGATAAGCTTTCTGGTCATAATCTTTACCGTACACATCCCCATGCATAGCTGACCATTCGTGGGCATCGGAGTTTTGTAGCCTTTTAGTTTGCAATCTTACATTTTAAACCTTTTCAGACAGTCTCTCAGATATTTCTCATAAGATATGAAATTTCCATTGTCATGTTGACGTATTTGCAGTCCGAGAAAGAACTTAAGTTCACCCATCATAGACATTTGATATTTCTCGGACATCATTCGCCCGAACTCCAAGCTGCAAGCATTGTTCGAACAGACAAAAATAATATTATCCACATAAATTTGACACACGAATAAATCACCATCAGTAGAACGCGTGAAAAGAGCGGAATCAGCGGATCCCGGCTTGAACCCTTTGTCGAGTAGAAACCTCTTCAATGTGTGTCATACCAAGCTCGAGGGGCTTGCTTCAGCCCATATAGAGGCCTTTTCAACCTGAAAACTTTGTTAGGAAATTGAGGGCTTTCAAAGCCAGGTAGCTGCCTAACATATGCTTCCTCATCAATTTCACCATTAAGGAAAGAACTTTTCACATCCATTTGATAAAGTAGGATATCATTGTAGTTTGCATAAGCGAGAAGAATACGAATTGCCTCATGGCGGGCAACATGATTATATATTTCACCGAAATAGATACCTTCTACTTGTGTATACCCTTGAGTGACAAGACGTACTTTGTTTCTCACAACAATTCCATTTTCATCTTGCTCATTTCAGAATATCCATTTTGTGCCGATGATACTGTAATGCCCAGTATGAGATTATACCTCCCACGTGTCGAGGCACGACTTAAAGGCATAATATCATACTGGATTGATCTCAAGAATGATATCTTTGCACAACTCATGTAAAAGAGGGATGAAATTCCAAAAGAGTAGTTGGCTTACACTCGCCACGTCACACAATGTATTACATAAACATTCATCATCCAAATAACATCAGAGTCCGACTACGGACGAAGATCCAAATGAAAGATACCACAAATAAACAACACAAGGACCGAATCGCCCCTAGTAGAAGCCACTACTGATCGTCGGGATAAGACACGTAGTATCGCCCACGCTCTTCATCAAACTCCCAATACAACTCTGTGCCATCTCCTGTGTAGTTCTCATCGGTACCTGCATCTGGTGTTGTGTAGAATCTGTGAGCCACGGAGGACTTAGCAATCCCGTTCCCGGGTAGCAATACTATCAAAGCCTTAGGTGTGGAAAAGGCTTAAAAGAAGGTTGCAGCAGCACTAGCACTAGCTTACGTGTTTAGAGCGAGAAGAGAAAGTGCCAACGATCGACAAAGTGATCACGAAGTGATCCTAGCTAAGCACGTTAAACATAACCCCACCGTGTTCACTTCCCGAGCCCATTTCGGAAAGCGACCGTCATAGTTACTCACGCTGGTAGTGTATTATGAACATGGTGTCAAGTTTTCTACTACCGGATATTAACAAATTCCCATCTGCCACATAACCACGGGCACAACTTTCGAAAGATCAAACCCTGCAGGGGTGTCCCAACTTAGCACATCACAAGCTCACGATCTGCGGATTCGCAACTCCAAGGTGGGAAGACCCGAGTATTCTCGGAATCCCGTGCTCAAGATATTCTGACTAAGGTAAAACTAATCCAGCAAGACCTCCCGGCGTGCCAACACCCTGATAGTAGCCGCGCATATCTAGTCTGAGGCCACGACCGGATGAGCACAGCGTACCGTGACAAAAACCCAAGTTGCCAAGGGGGGTACCACAAACGACTCTGGGTTGGACCAACACTCATGAGGAGCACTGGCCCGGGGTTGTTAATTAAGTCCTCGGAATAGCTAGTCCCTATGCAAGTTTTAGTTATTAGGCAAATGTAAAACCAATGTTGGGCCTTGCTGGAAAAGCTTTAGCGCTAAGCGGGTTATCGAGGGGGGGGGGCATAATCCTCAACCGTGTTAGTGACGCAAAATCAAGGAACATAACACCGGTTTAAACGATTCCTAGGGTGGCATGAGTGGAACAAAACACCAAGCAAGAGGCTTAGCCTTCCACCCATTACCAATATATAAATGATTTAGTTTAACAGTTTATATTGTGATATCCCAACAATAACTTCATCATGAAGCAAGCATCTCAAAATCTTCTCCTGCAACTAACAACGCTATAAGAGGGGTTGAGCGAAGCTTATGTAGCCAATCAAAGGTTTGCTAGGTTGGGTGGTTAGAGAGTTTCATGGCAACAATAGGAGGCTGACAAACAGACATAGGCATCGATGCAATAAGCTTAAGACCGAGACATCTAGCATAGGCAAAGATAGTAGTGATATCTGGGTAAGGTCATCTTGCATGTTGATTCCACGGAGGGATCGTAAGACGGCTCCTCATACTCAGGCTCGGCAAGATCCTCATACTCGGACTCGGCTCCCGGCTCTACTCAACACAAGAACACAACACGGCACAACAACAAACACGGTGCAATGCACAAACAACATGATGCAAGTATGATGTGCGTATGCATGTGGAAGCACTTGAGCCTAAGGAGAAGATGATGGAGAAGGCCTCATCTTGGAAAACCAAGCAAGCCACTAGATAGAGGGGAAGATTTCGGTTGAAATCGATATAAAGATCACCGGAAACGGACACACGGTTTGCAAAAGGCAAGGAAAACAATATCCACACCAAACTGCAGTTTACAGCCACATGGCAACTTTGGAGCAAGAAATAATTATGCTACAACACTCAAACATGGAGACAAATGGCATGGATGTGAAGTAGACATGTTACTTAACAAGCATGAGCTTAGAATACACCCAAAAACCTACTGGACACAATTAACCAAGCATGGCAAGTTGCAATAAATTTATCCAGACTTAGTCAAAATCTGGGAAGGCAAAAACATCATCACGATGCTGCATTCGGAGGCACAAAACAACATGCATATCAACTCCACTAAGTATATAAAGATCATGGACATTTAGTAGCTGTATCATACATCAAACAACTCCATTGGAGCAACTCCATAGGAGGCATGGATCAATAACAACAAGCTTCACCAAATTGATCATGCTGATAAAAGCCTGACAGGTAAATTTATAGCAACTTGAGAGCAAGAAATAAATAAGCTACAACAGGCCATATATGCAAACAAGGGCATGGATTGATAGAGCGTAACATGGAAAACAAGGAATGCTCATTTGATATACTAAAACATGCATGGATTTGAGTGAGGCATCAAGCAAACATAGCATCAGGTTAACAGATTTCCAAACTTAGCAGTTTTTTCACTAAGTATAAAACAGCAACATTGGCATGGCATGTTTACAAGCTTGTTTAAGTCACCTCAAGGCATATAATGGAAAATGGATTGCACCACAGCAAAGACCATATGATGGTGCTTCTAAAACATATTGACATGTGGCATGAAGACAAACACATCACTAGCAATGAACAAGTGAAATCAGCATCTCATAACAAGTTTCAGCACTTAACAGCCACATGCACTTTTACAACAGAGATTAACATGGCAATATGACACCTAACATGAATTCTACATCAACCATCACGTAGAGCACTACACAATGAACATTTTGACATATCATATGCTCCATTTGGACCAACATGCACAAAGTTATCACATCTCAAACATGGCAACAAAATTACAGATAACATCAGTTTTAAACATATTGCACTCTTGCAACGATGATTAGGTCATCAAGATGAACGCAAACAAGCATGTCACAGTGGAACAAAATGAAGAGCACATCTCAACGAACATTTTGATATATTACACGCTCAAAATGGATCTACGAGCATGAAGTTATTGCATGTCAAAGAGGGCAAAAAATTATGGAATACTAGGGACTTAGCGGAATTTATACCTCACGAAAGGTCAACCCGGGAGGGGGATGTCCCAGGACGAAGAGATCCGGCGAGGACGCGGGTGTTTGGTTCGCTACACTGGTGGATCTGATCCCACCAAACGGATCGGGACGGTGGCGGCTGCCGGAGGCAGAGAAGACGACGGCGCGGTGTTGGCTCGCCGGAGCCGGACCAGCGGCGGCGGCGGTCGAGGCGGGGCCGGCGGTGCCAGGGCGCGGCGGCGCCGGCGGGGGAAGTGGCGGCGGCGGTGCCGCGCGAGTAGGTGGCGGACGGCGGGGAGCCGGGGCGGCGCGCCGGCGAGCGCGGCGGCGAACGCCCGGCGGCGGGGCGGGGTTCGCCGGCGGCGGAGGAGAGGCGCCGGGCGCGGGGCGGCGGAGTCGCGCGGGCCGGGCTCGGGCTCGCGGGCCCGCGGCGGCGCTGGTGGGAGGCGTCTGCGGGGGGGCCACGTGTCGCCCTGTGAGTGGCTGAGGGGGCCGGAGCGGACGCGTCCGACCGGAACGAACATGTCCGGCGGCGCGGAGGAGCTCGGGTTAGGGTTTCGTCCACAAAAATGGACGTGGGGGACGTTTTTATAGGCATATGGAGCTAGGAAACTCCAAATGGGGTGCGGTTTTCGCCCACACGATCACGATCCGACGACCGAGAGGATGGGAGTGGTTGTGCTGGGTTAGTGGTCTGTTGTGGAGGGGGTCTTGGGCCAAAAGGAAGAGGAGCTTTTAGCCCACTAGGTTAACCGTTGGAGTACCAAACGAACTCCAAATGCGACGAAACTTGACAGACGGCCTACACATACCAAAACAACAATGCACGACAAGTCTCACCTCATTTTGGGAGCGTTACACGGCCACACACGAAAGAAGGACTCAGGGTGCCACGGACACGTGTGTGAGTGTCGGAACTTGAAACGGATAACGGGAAGAGGCGAGCGGGACCGGGTGCAAGTGGCAACACGAATGCAATGCAATGCACATGATAACATGACATGGATGAAATGCGCACACGCACACGACAAAACGAAGAAACCCGAAATGAAAGAAGAGCCCAGAATGGAATTGAAGAAGTCAACGTTTCGTATATTGCCATAAATGGAAGGTGTTACATATGAGGTGTTACAAACTCTCCTCTACTACAACAAGATCTCGTCTCGAGATCTAGGGCTGGAAGAAGGAGGGATACTCGGAACGAAGGTGATCTTCTCGTTCCCACGTAGCTTCTCGGTCGGTATGGTGTGACCACTTCACTTTCAAGAACTTGATGGACTTGTTACGGGTCTTGCGCTCAGTTTCTTCAAGAATAGCAACAGGGTGCTCACGATAAGACAAGTCTTGTTGAAGATCAATCTCCTCGAACAGAATGGTGCATTTAGGTGTCTTGAAGCACTTGCGGAGTTGAGACACGTGAAACACATCATGAACATTTGCAAAGTTGGATGGAAGCTCGAGTTGGTAGGCTAGATCGCCTCTTTTGCCAAGAATCTTGAAAGGGCCCACGTATCTAGGAGCATGCTTTCCTTTGATACCGAATCTTTGAGTTCCTTTCATAGGAGAAACACGGAGATAGACATGATCTCCAATGTCGAAAACCAAATCATGATGCTTTCCGTCATAGTAACTCTTTTGACGCGATTGAGCGGCTTTGAGATTCTCACGTATGACTTTGCACATTTCTTCGGCTTCTGAGATCAAATCATTACCAAGAAGTTGACATTCACCAGTCTCGGACCAGTTGAGCGGGGTACGACACTTTCTGCCATAGAGGATTTCAAAAGGAGCTTTGCCGGCACTTGCTTGGATGCTGTTGTTGTATGAGAATTCGGCAAACGGGAGACAATCTTCCCACTTCATACCGAAAGAGATGACACAAGCTCTCAGCATGTCTTCGAGGATCTGGTTCACTCTTTCGACTTGACCACTAGTCTGAGGGTGAAACACAGTGCTGAAACGAATCTTAGTGCCCATGACTGACTGAAAGGAGTCCCAGAACTTGGATGTGAAAAAACATCCACGGCCTGAGGAGATAACTTGAGGAATGCCATGCAACGAAACAATTCTGGAAGTGTACAACTCTGCCAACTGAGCTGCATTGATGGATTCTTCGACGGGAAGGAAGTGAGCTACTTTGGTTAGCTTGTCAATGACTACAAAGATAGCATCATTCCCCTTCTTGGACTTGGGAAACCCAGTGACGAAATCCGTTTCAATGTGGTCGAATTTCCACTCGGGAATAGGTAGAGGTTGGAGGAGACCAGCTGGACGTTGATGCTCTGCCTTCACTCTTCTGCAGACATCACATTCATTAACGAATTGGTCAATCTCCCTTTTCATGCGAGTCCACCAGTAAGATTGCTTGAGGTCTTGGTACATCTTAGAACTTCCGGGATGAATGGAGAGGAGGGAGTCATGTACTTCGTTCATTATGAGCTTCCTGAGATCACCCTTAGGAATGACAATGCTGTCCTCAAAGAACAAGGTGTCTTTCTCATCAACGCGATAGCACTTGTATTTGGGAGTACCCTTAGCAATACCATGTTTCACTTTCTACACCATAGCATCACCGAGTTGGGCCTCACGGATCTGATCTTCCAAGGTAGGAGCAACTTGAAGATTTGCAAGGAAGCCTTGCGAAACAACTTGGAGGTTAAGCTTCCTGAATGATTCACAAAGCTCAGGCTAGAACGGCTTGAGAAGGAGACTGTTGCAATATGCCTTTCTGCTCAAGGCATCTGCAATGACATTGGCCTTGCCAGGTGTGTATTCAATGCTTGGATCATACTCTTGGATCATCTCAACCCAACAAGTCTGGCGAAGGTTCAGGTTTGGTTGTGTGAAGATGTACTTCAAGCTCTCGTGATCGGTGAAGATGTCCACTTTTCTGCCCAACAGAAGGTGTCTCCACGTGATCAAGGCATGTACCATTGCTGCTAGCGCAGGATCATGTGTGGGGTAATTCTTCTCATTTGGCTTCAACTGACGAGAAGTGTATGCCACAATCTTCTTGTCTTGCATGAGAACACCACCAAGTCCTTGTAAAGAAGCATCACAAAAGACTTCATAGGGCTTGGACTCATCCGGAGGAGTAAGAACCGGAGCAGAAATGAGCTTCTCTTTGAGTGTTTTGAATGCCACATCACAATCAGGAGTCCAGGAGTACTTGACATTCTTCTGCAACAGGTTGGAAAGAGGTTTGGCAATCTTGGAGAAGGTCTCAACGAACCTTCTGCAATAGCTAGCGAGACCAAGGAAGCTTCGGAGTTGCTTGACATTTTGCGGGGGTTCCCAGTTGACAATAGCTTCAACTTTCTCGAGGTTGACAGAAATACCCTCAGCAGAGATGATATGGCCAAGATATAAGACCTTATCCAGCCAGAATTCACATTTGGAGAACTTCGCATAGAACTTGTGTTCATGGAGCCTGTCCAGGACCAAACGGAGGTGCTTGGCATGGTCTTCTTCATTCTTGGAGAATACCAAGATATCATCCAGATAGACGAGAACAAATTCATTGGTGTAGGGGTTGAACATGAAGTGCATCATCCTCGAGAAGGTGGGTGGAGCATTTGCCAGGCCAAAAGATATGACTGTGTATTCATAGGAGCCGTAGCTTGTTCTGAATGCGGTCTTGTGAATATCTTCTTCACGGATACGGATCTGGTGATAACCCATCCGGAGATCGAGCTTTGAGAGCACCTTTGCTCCTTTGAGCTGCTCGAACAATTCATTGATATTGGGGAGCGGATACTTATTCTTTATTGTCTCTTGTTCAATGGTCGGTAATCAACTCAAAGGCGCTCCGTGCCATCCTTCTTCTTAACAAATAGAACACCACAGCCCCAAGGAGAAGTACTAGGCCTGATTAGACCCATACGCTCTTGCTCATCGAGTTGTTTCTTCAGCTCCTTCAACTCATCAGGAGAAAGCTTGTACGGACACCGACATGCTGGCTCGGTACCGAGCTCGAGTTCAATGACGAATTCAACTTGACGATGAGGAGGCATGCCTGGAAGCTCTTCAGGGAAAACATCTTCATATTCATTGACCACCGGAATCTGAGAAATGGCATTAATCTCGCCCTTGTCATTGAGAGAGAATAGCCTGATTGTGTTATCTCGGGAGGCGGAGATAATCACGTGTTCGTTAGGATGAGTAAGCTTGACTTCCTTATTTGCACAATCAATGTTTGCATCATGCTTGGGGAGCCAATCCATCCCAAGAATAAGATCAATGTCGGAGTTGCCGAGAATAACCGGAGAAACCAGAAAGCGATAATCACCTATATGAATAGATACATCCGGAACAAAGTTGTTGGAGTTCATTAGCAAGCCCGGAGAAAGCACAAACATTGGACTAGGCAAAGCTTGCAATGGCATATCATGCGACAATGCAAAAGGTCTTGACATGAAAGAATGTGATGCACCTGAATCAAACAAGACTTTTGCAGGAATAGAGTTAACTGGAAGGTTACCAAGTATCACATCTGAAGAATTCTCTGCTTGAGATGCATTCATCAGATTCACCCTTGCTGACTTGGGATTGTGCTTGACAATAGCAGTACTGACAGATGGAGGAGGCGGAAGGCGCCTTGGGTTGGGGCACTCGTTGGCATAGTGACCCTTCTGGCCACACTTGTTGCAAATCACTTCTGAGAGAGGACGGTGATAAGGACCACTTGACTTCGAAGCTTGAAAGTGAGTCTTGGACTGAATGCTTGGGTTGGGTGGGTGGGAGAAACCACGGCCACCAGAGTGCTTGTTGTTGTTGTTTGGAGGGCGGAGCACTGGAGGAGGCGGAAGCCAAAAGTTCTGCTGCTTTGCGACCACTTGGGAAGAAGAGGAGGAGTTGACATCATCTCTGATTCTTTTTTTGGAAGCTTCAACCTTGAGCTGGGCTGCCTCTTGCTTAAGAGCCATGTTATAGAATTGATCAAATTCATCCGGCTCGAACAAGGTGAGAGCTAGTTGGAGTTCATCCTTCAGACCACCACGGAACTGATAAATCTTGCTCTTGGCATCTGGGATGTCTTGCTTGGCATAGCGGGCAAGGTTCTGGAACTTGACATTGTATTGATAAACGGACATGGTGCCTTGCTTCAGGTTGCGGAATTGCTCACACATGCCTTCAATGACACTAGTTGGAATGTGGTGAGAGCGGAAATCCTTGCAGAAGTCAGTCCACGAGATTTCACGTCCACCAATCAGCGGCTTGATCCTTGAGTTGGAAGGCGGCAAACTTGACATAATCCTCGAGTCTCACGTTACTGCACTCGAAATGCTTTTTGATGTCTGTTATCCAGTCTTCAGCATCTAGCGGATCCACACATTAACTGAACGCCTTCGGTTGGTTTGCCAGGAATTGGTTGAGAGTTGCAAAGTGAGGTTGATTGAACAAATTGCCTTGGCCTTGGTTCCCATGACCACCTTGATTTGCTTGGTTGGCTTGAAAGTTCTGCATCATTTGCATAAGCATCTGGGTGTTCTGGTTTGTCGCTTGCATAATTGCTCTCCAGGCCTCAGACGCAGGAGGAGGGGAAGGAGGACGATCAGGAACTTCTTCACCCTCTGGGTTAGCATTGGGAACCTTCTTAGGAGCCATCCTGAATGAGATGACAACTATTAGCCATTGATTGAAATATATAAGCTGAATCAACGGCTAGAATTGCAACATAAGTCTTCACAAGCACATCCGAACAAAATGAACGAATGTAATCCACAGTTTAATGGTACAACAATCTTCTCGAGAAGCCACTTGGGAGAACAGAAGGTAAATAAAAACAATAAGGAGCAGATAGAAAAAATACAAGATAGAAGCTTCGTCCCACATGTTCATGCTGAAAGCTCATGGAACGTGTTACAAAAGGGTTTTGCAATCCCCGGATCAGCATAGCCAAGGACCCTTTAAGATGCAACTCCCGATCGGAACAAACACCCATAAAACTACTTCACTCAATGTAGAACTCCGAACTCCATATCACGCATTCGTTGGAAGAATGCCTACGAGCTACTAGATGAATCCACCTATTAATTTCCGAAAGTTTCCGGTTATGCAATCGGGTGTTGGGGATACAGGGGAAGCACCGCGCACTCAACTCTAATCCTACATCTAGCTGTATCCATCCTTCAACACATAACCAGTTATTTCCAGAAAGCATTTACCTCGAACCTTCGGAACGCATTTGCTATACAAGCTATGGCAATACTCCTGAACTACCTCCCCAATACTGGGTGATGTCGGGGTTATCTTGCCACTAACCGCGTAGAAGAGTTTTTGATGTCGGCTGTCTTAAGTATTCCAGAACTGCTGCGATAGATTTGTGAGGACAACACCTCGGAGCTCAACTCCCCGGGACACTGCCACAACCCCTAAATGACAGGAGGCATCGAGAACAATGTTCTCGTTACAAAGACATCAGAACAATCCAAACAATACTCGCGTGATCCTAAAAAAAATAGTTAATTTTTTAGAGTAGAAGAGATAGAGTAATCGTCAGGAGTCCTCACCAGATTGATAAAGGGATGAGGAGTAAAAAGAAATCCTACTCTCCGATATATATATATATATATATATATATATATATATATATATAGGACTCAAAACATTTTTATGTGTGTGCCTAGAGTCAACCGTCAATGATTTGATCAATCAGTGGGGGCTCTGATTACCAACTTGTAATGCCTAGTATGAGATTATACCTCCCACGTGTTGAGGCACGACTTAAAGGCATAATATCATACTGGAATGATCTCAAGAATCGTATCTTTGCACAACTCATGTAAAAGAGGGATTAAATTGCAAAAGAGTAGTTGGCTTACACTCGCCACGTCACACAATGTATTACATAAACATTCATCATCCAAATAACATAAGAGTCAGACTAAGGACGAAGATCCAAATGAAAGATACCATAAATAAACAACACAAGGACCGAATCGCCCCTAGTAGAAGCCACTACTAATCGTCGGGATAAGACACGTAGTATCGCCCACACTCTTCATCGAACTCCCAATACAACTCTGTGCCATCTCCTGTGTACTTCTCATCGGTACCTGCATCTTGTGTTGTGTAGAATCTGTGAGCCACGGAGGACTCAGCAATCCCGTTCCCGGGTAGCAATACTATCAAAGCCTTAGGTGTGGAAAAGGCTTAAAAGAAGGTTGCAGCAGCACTAGCACCAGCTTACGTGTTTAGAGCGAGAAGAGAAAGTGCCAACGATCGACAAAGTGATCACGAAGTGATCCTAGCTAAGCATGTCCAACATAACCCCACCGTGTTCACTTCCCGAGCCCCTTTCGGAAAGCGGCCGTCACGGTTACTCACACTAGTAGTGTATTATGAACATGGTGTCAAGTTTTCTACTACCGGATATTAACAAATTCCCATATGCCACATAACCGCGGGCACGGCTTTCGAAAGATCAAACCCTGCAGGGGTGTCCCAACTTAGCCCATCACAAGCTCACGATCTGCGGAGTCACAACTCGAAGGTGGGAAGACCCGAGTATTCTCGGAATCCCGTGCTCAAGATATTCCGACTAAGGTAAAACTAATCCAGCAAGACCTCCCGGCCTGCCGACACCCTGACAGTAGCTGCGCGTATCTAGTCTGAGGCCACGACAGGATGAGCACATCATACGGTGACAAAAACCCAAGTTGCCAAGGGGGGGTACCGCAAACGACTCTGGGTTGGACCAACACTCATGAGGAGCATTTGCCCAGGGTTGTTAATTAAGTCCTCGGTATAGCTAGTCCCTATGCAAGTTTTAGTTATTAGGCAAATGTAAAACCAATGTTGGGCCTTGCTGGAAAAGCTTTAGCGCTAAGCGGGTTATCGAGGGGGGCCCATAATCCCCAACCGTGTTAGGGACGCAAAATCAAGGAACGTAACACCGGTTTAAACGGTTCCTAGGGTGGCATGAGTGGAACAAAACACCAAGCAAGAGGCTTAGCCTTCCACCCATTACCAATATATAGATGATTTAGTTTAACAATTTATATTGTGATATCCCAACAATAACTTCATCATGAAGCAAGCATCTCAAAATCTTCTCCTACAACTAACAACGCTATAAGAGGGGTTGAGCGAAGCTTACGTAGCCAATCAAAGGTTTGCTAGATTGGGTAGTTAGAGAGTTTCATGGCAACAATACGAGGCTGACAAACAGACATAGGCATCGAGGCAATAAGCTAAAGAGCGAGACATCTAGCGTAGGCAAAGATAGTAGTGATATCTGGGTAAGGTCATCTTGCATGTTGATTCCGCGGAGGGATCGTAAGACGGCTCCTCGTACTCAGGCTCGGCAAGATCCTCATACTCGGACTCGGCTCCCGGCTCTACTCAACACAAGAACACAACACGGCACAACATCAAACACGGTGCAATGCACAATCAACATGATGCAAGTATGATGTGCGTATGCATGTGGAAGCACTTGAGCCTAAGGAGAAGATGATGGAGAAGGCCTCATCTTGGAAAACCAAGCAAGCCACTGGATAGAGGGGAAGATTTTGGTTGAAATCGATATAAAGATCACCGGAAACGGACGCACGGTTTAAAAAGGCAAGCAAAACAATATCCACACCAAACTGCAGTTTACAGCCACATGGCAACTTTGGAGCAAGAAATAATTATGCTACAGTACTCAAACATGTAGACAAAGGGCATGGATGTGAAGTAGACATGTTACTTAACAAGCATGAGCTTAGAACACACCCAAAAACCTACTGGACACAATTAACCAAGCATGGCAAGTTGCAATAAATTTATCCAGACTTAGTCAAAATCTGGGAAGGCAAAAACATCATCACGATGCTGCCTTCGGAGGCACAAAACAACATGCATATCATCTCAACTAAGTATATAAAGATCATGGACATTTAGTAGATATATCATACATCAAACAACTCCATTGGAGCAACTCCATAGGAGGCATGGATCAATAACAACAAGCTTCACCAAATTGATCATGCTGATAAAAGCCTGACAGGTAAATTTATAGCAACTTGAGAGCAAGAAATAAATAAGCAACAATAGGCCATATATGCAAACAAGGGCATGGATGGATAGAGCGTAACATGGACAACAGGGAATGCTCATTTGACATAAACATGCATGGATTTGAGTGAGGCATCAAGCAAACATAGCATCAAGTTAACAGATTTCCAGACTTAGCAGTTTTTTCACTAAGTATAAAACAGCAACATTGGCATGGCATGTTTACAAGCTTGTTTAAGTCACCTCAAGGCATATCATGGAAAATGGATTGCACCACAACAAAGACCATATGATGGTGCTTCTAAAACATATTGACATGTGGCATGAAGACAAACACATCACTAGCAATGAACAAGTGAAATCAGCATCTCATAACAAGTTTCAGCACTTAACAGCCACATGCACTTTTGCAACAGAGATTAACATGGCAATATGGCACCTAACATGAATACTACATCAACCATCCTGTAGAGCACTTCACAATGAACATTTTGACATATCATATGCTCCATTTGGACCAACATGCACAAAGTTATCACATCTCAAACATGGAAACAAAATTACAGATAACATCAGTTTTAAACATATTGCACTCTTGCAACGATGATAAGGTCATCAAGATGAACTCAAACAAGCATGCCACAGTGGAACAAAATGAAGAGCACATCTCAACGAACATTTTGATATATTACACGCCCAAAACGGATCTACGAGTACGAATTTATTGCATGTCAAAGAGGGCAACAAATTACGGAAAACTGGGGACTTAGCGGAATTTATACCTCACGAAAGGTCAACCCGGGATGGGGATGTCCCGGGACGGAGAGATCCGGCAGGGACTTGGGTGTTTGGTTTGCTACACTGGTGGATCTGATCCCACCAAACGGATCGGGACGGCGGCGGCTGCCGGAGGTAGAGAAGACGACGGCGCGGTGGTGGCTCGCTGGAGCCGGACCGGCGGCTGCGCCGGCGGGGGAAGTGGCGGCGGCAGTGCCGCACGAGTAGGCGACGGATGCCGGGAAGCCGGGGCGGCGCGCCGGCGAGTGCGGCGGCGAACGACCGGCGGTGAGGCGACCGACGGAGGCGGGGTGGGGTTCGCCGACGGTGGAGGAGAGGCGACGGGCGCGGGGCAGCGGATTCGCGCGGACGCGGGCTGCGTTGGCCTGCGGGCCGGGCGGGCCGACCACGGGCTCGCGGGCCCACGGCGGCGCTGGTGGGAGGCGGCGGCGGAGGGGCCACGTGTCGCCCTGTGAGTGGCTGCGGGTGCCAGAGCGGACGCATCCGGCCGGAACGAACGTGTCCGGCGGCGCGGAGGAGCTCGGGTTAGGGTTTCGTCCGCAAAAATGGACGTGGGGGACGTTTTTATAGGCATAGGGATCTAGGAAACTCCAAATGGGGTGCGGTTTTCGCCCACACGATCACGATCCGACGACCGAGAGGATGGGAGTGGTTGTGCTGGGTTAGTGGGCTGTTGTGGAGGGGGTCTTGGGCCAAAAGGAAGAGGAGCTTTTAGCCCACTAGGTTAACCGTTGGAGTACCAAACAAACTCCAAACGCGACGAAACTTGACAGGCGGCCTACACGTACCAAAACGACAACGCACGACAAGTCTCACCTCATTCCAGGAGCGTTACACGGCCACACTTGAAAGAAGGACTCGGGGTGCCACGGACACGTGTGTGAGTGTCGAAACTCGAAATGGACAACGGGAAGAGGCGAGCGGGACCGGGTGCAAGTGGCAACACGAATGCAATGCAATGCACATGATAACATGACATGGATGAAATGCACACACGCACACGACAAAACGAAGAAACCCGAAATGAAAGAAGAGCCCAGAATGGAATTGAAGAAGTCAACGTTTTGTATATTGCCATAAATGGAAGGTGTTACATATGGGGTGTTACATATACTGTGCTTTTTAGGATTCAGTTTGTCAACCAATTCCCATACATCATTCAATTCAAAGTGCACCAACTCTTCTTGCATGGCATTCATCCAATCAAGATCATTCATGGCTTCCTCATAATTGGTAGGTTGTGTCAATGAGACAAAGGAGAAACTGCCCAGTTGTTAGCCAAACAAGTGCATGAGTGAGTTGTGGGTCGATAACCAGGATTCTCGAGATCTTCGAGAATTAATGTAGGGTCAACTTGATTACCCACTCGCGGGTGAGGATTTTCATCTTGATGATCATTTTCATTTTCCTCTACATCACCATCGGGATGAGCATTTTTGTCGCCATCTTCATCGGGATTGCCATTTTGGTTAGCGTTTGCATTTTGGTTGCCATTTGTGTTTGGAGTGGCACTATCTCCGACAGTGGCTTGACATGTTCTACTTCGAGTCATGGGGGCATCATCATCGAAAGAGTCGGGTACATTTCCTTTAACTGGCCTGGCGCTCCCAATGGCCATTTGCCGAATAGCTTCCAAAATTGTTGGTTCATCTTTCACATTAGGCAGGTGATCCTTTTGGGAGCCGTTAGATTCATCAAACTGCACATTTACCGTTTCCATAACTTTCCCATGGCGAGAGTTATAGACACAATAAGTTTGCGAGTTCGAGCCATAACCAGGAAGAAAACCTTCACGTGCCTTAGGTGCAAACTTGGAATTATGATTCATGTCACGAATATAGCAAGGTGCACCAAAAACATGTAAATAAGAAACATTTGGTTTCTTGTCAGTGATGAGCTCGTATGAAGTTTTCTTAAGGAATTGGTGAAGATAAACACGATTCACAACATGATAAGTAGTGTTAATAGCATCAGCCCAGAAGTGAATAGGAGTTTTATACTCAATTAGCATTGTTATTGCCATCTCAACGAGAGTTCTATTCTTTCACTCAACAACTCCATTCTGTTGGGGAGCTTATGTAGCAAAGAACTCATGAGTTTTATCATTCTCGTCGAGAAAATCTTTGATATGAGTATTTTTGAACTCGGTACCATTGTCGCTTCTGACATGCTTAATTCGCACATCATATTCATTTTGGGCTTTCTTGGGGAATCTTTTGAAGATGTCTTGGGTGCAGGTTTTGTCTTCGAGAAAGAATACCCAAGTGTAATGACAGAAATTGTTAACAATAACCAGACCATAATGACTGCCTCCAAAACTTGCATAGTTTTGAGGTCCGAATAAATCCATATGAAGAATTTACAGAGTCTTGTTGTGGTCAGGAATTATTTTGGTGAGTGATGCTTCTTGGCCAATTTACCGGCCTCACACGCACCACCGAGATGATCCTTGTCAAATTTCACATCAGGAATGCCATGGAGATGATTTTTCTTCATGAGAGTCTGCAAAATTCTCATACCTGCATGACCAAGTCTTCCGTGCCATAGCCATCCTTTGGTTGCTTTTGCAAGCAAACAAGTTTGGACCGAGGGACCCTTAGAGAAATCCAAAATATATAAATCACCTTTTCTATTTACCTCGAAGATGAAGGAATTGTCAGAGGCCATAAAGATGATGCATTTGGATATAGAAAATAGAACTAGCATGCCTAGATCATAAAGCTTGGCAACTGACATGAGATTGAATCCAAGAGACTGAACAAGTAAAACATCATCAATGCTCTTGTCTTTGGATATAGCAATTTTACCTAACCCAGTTACCTTTCCTTTGTTGTTGTCGCCGGAAGTGGTATACTTCTGAGATGAAGCAGTTATGTTGGGGTCGACAAACACCGGCTTGTCTCCGGTCATATGACTAATGCATCCACTATCCATTATCCATTGGGATTTTTATTTACGTGCCGTTGGTTCCTTAGCTCTACTCATTCATCCCCACTCTGTTAAATTTTGCTCACTTTTCCCCACTCCCTTGCTCGAAACCCTCAGAACAGGTTATAACGGATGTTGCCGTCGGGTCAATGCCTTTGACCGTTAACTCTGACGAGTGGGGCCACGTATATGTGGGCACATGCAAGACCGCGGTCATGCACGGTCGTGGGGTAGCACGTGTCCATGGACATGCCCGAAATGTCCCATCATATAAAGAGGGGCAACCACCTCCATCGCCCCTACCATTTCCCTCAAATCCCCTCCCTGGCGCATCGTCTTCCTCTCCCCCACCAGCGTCGTCTTGCTCTCCTCCACTGCCTCCACCGCACCGTCTCGCTCTCCCCCACCGCATCGTCTTCCTCACCTTCATCGCCTCCATCTGTCAGATGGCCGACGCTCGTGGCGATGCTGGCACATCGACGGAGATGTGGTGGAGCTGTAGGGTTAGGGCACGGTGACCGCGGATGTCGGCGGCGTCCACGGCGGTGCGAAGAAACTCGCAACCGCTGCGGATGTGGCGGGCTCTGCCTCATCGCTGCAGAAGGTGATGGTGTCGAGCGGCGCTGTCCATCCCGAGACCCCCGATGCACCACCTGTCATGGAGCATCAAGTATTTGCACTTGCTTAGCTTGTAGAGTTAGTTGCTCCCTAGTTGCATTGGTTAGATTGTGATTCATACGGTAGTTCAGATGGTTAGAGTAGTTGGTTTGATGGATGGGCCGAGGTTTTTTGTATCCCTTTTTTGTATGGTTTGGGGGATGGGGGTTTTTGGACTAGGGTTTGTTGGATAATTTCGTTGCAAAAATGCTAGATGTCCTGAACAATGATTTTAGGTGCTGCAATGATTGGGGTTTTTAGATTTGTTACCCTTTTTTTAGATTTGGATAAATTTGCTGCAAAAATGCTAGATGTTGTGAACAGATGCATGCTTTTTAGATTTGTTTTTAGTGCTCACAGATTGGTTTTTTTAATGCTACTCAGATTCGTTGCCTTGGATTGAGAGTATATTAGCCCTATAATCAATGTGTCATGTGTGCATATCTAAATTTTCAATTGGCTTCCGTATTTACTAGTGATGGATGTAATTGTATGTTCAGGAGGATGATGGTTGGGGGGGTAGAAAGAGGAAGCAGGCCCAGTACAACCCGTATGATCCATAGGAACGTGATGAAGAAGAATATGAGGTAAGCCTACTTGAAATTTAGATTGTTCATTTAGTTCCTTAGACATAGTGTATCCACAAATCTATAATGTATTAATGTAACTCATTCATGTGTGCAGTATGATTCTGGAGAAGAAGTTTAAAAGGGCAATGTCACATCCTTCACAGCCAAGGAGGTGGTGAAGATCAAGGCCAAGGGAGTTGCTTCCTTCTACAACTTCAAGACCAAGAAGTGGCACTGCCCCTACTACACCACCAAGCCAAAGCCAAGGGATGGCCGCTTCGATCACCTTCTGGCTCATGCGAAGGATGTAGCGATTCGCAGGGAGGACTACATGATCACGGGGCAGCATGCTACCCTCGCGAAGGCCCTGACTCCGTCGTGATGTGATGATGTGAACTGGATGTTTAAGTTTATATGTTGGGCTACTTTTGGTTTGTTGAACTGAATCTTGTTGGTTATGGTTTGTTGAACTAAATTAAGTTTTCATGAATTTGGTTATCTTTGGCTATGTTGATGCTATATATATTTGTCTGTCCTTAAATTTGCATGTGGTATATTTGTCTATCTGAATCTATGGTTAGTAATGTTTAGATGTTGTGAACTATGATTTTAGGTGCCGCAATGATCACACATGTTGTGTAGGAAATCAAATGCATGCTCCAAGTGAGATCATGTAAACCTTGGCAAACCTGGACAGTATAAATTCAAGTAAATGCAAAAAAAAGTAAAACCTTGGCAAACTATCTATGTTTGTGTAGGAGATCATGTGTGAAAAATTTGAAGTGATTTAGAGGAGGTCAAATAAATTTGAATTTGAGAAATGTGCTCCAAATGAGCTCCCGGGCTAGGGTAAACAGCCCATTTGTTATCAAGTTTTTTGGACCTACTCTAAATGAGCCAAATGTTTTTTTATTAACACATATTCACTTTCCATAGTGTAGATTCGAAGTCTCACTATTTTTTGAATTAATCTTCATATTTTTACATTTTCTTTTGAAAACATATGCTTTAATATAAAAACTATTAAAAACACGTTTGAAATATGAAAATGGAAAACTAACTTCATATCCTTCTTATTCACTTTGAAATAAAGCTTTGGTGATTTTTTTGATTTAAAAAAAATCAAAAACAGAAGGTAACCCTACCTCCTCTCTCCTTGAACTCTATGAAATCATGTACATGATAGCTCATATGTGTGAAGGTTTTCTCATGAAAATGACCATAGACCAAGTTTATGATTTTTGGTTGGTAACATGTCACATAAGACAACACTGTGCCCAGGTTAAATTTTTTGTAAAATTAATGGTGCTCATTTGACCTCGATCGTGCCAGCTAGGTTTTTTTTCTCATGAAAATGACCATAGACCAAGTTTAGTATTTTCCTCGTTAGTTTGTCTTATAAAACGACGAACGGCGAAGGTTTCATATTTTTTTCGCTTTTTTTAAAATTAGTTCTGCTCAGTCAAAGCCTTTGAAACCCCGTTGACCAGCTCAAAACCCCTCAAAAATCCATGGGGTTTCGCCTAAGCCTAGCTCCCAACGTCAGCCGTCCGATCATACCCTCACGCCAAGCGACATCCCTCAGATCTGGTCTTCTAGAAGGAATTAGGTGGGCTGGCTGCGTGTAGGCTCCGCGCCGTTGGATCACAAGGACGGCTCCGTATCGTTGGATCGTGGGGCGATCTGCGAGAGGCGATCCTATTGGTTGTGCTCGGCTGCTCGCCCACCACTGACTCCGCGAAAAATGTTGTTATTGAGCCCAAAAGGAAACCAAGCTCTGGTTGGGCCGTCGAATTGCATCGTATTTTTTTGCATCTTTTGCTCTATTTTTTGTGAACGTGCTGGCTCTGTATTTTTGCATCGTTTTCCCACGCGTGCAATTAGCTTCTTTTTCTTCTTCTTTTTCAAACCACCATTTCCCACGCGTGTAAACTCCTGATCCTGTGGTGGGTTTGAAAATGGGCTACTTCACATTTGACCCTGTTATTGCCACGATCAAATAACACGTAGCACTATGGCTATTTAAGCCATCCTCTGCCTCTGCCATCCCTCATCCATCTCCCATCCTCTCTGCCATCTTCCCTTCTTGCTCTTCGACCACTTCTCCTTCTTCTAGGACATCCTCAGCCATGCAGTACACCGGACCAACCTACCACTTCCAACCCATCGTGCCGGAGAGACTCTACCCTCCTGGCGTGTACGTTGAGCGCACACTATGTGTGTGGGCGGTATCAAGGTGGAGGAGCGCAAGGAACTTCACCGAGTTCTTCCTCGCCTCCGGCCACCACCACCTCCCACGGGGATCTTCAAGGATGTTCCATGTCAAGGAGGTCATCCAAAACGGGGTGGTGGTTGCTCTCCTTGCCCACTTCACCAACATATTCAACGCCTTCTACCTCGTCGGCCGGGTGTTTTAGTGTGGCTGCGAGTTCATCGCTTTCACCACCCACAACATGTTCACGGAGTACACCAACATCTTCCCCACCGCGTCGCGCATGCACACTCTTCTGTACCCCATCGACAACGCCCCGGAGGTGCAGCGAAGGGTGCCCGGAGGAGGAGCGAGGTGTTGAAGGCGGCGTCTAGGGTTCTAAACCCTCTATCTATTTTTATTTTTTTGAGTCTATGCTATGTTAAGTTGTAATTGAACTATGTTGGAGATGCTATGGGCTTGCTGGCCCTTTTATCAAGTTCTATTATTAAGTTTTCTATCTATTATATTATGAAGTTCTTCCTAGTTTCAATTATGTGATCGTGCTATGGGCTTGTTGGCCCTATCTACATGTTTGTTGATTTTGTTTCTTAGAGAGCTCGCTTTGTTAGTAACCACCTAGTGCATGCAGCCACAACGAACCCTTTTTTTACACAAGCCACAAATATGTAGCCACCTAGCTAGTGCATGCAGCCACAACATATTTGTTCAATTTATTTGTCGTAGCAAAACGGGTGCAGATGCGAGTGGATCGAAAAGGCCACAACTGATCGTAAAAAACGATGCTCTAAATCAAGGAGACAAGCATGCGAGAAGAGAGGAACCAGCGGCAGAGACCATTGCTGCATCCGTGGCGGTTGGCGTGCACGAAAGCGGCTCGGTCAGTGCATTGTGGCGGCACGCATCAGCACATGTAGGCTCTGTCGATGCATGTTGGCTCGGTCGGCGCATCGTGGCGGCGCGCATCGACGCATGCAGGCAGTCTTGTTGGGTGCATGCATAGCAGGCTTCTGTCGTGGCGGCACGCATAGGCGTTTAATACAAGGGATGGCCCAATGAAACCACGGCCCAACGGTCGAACAGCTACACCGCCCAACGCGGCCCCACTCGTCAGTGTTAACGGTCAAAGCACTGACCCGACGGCAACGTCTGTTGTGACCTCTTCTGAGGGTTTCTGGCAAGGGAGTGGGGAAAACTGCGCAAAAGTTAAGAGCATGGGGATGAATGAGTAGAGCTAAGGAACTAGGGGCACAGATGTAAAAACCCTAATCCATTTGGTACAGCCGGAGACATAGTCTTGCAGAAGAATGAGGCTTTCTTAACCACCCACATATTTGTAGGTGGCTTCGAGACAAGAGAGCGAGCAGGATGTGATTTCTTTCAATAAACATAATTGTTACTTGAAGAAGTGCGAGCATAATCGAAGGAATACACATTAAAGTTCTTTCCAGATGAATGTGTATAGTGTTTGGATGAGGTATGCATGTACTCATTTTGTCGAACTTGTTTAAGGAGGTAACGAGCGTTTTTTGCGTGCATGGTTAGTAATGTAGTAATAGGCAATGCTTCGATAGTTTTCCTGGGCACCCAGGTAGCTTTCTTTGTGGGGCCATTCCTGCTATTTGGTCCAACATAGCGAGCAACAGCCTCACCATGTTGTTTTTTGAAAAACTTATAGTTGTCAACAGAATCATCATAAGAGCATTCAGGGATAGGAGAGTCATATCCCGAAAGTAAAGCTGGATTGAGCGTTTTGCTCTTGGCGGGCACCCACACAGTGCAAGGATATTGATTAGGTTCCCAGTAGGAGCCATTTTCATTTAGTTTTCTTTCGAAGCCGATACCTTCTTTCCTGGGATTTTTGTGAAGAATGGATTTCTTCAAAACATCACAAAGGGTTTGATGCCCTTTGAGAGACCTAAACATTCCTGTCTGAATGACATCCTTCAACCTAGCATTTTCATCACACAGAACCATTTTCCTCGACAAAGGGGTTAACGTTCACAGAAGATTCGTCATTTGATTCAGCATTGCTGCGTTCAAAGAATTTTAAGAAAGGTGGTATAAACACTTCAAGTTTCTCTTTGAGTTGTTGGGCGAGAAGAGAATTTTCTCTGATCAAGTCATCATGAGCCTCTCTAAGCGACTCGAGTTCCTATTTCTTTTTTAGGTAATCATAAGTCAATCTCTCGTGGTCGGCCGAGAGAAAATCACGAAGATTTCACAGTTCTTCCATTCGTGAATTGAGAGTAGAAAGATCTTCTGTCAACCACTGATATTTCTCCATCTCATCAACCAACAACCCTTCAGATTTCCTTGTTCATCATGGGTGTTTAGCCTTTCAACCTTGAGAACATGACTTTTGCGATGACTTGAGCCATATAGATCTCTCTTTTCTTCTTCTTGTTCATCGTGGGTATTTAGCCTTTCAATGATGTCAGTAGAATGAAGAGTTTTTAAATCAGCATGTTCCCTAATCATCAGAACTAGTGTGTCAAATGAGATGTCAAGAAATCGGAGCAGTTTCTTAACAACTTCCTGACCAGTGATATCTTTGGCGCCGAGACCTTGTAGCTCGCTTGCAATGTCACTCATACGATCGAAAGTTTGCTGACAACCTTCATTTCTGATTCGCCTGAACCGATTGAACTTCGCCCGAAGAGTATCAATCCAAGCTTCTTTCTGATTTGAAACACCCTCATTTATCTTTTCGAGAATGTCCCACAATTCCTTTGTAGTTTCACACTGATGATAGCAGAGAAATTGAGCACGAGAGACATGGCCACCAATTTCATCTTTAGCTTGAGCGTCCATCTGAATGAGTTTCTTCTTGCGGTCAGTGGGAACCTGGGGTACTTCAACCATGAATCCATTCTGCACCACGTTCCACATATCATCATCAATAGCTCAAAGATGGATCTTCATCTTCTCTTTCCAGAAGGGATAGTCTGTCCCATCAAAGATGGGAATCTTGAGAAGCGACTTGTAGCTCACTAAAGACATACTTAAACTCCAAGGTGGTTAGACAAATATGAGCAGAGTCAAGGAGTACCTTGCTTTGATACCAGTTGTAGGAACGAAGTATGTCCACCAGAGGGGGGTGAATGGGAGTTTTAAAATTTCTTCCGAAATATCAAAACTCTCGGAACCCAACAACGGAGCGAATGAGAACAGTGTACAGTGAGCTAATATAAACTAACAAATGGAAACTAAAAGTATGCATCGAGACAAATCACATGAATGAAACAGTTCAAATGTAAAGAGGGGATACACAGGTAACCGGTGATGCTCGATGGCGACAAGGAATTTGGTAGACCAGTTCGTCCTTCTGCACAAGGACTACGTCTGGTTGGAGGGGTTGTGATTAACATAGAAGATAAACTCTCTTCTCCCTATTCTCCTCGACAATTGGTTTCTCAACCAATGCTGACCATTAGTGATAGATATTTGAGGCGATCTCCAAATCTTTACATACATCTTATTTGAGAACCACACTTACTCTTGGCGTCTAAACAAATTGACACCTAACTGTCTAGAGAGTTTGCAGCTCTCAAGAGTAATAGGCGGAGCATACTGAACTTAAATTCAAGTGATGTTGAACCAGTATCTAATTTTTCGGCTCTGGGGTTTTCTCTCGGTGGATTTTAAACTCAAATAACTCAGGAGAGGGGGTTGCTCATCAATCTTCTCGTAATCAAACAGAGCAGCCACCGAACAACGCCGGCGCGGGGTGGCTATTTATAGTCGCAGCCTTCCCTAGTGGGAAATTACCATGTTGGATACGCGGTCCAGCCAATGGCCAACCGACACGTTCACAACGGTCGGATTTCAAGAGCCGCGATAACATTACTTGAGGACAAAGTAATGCTAAATCCTCGATCAGAGATAAATCCCTCGCAACGAAGAAGATCACAGTCTCTTACTGGCAAGTATTTGCTCGAAACACAAAGAGATTTCTCTCGCAACTTACATAGGATTTTGGTTTAGCATCTGAGAATCAATGCTTCGAATGCTACACCCCTCTTGGTAGTACGGTGGTCCTATGACTCAACAAAGAGAAGAGAAACAATGAAATAAATTCTACGTCTTAACTTCATCTTCAATCTTCTCAGTCGCAGTCACTTCGGATGAGCACCGAACCAATTGCACCACCTCAGTAATTTTTGAGGGGTCACTCTTGTTATCAAAATCTTTGGTGATAACCTTCACTGCTAAGCAGGGGATTATCTTCGGTGTTTGAGCCAAACTCCTCTTGATTCCAGGGACTTGTTACTTTGTGTGCACTAGCAAACACATAAGTCCAAAACCTGGGAGGCAAATTATTGCATCAACACTACCGAACAACTTATAAAAATCCTATGGGTATGTCTCCATATAAAATGGTTTATGGAAAAGCATGTCATTTACCTCTTGAGTTAGAACATAAAGCATATTGGGAAATTAAGGAACTCAACTATGATTTCAAACTTGCCAGTGAAAAGAGGCTATTTGATGTTATCTCATTAGATGAATGGAGAACCCAAGAATATGAAAATGCCAAATTATTCAAAGAAAAAGTTAAGAGATGGCATGATAAAAGAATCCAAATGTGGGAATTCAAAGTGGGTGAGTATGCTTAATTTTACAATTCTCGCTTTAGACTTTTTGCAGGAAAACTTCTCTACAAATGGGAAGGACCATATATCATTGAAGAAGTTTATCGGTCTGGAGCTATTAAGATCAATAATCGAGAAGGCAGTAAACTAAAGGTGGTCAATGGACAAAGAATTAAGCACTATATTTCAGGTACACCCATTAATGTTGAAACTAATATTACCCAAACAATGTCACCAGAGGAATACATAAAAGAGACCTTCCAGAACACTCCAGAACCCTTAAAAGGAAGAGGTACGTGATACAGTAAGTAAACTGACTCTGAAAAATCCGCAAAAATATTTTCCACCAGTTTTGGAATATTTATAAAATATAAAAATAAGAAATACACAGGAAGGCAACTCGGAAGACACCAGGGTGCCCCCCAGGCACGCCTTGGTGGGTAGTGGGCCCCACAAGCTCCTTCATGACTCCGTTTTATTGTAGGACACATATTTCCTGAATAAAAATTCTCTATATATACCCCCGGACGATTTGACTACCGCCTCGCAGAGATATCCTATGTTCTTGTTTCGTGCTGTTTCTGGTCAGATGTGTCAAGCTAAGGATCATGCCTTCTCCCCCCTCCAAGAACGTGGAGAAGGATGCTTGGCTGTTGGAGGTGCAGCTAAGGAGAGAAGGATCCGAGGAGACCGCCATGGAAGAAGATGAAGAGTGCTCGCTTGGAGTCCACCCTCCGGCCTCCGAATGGGGAACGTTGGCTGGCATCTCCACTCTTCCTAATCCTCATCAGGAAGTGAGATCAGCGGGTGAGCAAGGGAATCATGAGGTGCATGAAGGACTTCCTCCAAGGAGGCCTTTACACAGGTTACATCGAAACAATTTTCATAACTTGATTCACAATTATGGAATCGAAAACACCCCTCCTATGCATATGTCATTCAATTGGGACATATCTTGTCGAAGGGAAAGTGATCCATGAAAAAATTCTTGGGGACCCGAGAATAAACATATTAGGGATGAGGTGAAGAAGAACACTGTGTTAACGACCCCTAAGCTCTCCGGAAAATTCAGAGGATGAGTAAGGCCCTCGCGAGTATTCTGGAATGCGTAACTACTTCCTCATCACCACCATCACCAAAGAAGGAGACTTGAGTACATGGGTATGGGCACTCCCTTGGCTTTCTCCAAGCTTGGGGCAAGGTGCCCCGGTATCGTATCACCATAACTTTTATTTCCTTCACAGGTTTTAGTTCGATCATTAGTATTTTCGTGATTTAGTTAAATAAAAGTCTAGTATGATCTACCTTTTGTGTGTTAGTTCATGATATATCTATCTATGTAATCGTTTTGAGAGATATAAAATAAATATTATTTTGAGTTTTTGCTTCTTTACTTTTTATGTTGCAATCAAAACAAAGGAAATAATGAAAAAGGATCATATGCTAATCTTATGGAAAGTAATGACATGACATAAGGAAGAGTATAAGTGGTAAAATTTATTGGAGATTGACAAACATAGCATTATTCAATGATGCAATTCATGAAAGAATTAATAAGGAAAGAGAAGATTCAAATGAAAATATACTATCTTGGACATCGTTTATGATTGTGAGCCCCCATTAAATATTCTATGCCAGATTGTTGACGTTGGACAAGGAAGACAATGTAAAGATTTATGTTTTTTCATATTCACATAGAAGTTATATTGTTATAGATCCTATAACATGTGATTCTTACCAAATATCTATGCTAGCCACAAATTCGCACTAAGTAGAGATACTACTTGTGCATCCAAAACCCTTAAACCCAATTTCATGTCATGAGAGTCCACTATACCTACCTATGGACTCAGTAAAATCCTTCAAGTAGGTGTTCATCGGTGCATAAAGCAATAAAAAATTGCTTCTAAATGTATTTGATCTTTTATTGTAAGGGAAAATAAGTGTTGTACAAACTTATGATGGCAAAGTAATAAAAGCGACGAACTGCATAATAGAGGTTGCTATCATAAGGGGCAATATAACATGACGTTCTTTTGCATTAAGAGGTTGTGCATCCAAATAAGAGCGCATGACAACCTTTGCTTCCCTCTGTGAAGGGTCTATCTTTTACTTTTATGTATTTACTTTTTATGCTTGAGTCAATAGTGTTCTCCTCTGTTCCTTTTTTGTTTTTCTCTTTTGTAAGCATCATGTGGTGGGAAAATATCTAGGCACATATATCCAGTTGAATGTGAGTGATCATGAGTTATTATTTTTGACATAACCCTTGAGGTGAATAAGTTGGGAGGTGAAACTATAAGCCGCTATCTTTCTATGTGTCTGGTTGAAACTTTTTGCTCCATATATATGCTATGAGTGTTAGCAATCATAGAAGACTAAATGATAGTTGAGTATGTGGACTTGCTAAAAAGCTCCGACACATGACTCTTCCTGAAAATATGATAAATTGCAATTGCATTGTTGACTGAGAACATAGTTTGTTAGTTTTCATAGAAGTTTATGCCTTATACCTTGCCATTGTGGTGAATTTTTACTTCCTCATGAGAAGTCTTATGATAATATTTATTGTTGTTATAATAATGATCATGGTGCTAATATGTCCGTATTTTGTTTTTATCGACACCTCTCTCTCTGAACATGTGGACATGATTCTCAATATCGGTTTTCGGTTGAGGGCAAGCGAGGTCTAAGCTTGGGGAAGTTGATACGTCCATTTTGCATCATGTTTTATTACTAATATTTTTAGTTTTTGGCAATAATAACACTTTGGGGAGTAATTCTAATGCCTTTCTCTCATAATTTGCAAGGTTTAGACGAAGAGGGAAAATGCCGACAACTGGAATTCCGGACCTGAAAAAGCTACGTCACAGATACCTATTCTGCACATCTCCGAATGGGCTAGAATTTTACAGAGGAATATTTTGGAATGTATAAAAAATATTGGAGAAAATTGTTACTGGAGGAGGCCGCCCAGGAGCCAACAAGTCACCAGGGCGTGCCCACCCCCAGGCGCGCCCTGGTAGGTAGTGGGCCCCTGGCCCACTTCTGACGACCATCTTCTGGTATATAATCACATTTGCCCTAGAAAACAAAACAAGAGAGGACTTTCGGGACGGAGGGCCATCGTCTCGAGGCATAACTTGAGTAGGAGCACGTTTGCTCTCTTGCGAAGAGGTTCCCCTGGGGATACTTCCCTCCGGGAGGGGGAAATCAAAGCCATCGTCATCACCAACAACCCTCTCATGGTGGGAGGATCTATCTCCATCAACCTCTTCACCAACACCATCTCATCTGAAACCCTAGTTCATCTCTTATATTCAATCTTTGTAACAAAACCTTAGATTGGTACTTGTGGGTTGCTAGTAGTGTTGATTACATATTGTAGTTGATGCTAGTTGGTTTATTTGGTGGAAGATAATATGTTCAGATCTATTATGCTATTTAATACCACTCTGATCTTGAACATGCATATGCTTTGTGTGTAGTTACTTTTGTCCTGACATGGGAGAACTCTTGTCATAAGTAGTCATGTGAATTTGATATTCGTTCGATATTTTGATGATATGTATGTTGTGATTCCCTTAGTGGCGTCGTGTGAATGTAGACTACATGACACTTCACCATCTTTGGGCCTAAGGGAATGCATTGTGGAGTAGTTATTAGATGATGGGTTGCTAGAGTGATAGAAGCTTCAACCCTAGTTTATGTGCTACTTCGTAAGGGGCTGATTTAGATCCATACACTTAATGCTATGGTTAGATTTTATCTTAATTCTTCTTTCGTAGTTGCGGATGCTTGCGAAGGGGGTTAACATAACTGGGAGGCTTGTTCAAGTAAGAATAGCACCCATGCACCGGTCCGCCCGCATATCAAATTATCAAAGTAGGGAACACGAATCAAACCAACATGATGAAAGTGACTTGATAAAATTCCCGTGTGTCCTCTAATACGTCTCCAATGTATCTATAATTTTTGATTGTTCCATGCTATTATATTACCAACTTTGGATGTTTTATATGCATTAATATGCTATTTCATATTTTTTTGGGACTAACTTATTAACCTAGATCCCAGTGCCAGTTTATGTTTTTTCCTTGTTTTTGAGTTTCGCAGAAAAGGAATATCAAACGGAGTCCAAACGGAATACAACTTTTACGACGATTTTTCTTGGACCAGAAGACACACGTAGCACTTGGAGTCCGAGTCAGAGAGTCCTCAAGGCAACGACAAGCTAGGGGGCGCACCCTAGGGGGTGCCCCTAGGGCTAGTGCCCCCCTCGGAGACCCCCTAACCCCCTTCCTTGACCTATATATATTCAGAAGTATTCTAGAAACCCTAGAGGCATCCACGAAAATACTTTTCCATTGTCGCAGGTCTCTGATCTCGTTAGAACCCATCTGTAGGCCTTTTCTGATACTCTGCCGAAGGGGGACTCGATCACAGAAGGCTTCCACATCAACCTGGTTTCCCTTCCGATGATGCATGAGTAGTTTACCATAGACATACATGTCCATAGCTAGTAGCTAGATGGCTTCTTCTCTCTCTTTGATCTTCAATACAATGTTCTCCTCGATGTTCTTGGAGATCTATTCGTTGTAATCTTCTTTTGCGGTGTGTTTGTCGAGATCTGTTGAATTGTGGATTTACTATCAGATTATCTATGAATATTATTTGAATCTTCTCCCAATTCTTATATGCATGATTTGATATCTTTTTATTTCTCTTTTAATTATTGGTTTGGGTTGGCCAACTATATTGGTAGTTCTTGCAATGGGAGAGATGCTTAGTTTTGGGTTCAATCTTGCGGTGTCCTCACCCAGTGATAGGAGGGGTAGTGAGGCGCGTATTGCATTGTTGCCATCAAGGATGAAAAGATGGGGTTTATATCATGTTGCTTGAGTTTATCCCACTACATCATGTCATCTTGCTTAAGGCGTTACTCTATTCTTATGAACTTAATACTCTAGATGCATGTTGGATAGTGGTCGATGTGTGGAGTAATAGTAGTAGATGCAGAATCATTTCGGTCTACTTGTCACGGACGTGATGCCTATATTCATGATCATTGCCTTAGATATCGTCATAACTTTGCGCTTTTCTATCAATTGCTCTAATTTGTTTACCCACCATATGATTTATTCAAGTGAGAAGCCTCTAGTGAAACCTATGCCCCCGGGGTCTATTTTACATCTATTATTTTCATATTTATAAAACCAAAAACCCAAAAATACCTTGTCGCAATTATTTTATGTTTACTTTATTTTGCCTTTTAGTTTAGTTTTAAATCTATCTCTATCAGATCTCACTCTTGTTCACGACGCTGAAGGAATTGACAATCCCTTTTCCGCATTGTGTGCAAGTGTTTGTTAGTTTGTGCAGGTGCATATATTGGGGACTTGCTTGTACCTCCTAAGTTTGAGAACCAAGGTATCAATCCAGTAGGAGACAACGCTCAAGTCACCTAGTGCCTTGGGAAACATCAACGCAAGCTCAAGAAGTAGAAGGAAGAATTTCTGGTGCCATTGCCGGAGAAGTCTACATCAATCCTACCAAGTACTTGTCATAAACTCTCATCTCTTGCACTTAAATTATTTTCCATTTGCCTCTCATTTTCATCTCCCCCACTTCTAAAACATTTTCACAAAATCGCAAAAATATTTGCATTTTTATTCGCCCTTTTCCGTTCGTCTTTTTGTTTGCTTGTGTGCTAGATCTCTTTTGCCTCTATGTCTCAATCTGGTGATCTTGATCTTCACCTTGGGAAGTTGGGAGAAATTGAAAACACTATGAAAAGCTTTATGTCTTTATAATTTGAGCACAATAGTTTCTTTCGCAACGAACTTAAGGAACAAAAGGCTTTTACATAATATATGAATAAAGATCTTGATGATGTTACTAAGGGAATAGCTGGTTTTAAATCCCAATTTGCTAATGTTGAAATTCTCTTGACGCAAGTCTCAGACAACTAGACTACTTTAGTAAATAATATGGCTGCCAAACCTGAAACTATTAATAATGATGAAGATCATAAGATGCTTGGTTTAACTCCTATTGAATCTTTGTTTGCTAATATAGATCTTGAAAAAGAAGGGACCGGAGATGAGTCAACTTTAGATAAATGTGTCCCGATGATTTGGAGAATAATGATCTTAGTGAAAAAGTAATAAAAGTAGGATTGGAGAGGTCAAAACTTTAGCTAGCAATGAACCCACTATTTTGGATGTCAAGAAATTTATTTATAATGGTTGTTCTTTGATAGATTGTATTTCCTTGCTGCAATACATGTTAAATTCTCCTCATGCTTATAATCAAAATAAGGCTTCTACGGAACATATTATTGATGCTATGATGAAATCTTTTGAGGAAAAACTTGAGTTGGAAGTTTCAATCCCTTGAAAACTTTATGATGATCTGGAACCTACTATTAAAATCAAGATTAAATATTATGAGTGTAATTCTTTGTGTGATTTGGGTGCTAGTGTTTATACGATTCCGAAAAATCTATGTGATGTGCTAGGGTTCCATAAACTCGGTGAAGTTGCTTACATATTGGGCATCAAGATCTATAGAGATAGATCAAGATGCTTGATAAGACTTTCGATGAGTACATACCTTGATAAGATTTTGAAGTAGTTCAAAATGGATCAGTCAAAGAAGGAGTTCTTTCCTGACTTGTAAGGTGTGAAGTTGAGTAAGACTCAAAGCCAGACCACGGCAGAAAAATATAGAGAGAATGAAAGTCATTCCCTATGCCTCAGCCATAGGTTCTATGAAGTATGCCATGCTGTGTAGCAAACATGTTGTGTACCTTGCCATGAGTTTGACAAGGAGGTACAATAGTGATCCAGGAGTAGATCACGTACAGCGGTCAAAATTATCCTTAGTTACTGGATGACTAAGGAAATGTTTCTCGATTATGGAGGTGATAAAGAGTTCGTCGTAAAGAGTTACGCCGATGCAAGCTTTGACACTAATCCAGATGACTCTAAGTATCAATCTGGATGCGTATTAAAAGTGGGAGCAATTAGCTAGAGTAGCTCCATGCAGAGCATTGTAGACATAGAAATTTGCAAAATACATACGGATCTGAATATAACAGACCCGCTGACTAAACTTCTCTCACGAAGCAAAACATGATCACACCTTAGTACTCTTTGGGTGTTAATCACATGGCGATGTGAACTAGATTGTTGACTCTAGTAAACCCTTTTGGGTATTGGTCGCATGGCAATGAGAACTATGGGTGTTAGTCACATGGTGATGTGAACTATTGGTGTTAATCACATGGTGATGTGATCTAGATTATTGACTCTAGTGCAAGTGGGAGACTGAAGGAAATATGCCCTAGAGGCAATAACAAAGTTATTATTTATTTCCTTATATCATGATAAATGTTTATTATTCATGCTAGAATTGTATTAACTGGAAACTTAGTACATGTGTGAATACATAGACAAAACAGAGTGTCCCTAGTATGCCTCTACTAGACTAGCTCATTGATCAAAGATGGTTATGTTTCCTAGCCATAGACATGAGTTGTCATTTGATCAACGGGGTCACATCATTAGGAGAATGATGTGATGGACAAGACCCATCCGTTAGCTTAGCAACTTGATCGTTTAGTTTTATTGCTATTGCTTTCTTCATGACTTATACATGTTCCTATGACTATGAGATTATGCAACTCCCGAATACCGGAGGAACACTTTGTGTGCTACCAAACGTCACAACGTAACTGGGTGATTATAAAGGTACTCTACAGGTGTCTCCGAAGGTACTTGTTGGGTTGGCGTATTTCGAGATTAGGATTTGTCACTCCGATTGTCGGAGAGGTATCTCTGGGCCCACTCGGTAATGCACATCACTATAAGCCTTGCAAGCATTGCAGCTAATGAGTTAGTTGCGGGATGATGTATTACGGAACGAGTAAAGAGACTTGCCGGTAACGAGATTGAACTAGGTATTGAGTTACCGACGATCGAATCTCGGGCTAGTAACATACCGATGACAAAGGGAACAACGTATGTTGTTATGCGGTTTGACCGATAAAGATCTTCGTAGGATATGTGGGAGCCAATATGAGCATCCAGGTTCCGCTATTGGTTATTGATCGGAGACGTGTCTCGGTCATGTCTACATAGTTCTCGAACTCGTAGGGTCCGCACGCTTAAGGTTTCGATGACAGTTTTATTATGAGTTTATGAGTTTTGATGTACCGAAGGAGTTCGGAGTCCCGGATGAGATCGGGGACATGACGAGGAGTCTCAAAATGGTCGAGACGTAAAAATCGATATATTGGACGACTATATTCGGACATCGGAAAGGTTCCGAGTGATTCGGGTATTTTCGGAGTACCGGGGAGTTACGGGAATAGAGGAGAGAGGCCAAAAGGAAGGAGGCGCGTGGCCCCCTTCTGGTCCGAATTGGACAAGGGGTGCAGCCCCCTTTTCCTTCTCCCTCTCCCCCTCTTTCCTTCTCTCCTACTCCGGAAAGGAAAGGGGAATCCTACTAGGACTTGGGAGTCCTAGTAGGACTCCCCACACTTGGCGCGCCCCTTCTAGGGCCGGCCTCTCCCTCCCTCCTTTATATACGGGGGCAGGGGGGCACCTCTAGACACAACAGTTGATCTCTTGATCTCTTAGCCGTGTGCGGTGCCCCCCTCCACCATAGTTCTCCTCGATAATATTGTAGCGGTGCTTAGGCGAAGCCCTGCGACGGTAGAACATCAAGATCGTCACCACACCGTCGTGCTGACGGAACTCTTCCTCGACACTCGGCTGGATCGGAGTTCGAGGGACGTCATCGAGCTGAACGTGTGCTAGAACTCGGAGGTGCCGTAGTTTCGGTGCTTGATCGGTCGGGCCGTGAAGACGTACGACTACATCAACCGCGTTGTTCTAAAGCTTCCGCTTTCGGTCTACGAGGGTACGTAGACACACTCTCCCCTCTCGTTGCTATGCATCTGGTAGATAGATCTTGCGTGATCGTAGGAAAATTTTAAAATACTACGTTCCCCAACATCTATTATGAGAGCTACTTATGGTTTGAGTACCAAAGATGACAATACTTACATCGTTGCCTTATGCCTAGCTAGGGGCGTTAAACAATATCACTTGTTGGGAGGAAACCCTATTTTATTTTGGTTTTTACTTTTTTCTTATTATTCTAGAATAAATCTATCATCTAACCTCTGGTTAGATGTGTTTTCATGTTTTAATTTAATGTTTGTGCCAAGTAAGACCTTTGGGATGATTTGGAAGATAGTAGATTGGTTTTTTCCCGAAAACAAAAACTTTTGTGTCCAGTGTCAGAATTGTTTTTGGTTGCTGGAATGCGAAAAAAACTCTGAATTTTTACATGTTTTTGATCTACAAATTGCCCACGTTGTCCTAATGTTTAGAGATGCAGAAGTTTCACATCAATTCGCATCTTTACAAACCGTTCTGTTTTTGACAGATTCTGTTTTCTTTGTGTTGTTTGCTTATTTTGATGCATCTATGGCTAGTATCGGGGGGTATGAACCATGGAAAAGTTGGAATACAGTAGATATTACACCAATATAAAATAAGAATGAGTTCACAACAATACCTACAAGTAAGGATTGAATTTGTTTTACTAACGGATCTCACGAGTTTTCTATTGAGTTTTGTGTTATGAAGTTTTCAAGTTTTGGGTAAAGATTTGATGGGCTATGAAATAAGGAGTGGCAAGAGCCTAAGATTGGGGATGCCCAAGGAACCCCAAAGTAATATTCAAGGACAACCAAGCATCTAAGCTTGGGGATGCCCCGGATGGCATCCCCTCTTTCGTCTTCAATTCATCGGTAAATTTACTTAAGGCTATATTTTTATTCACCACATGATATGTGTTTTGCTTGGAGCGTCTTTTATGATTTGAGTATTTGCTTTTTAGTTTGCCACAATCATCCTCGTTGTGCACACATTTTGAGAGGGACATGCATTAACTGTGAATTTATTAGAATACTCTTTGTGCTTCACTTATATCTTTTGAGCTAGGGTAGTTGATCTAGTGCTTCACTTATATCTTTTTTAGCATGATGGTGATGTTTATTTTGAAGAAATTGATGAACTCTCATGCTTCACTTATATTATTTTGAGAGTCTCTAAACAGCATGGTAATTTTCTTGGGTTATGAATTTAGTCCTAATATGATAGGCATCCAAAGGGGGTATAATAAAAACTTACATAAAGAGCACTGAATTTATGAGAAGTTTGATTCCTTCAAATTGTTTTGAGATATTAAGATGGTGATATTAGAGTCATGCTAGCAGTAAGTTGTGTGGTTAAATAAATAATTGCGTTAAGGTTTGTGATTCCCGTAGCATGCGTGTATGGTCTTCTAGTTATGTGATGAAGTTGGAGCGTGATTTATCATTGATTGTCTATCTTTGCGTGGAAGTCGGGAGCGCGTGATGGTTAACTCCTACCAACCTATACCCTAGGAGCATGCGTGGTAGTACTTTGATTCGAGGGCTAATAAACTTTTTGCAATAAGTATGTGAGTTCTTTGTGACTAATGTTGAGTCCATTGATTATACGCACTCTCACCCTTCCACCATTGCTAGCCACTCTAGTACCGCGCAACTTTCGCCGGTGCACCAAATCACCTTATACCCTTCCTCAAAACAGCCACCATACCTACCTATTATGGCATTTCCATAGCCATTCCAAGATATATTTCCATGAAACTCCACCGTTACATCATCATGTTTGAGTTTACCATCAAGTTGTAATTTTGAGTTGTAAGTAAATAAAAGTGTGATGATCATCATTATTAGAACATTGTCCCATGTGAGGTTATTAATAAAGAGTCCAAACGAGTCTCCAAAAAAAGGAAAAAAAGTCTCAAAAAAAGAGGAGTCTGCAAAAAAATGAGAGAAGAAGAGACAAGGGACAATGTTACTATCCTTTTCCACACTTGTGCTTCAAAGTAGCACCATGTCCTTCATTGTAGAGAGTCTTCTATTTTGACACTTTCATATATTACTAGTGGGAATTTTTCATTATAGAACTTGGATTGTATATTCCAATGATGGGCTTCCTCAAATGCCCTAGGTCTTCATGAGCAAGCAAGTTGGATGCACATCCACTTAGTTTTCTTTTGATCTTTCATAGACTTATAGCTCTAGTGCATCTGTTACATGGCAATCCCTATGTCGGTGTCCAAACCGGCAGATCTCGGGTAGGGGGCCCAAGCTATGCGTTGGAGGATCGATGGTAATAGGAGACTGGGGACACGATGTTTACCCAGGTTCATGCCCTCTCGATCGAGGTAAAATCCTACTTCCTTCTATATTAATTTTGATGAATATGATTACAAGAGTTGATCTACCTCGAGATCGTAGTGGCTAAACCCTAATGCCTAGCCTATGAGGATGTTATGATTCTGATGTCCGTCTCTACGGTCTAAACCCTCCAGCTTATATACACACCAGAGGGAGCCTAGGGTTACAAAGGTGACTTGGCAAGGAAGTAATAGATACATCCGGAGACTACGCTTGCCTTTCTACGCACATAGGAGTCGAGACCAAATACAGGGGAGAGTCTTCTACTTCTACTTTCGTGGTCGAGCTTCATCGACCCGGACGCCTGAGGACCCCTAAATACAGGACTCCCTCACCCTACTCACTCACATTGATATAGATTGATAGACATATCCATAGTCCATTGATTTGACTAGTTGATGTGATACTTTCTCCCTACTTTTGTCTACTACCACCTTCTATTCCACTCATAGTGTTATGTCCATGGCTCACACTCATATATTGCGTGAAGAGTTGAAAAGGCTGAAGCGCGTTAAAGAGTATGAAACAACTGCCTGGCTGACACCGGTGTGGGCATGATTTATACTTTGTTCTAAGAAGAGGGAGCATAACAAGACTATATGACTTTGTAGGGATAACTTTCATTAGCCATGTTATTTTTGACGCTTCATAATTTTCTTTCTAGTATGCTTGAAGTATTATTGTTTTGATATTAATGAAATTTTGTTTTTAATCATATGGATCTGAACATTCATGCCAAATAAAGAAGAAATACATTGCTAAATATGTTAGGTGGCATTCCACATCACAAATTCTGTTATTATCATTTACCTACTCGAGGACGAGCAAGAATTAATCTTGGGGATGATTGATACGTCTCCAATGTATCTATAATTTTTTATTGTTCCATGCTATTATATTACCAACTTTGGATATTTTATATGCATTAATATGGTGTTTTATATTATTTTCGGGACTAACTTATTAACCTAGATCCTAGTGCCAGTTTATGTTTTTCCTTGTTTTTGAGTTTCGCGGAAAAGGAATATCAAACGGAGTCCAAACGGAATAAAACTTTCGTGACAATTTTTCTTGGAACAGAAGACACACGTAGGACATGGAGTCCAAGTCAGAGAGTTCTCAAGGCGACGACAAGCCAGGGGGCGCACCCTAGGGGGTGCCCCTAGGGCTTGTGGCCCCCTCGGAGACACCCTAACCCCCTTCCTTGGCATATATATTCAAAAGTATTCCAGAAACCCTAGAGACATCCACGAAAATACTTTTCCACCGGCGCAGGTCTTTGATCTAGTGAGATCCCATTTGGAGGCCTTTTCCGATACTCTGTCGGAGGGGGATTCGATCACGGAGGGCTTCTACATCAACCTGGCTACCCTTCCAATGATGCGTGAGTAGTTTACCACAGACATATGGGTCCATAGCTAGTAGCTAGATGGCTTCTTCTCTCTCTTTGATCTTCAATAAAATGGTCTCCTTGATGTTCTTGGAGATCTATTCGATGTAATCTTCTTTTGCAGTGTGTTTGTCGAGATCCGATGAATTGGATTTATGATCAGATTATCTATGAAAGTTGCTAGCCAAAAGAGCCCGTGCGTTGCAACGAGACTGAAAAACACACACGCTCTTAACCCAATAACCACGACTCGAGACCTTGATAGGTAGACGTTCTTTATTTTTAACATGGCATCACATTTGTGTTCCCGACGGTGGTCTCAATGCTTACACAATGGAAACACTGATAGGCAGATGTTCTCTCTCTCTCACACACACACAGAGACGCACGCGCGCTCGCACGCACACAATCGCTCTGAATAAGATGAGAAAAATGTTGTTTTTTCTCGCCAGGTTTTTTTGAGTTGTGCATCTGTGGTTATCAATACTTTCTTTTCTCTCAATCTGGTTTTAATGTGTGTTTATTTGCAATTTGGATCGCCACGAGTGCGAAAGAAAAATGGACCGTGCACTATAGATTAAGTTTCCACCCAAATTAATAGTTTAGAAATATTTAATAGCTAAAAGTAACAACATATTTAAGTTCACATATTTTCTAAACAAATTTCATTTCATATATAACATGTTAAAATCAGAGTTACGGTTTAAAAGATACGGATAATTTTGTTTTAGATAAAATGCGGATTGTTAACCGAAAGGTCACGGGGTTTTCTGTTAAACACAAAAAAGATTCGTATGAATTAAATATGGACGTCGGGTTGATTACCTAAAACGTCACGGAGTATTATGAGAAAATTAAAAAAACGGTTCGGTAAGACTTAAAGATGGACTGCGAGTTGATTTCAACAAACTACAGGGACTTTTTTGCAAAAAGGGGTGACGGACGACCAGAAACACTCCGGCTTTATTATTAGGTAGAGATTTTAATCTTCTCTAAATTCTTATATGCATGATTTGATATCTTTGTATTTCTCATCGAATTATTGGTTTGGTTTGGCCAATTAGATTGCTAGTTCTTGCAATGGGAGAGGTGCTTAGTTTTGGGTTCAATCTTGCGGTGTCCTCACCCAGTGATAGAAGGGGTAGCGAGGCACGTATTGCATTGTGGCGATCAAGGATAAAAAGATGGGGTTTATATCACATTGCTTGAGTTTATCCCTCTACATCATGTCATCTTACTTAAGGCGTCACTCTATTCTTATGAACTTAATACTCTAGATGCATGCTGGATAGCGGGTGCTGTGTGGAGTAATATTAGTAGATGCAGAATCATTTCGGTCTACTTATCACGGATGTGATGCCTATATTCATGATCATTGCCTTAGATATCATCATAACTTTGCGCTTTTCTATCAATTGCTCGACATTAGTTTGTTTACCCACAATATGATTTATTCAAGAGAGAAGCCTCTAGTGAAACATATGCCCCCGGGGTCTATTTTACATCTATTATTTTTAGATCCATAAAACCAAAAACCCAAAAATATCTTGCTGCGATTATTTTGTGTTTACTTTATATTGCTTTTTACTCTAGTTTTTAACCTATCTCTATCGGATCTCACTCTTGTTCGTGACGTTGAAGGGATTAACAACCCCTTTTCTGCATTCTGTGCAGGTATTTGTTTGTTTGTTTGTTTGTGCAGGTGCATATATTGGGGACTTGTTTGTACCTCCTACTAGATTGATACATTGGTTTTGAAACTGGGGGAAATACTTATCTCTACTTTGTTGCATCACCCTTTTCTCTTCAATCGAAAAACCAACGCAAGCTCAAGAAGTAGCATTATCAAGAATGCCTTGCTTATTATAACAGACCGTTCCGGCTTATCATTTGCCACAAAAGGATTGGGCTACCTTTCTGCTCCTATTGCTAGTATTGCTACTTGTCACTTGTTACAAATTATCTTGCTATCAAACAACTTGTTACCGCAATTTCAGTGCTTGCAGAAATTACCTTGCTGCAAACCGCTTGTCATTTCCATCTGCTCCTCGATGGGTTCAACACTCTTACTTATCGAAAGGACTATGATTGATCCCCTATACTTGTGGGTCATCACCTGCCCTCCCTTGGTAGCAAGGTCCATAAGGAAACTAAGGGATATTAAGGCCTCCTTTTAATAGAGAACCAGAACAAAGCATTAGCACATAGTGAATACATGAGCTCCTCAAACTATGGTAATCACTGGAAAGAATACCAATTATTGTAACCTTGGGGTACGAGGATCCTAACACGTAGCAGGTTGAAAGAACATGTGGTGCCCCCATGTTTGGTTTTGGTAATTGATGACAATCTCTATGGACCAATGGTTGCCTTGAGTTATAGTTGAAGGGTTTGTCCATAGGCTTTTCTTGGAGTCCATTTGTTGGTTTCAAGGAGAGTTTGTGATGACCAAGGTGCTATTAAGGAATTATTCAAAGATTGCTCTTGTGAGTGTTGAGCTTATTGCAAGCATGTCTTGAAGAAGAAGAGAGTGTGATCATTCCTGTTTACCTTCAAGACATCATCCAAGATTCTAGGTTGATCAAGACTAAGTCAAAGAGTGAATCAAGTTGATCAACACACAAAGCATAGAAGATGTACCGAGAGGGATCAAGCGATCCCATGGTATGGTAAGCATTGTCAATTATGCTTTGTGTACTAACCCATGGTCTTCGTGAGAGTTCTTTGTGGGGTTAGGTTGAGGTGTGCAAGTTCAAGTAGGATCATCACGAAGAGATCATATGCTTGAAGCTTGCCGTCCATTGTGGTGGCAATGGACTTGTGATGACGTGCCGAAGAGTGGCTCACCCATAGAGGTGTATGGGGGAGCAATCTACTAGTCTTCACTGAGCCAACGCAATCAAGATAGGTGGTCCAGCTTGAGGGAGTCAAGATCGTCATCATCCAGCTCAAGTGGACTATGTGCAAGGCAAAGGTTTGCCCTTGATAGGTTTTCTATTTTACCGGTCTCATGGTTGTTGTGGGAGACTGGGTTATAGGATCGATTGCCGTACTATCAAAGGGGGCTCTTAATGAGTAGCTTGATCGTATCGTTCGTAGAGAGATCAAACCATTGCATCCTTGCATCATATTTATTGGTTCTTGTTTGGTTTTTCTCCTTGTGAAATTTGGGGCTTTTGGTCATCTTCATGATAAGCTCGAGTTCATCGAAAACAGAGTTAACATGCATATTCTATGATGTTTTCGTTATTGGAGGTTATGTCGGTTCTTCTCGGTTGGAGGTTTCTCTCCTCTATATATTAGGAATACCTCCCCTGCCTCTTCTCATTATAACCTTTTACTGTTTGGATGCTACTCATTGTCATCTATCCAAGAAGCTTGAGTTTGCTCAATTCGGAGCTCACATGAAGAAGTTATGGCAGTTCTGGTTTTCCCGCATCCTCTGTTTTCTCTCATTTGTTCTTGAAAGCCTGAAGCGGTAGTACTGCTCTTCGAGCGGTAGTACCGCTTGTAAGCGGTATTACCGCGGCCCTGTGCCATGCGTAGTACCGCTGCTTTTGGGATGCGATTTTTCGTGTCGGGTTTCACGGTAAGCGGTACTACCTCTCCCCTCGAGCGGTAGTGCCTCTTATAAGTGGTACTACCTCTCCCCCCGAGCAGTAGTACCTCCTATAAGCGTTACTACCTCTCCCCTCGAGCGGTAGTACCTCTTATAAGCGGTACTACCTCTCCCCAGAGCGGTAGTACCTCTCTGGCAGATTTTTAGCTCGTGTTTTTCTCTCTCGTTGGGCTATTTTGACCGTGCTAAGCGGTAGTACCGCTCCTCCAGTGGTAGTACCGCTCGTGGAGCGGTAGTACCGCTCGTGTGCGGGATGAGCACATAACGGTTGGATTCGGGAGGCCCTATAAAAGGGGGTCTTCTTCCCCAATGAACCTTATCTCTTGAGCTCGTGTTCCTCCCCCATTGTTGACCTTCTTCGAGCATGCTAACTCTCAATCCCTCCATGGATTCTTGCTAGTTTTGGGGGAAAAGAGAGAGGAGATCTAGATCAACATTTCCACCAATCACTTTCTCCTCTAGGTGAGGGGAACCCCTTGGATCTAGATCTTGGAGTTCTTCGTGTTCTCCTTCTTGTTCTTTCTCTCTTTTCCCTCCCTAGCATTAGTTGCTTTGGTGGGATTTGAGAGAGAAGGACTTGGGCACTCCGTGTGCCCTTGGCATTGCATTTGGTGCATCGGTTTGAGTGCTCCACGGTGATACGTGGAAGTTACAAGTTGAGAAGCTTATTACTCTTGGGTGCTTGTTACCCTTGAGCTTGTTCCTCTTGGGTGCTTGGGCGCCCTAGACGGTTGAGGTCACCGCGGAGCCATATTCCATTGTGGTGAAGCTTCAGGGTGTTGTTGGGAGCCTCCAATTAAGTTGTGGAGGTAGCCCCAGCCTTGGTGGTGTTCGGAGCACAATCATTGTGGTGTAAAGCTCTCGGCAAGCGTCGGGGTCTCCAATTAGGTTGTGGAGATTGCCCCGAGCAATCTGTACGGATTTGGTGACTGCTCCAAGGGTTGGCATTTTTACTGGTTCGGTGACCGCCCTCAAGGGTCCCTTAGTGGAATCACAGCTTCTTGCATTGTGCTTGGGCGTGAGGAGAATATAGTGGCCCTAGTGGCTTCTTGGGGAGTATTGTGCCTCCACACCGCTCCAAACGGAGATTAGCATCCGCAAGGGTGTGAACTTCGGGATACATCGTCGTCTCCGCGTGCCTCGGTTATCTCTTACCCGAGCCCTTTACTTATGCACTTTACTTTGTGATAACCATATTGTTTCTTGTCATATATCTTGCTATCACCTAGTTGTTTGGCTTGCTTAGCATAAGTTGTTGGTGGACATAGGTGAGCCTAGTTGTTGTAGGTTTTGTGCATGACAAATTAACCGCTAGGTTTATTCCGCATTCGTTCGAGCCTAAACCGTAATTATTTTAAAGTGCCTATTCACCCCCCCTCTAGGCAACATCCATGGTCTTCCAATTGGTATCAGAGCATCGTCTCTCTTTGTAGGGCTTAACCGCCTAGAGAGTAAGGATGTCGACTAGGGGCTTAGGATTCTGTGACACTCTTAGTTTTGATGGCACCAATTTTGATGTTTGGGTAATTCGCATGCTTAATCTCTTTAGGGTCATGGACCCAAATTTAGAGCAAATTGTAGATATGGGTTTTTCTCCTCCAAAGGATCCACAAAGATTATCTTTAGAGGATGAGAAAAACTCTTATCTCAATGTTCAAGCTTCTAATGTGATTTTTGATGCTTTGAGCAATGTAGTTATATTTCAACTCATGCCTTTCCGGGATGCTCATGAGTTGTGGACAAATCTTCAAGATAAATATGGTGTGTCCAAGAATTGTGGGAATGATTGTTCTCCCTCCACCTCCGACCGTGTTGTCTTCTCAACTTCTTCTACTTCACCTACATGTGGTTTGCCACAAGGTAATGATATGGTGAGTAGTGTTGGTCATTGCAATGATGATAGTATGCTTATTGTGGATGATCCTTCATCACTATCTTATTGCAATGCATCTTCTTTGGACTTTAACACTTCGAGCACCCTACATCTTTCACATGCTTGTGTTGATAGTCCTTGCATATCATGTAGAAATTGCTTGACTAAATCTCATGATGATATGCTTGCTATGTCTTGTTCCCATGATAAAAATGCATCTATTTCCTCGAATTGTTGTGCTAACAATGTAGAGGAAACCCAACACCCCATGGAACAAGATGTAGTCTTGAAATGTACTTCAAGGGATCCTACATCATCACATATTGCATTTTGCCTTGTGGCTAAGGCTTCAAAGGTATCTCCCACTTTAAATCCCAATATATCTTGTGATGATAGTGACGATGACAATGATGATTATGTTGAAAATGATGAAGAGAATGATAATGTTGCCTCCTTAAAAATTAAGGGGGAAATGATTTTTAAAGCCCTTCATAAGAATAAAATTGCTCGTTCCAACTTCATGGAAATCATGTCTATTGCCATTGAGGGCAAGAAATATATAGAGGAGTTGGAATCTCATCTAGAGGAGCATGAGGTAACCATTGAGAAAAATGGAAGGTCATGAGCGTGATTACGCTAATGAGATCGCCGACCTCTCGCAAGCTCTTGAACTTGAACAAACCACCAAGGAATCTCTTGAGGAGACTTTTGCTCTAGAACTATCTAGAATAAAGGAATCCCGTGATAGAGATCTCGAGGTGGCCAATGATTTTGAAACTAAAAATGAGAAGCTTAAAGTTGTGCATGCTAAACTCCTTGAGGATTTTGAGCACCTCAGAAATGGCTCAAGGGTCATTAAGGGTGAGCTCATCAAGCTCACCGAGTCTCATGCTCAACTTAAAGTTTCATATTCTAAAGAGCTTGCCAAGTTGCCTTCTCCTCTTGTTATTACTGATGATGCTTGTGCTACTAACTCTATTTCTAGTGAAGCATCCATTTTGAAGGAGAATGTTGAGCTAAGGGCTCAACTTGAGTTGCTATCTAGCACTTATAGGAAATTAAAAGAAAGTCATGTAAAGCTCACAAGCTCTCATGATGATCTTCTAGTATCCCATAATGTGTTAAAGATAGCTCATGAGGCTATGATTATCAAGGTAACATCTAGTGAGCCTCATGTGGATACTAGCACTACTTCAAGTCTAAATGCCATATTGCCATGTACTAGTCCTCGTAATTCATCTACTCATAACATTGGTACATCTTGTGATGAATTACTTCCTTGCCTTGTTTCTCTAACAATGAAGCCTTTACTTCATCTAGTACTTGTGTTGCTACTAACCATGTAGAGGAAATCAAAGAGCTCAAGGACCAAGTCTTTTCTTTGAAGAAAGACTTGGAAAAGTGTCATGAAGGGAAGTCCACACTCAACAATATCTTGAGTGTGCAAATATCCCCCAATGACAAAGGTGGACCTGGATTCAACTCCAATAAGAAGAAGAAGTCCAAGAGAAACAAGAAAAAGGGCCAAGAACAACTCAAGAATTCGGCCAAGATTATTTGCTTCAAGTGCAAAATTGAAGGGCACCATGTTAGATAATGTGATACGTCTCCAACGTATCTATAATTTTTGATTGTTCCATGCTATTATTTATGATGTTTTGGATGTTTAATGGGCTTTGTCATACACTTTTATATTATTTTTGGGACTAACTTACTAACCTAAAGGCCCAGTCCAGATTGCTGTTTTTCTGCCTGTTTCAGGGTTATACAGAAAAGGGATATCAAATGGAGTCCAAACGGAGTGAAACCTTCGGGAGAGATATTTTTGGAGAAAATCACGCATATGAGACTTGAGAACCACGGAGTAGGGCTTACGTGGTGCCCACGAGGGCGGGGGCGCCCCCCTAGGGCGCGCCCCTGCCTCGTGGGTCCCACGTAAGGCCCCCGGTGCCCTCCTTCCTCCTATATATGCCTACGTACCCCGAAACCATCCGAACAACAGAGAAACCCTAGTTCCACCATCGTAACCTTCTGTTCCCATGAGATCCCATCTTGGGGACTGTTCCGGAGCTCCGTCGGAGGGGGGATCTAGCACGGAGTGCTTCTACATCATCATCATCGCCTCACCATGAGTTGTGAGTAGTTTACTACAGACCTTCGGGTCCATAGCTAGTATCTAGATGGCTTCTTCTCTCTCTTTGGATCTCAATACAAAGTTCTCCTCGGTCTTCGAGGAGATCTATTCGATGTAATCTCTTTTTGCGGTGTGTTTGTCGAGTTCCGATGAATTGTGGGTTTATGATCAAGATTATCTATGAGAAATATTTGGTTCTTCTCTGAACTCTTTATGTATGATTATAATATCTTTGCAAGTCTCTTCGAATTATTGGTTTGGTTTGGCCTACTAGATCTATAATTCTTGTAATGGGAGAAGTGCTTGGCTTTGGGTTCAATCTTGCGGTGTCCTTTCCCAGTGACGGTAGGGGCAGCAAGGCACGCATTGTATTGTTGCCATCGAGGATAAAAAGATGGGGTTTATATCATATTGCTTGAGTTTATCCCTCTACATCATGTCATCTTGCTTAAGGCGTTACTCTGTTCTTATGAACTCAATACACTAGATGCATGCTGGAGAGCGGTCGATGTGTGGAGTAATAGTAGTAGATGCAGAATCGTTTCGGTCTACTTGTCTCGGACGTGATGCCTATATATAATGATCATGCCTAGATAGTGTCATAATTATTCGCTTTTCTATCAATTGCTCGCCAGTAATTTGTTTACTCATGAGAGAAGCCACTAGAGAACACTATGGCCTCCGGGTCTATTCTCAACATATCAATCTACACCTACTTTACTTTTTCCACTTTTACTTTCTGTTTTTATAATCAAAAATACCAAAAATATAAACTATCATCTCTATCAGATCTCACTTTCGTAAGTGACCGTAAAGGGATTGACAACCCCTTATCGCGTTGGCTGCGAAGTTCTTATTTGTTTGTGCAGGTGCGAGGGATTCGCGCGTGGTCTCCTACTGGATTGATACCTTGGTTCTCAAAAACTGAGGGAAATACTTACGCTATTGTGCTGCATCTCCCTTTCCTCTTCGAGGGAATACAACGCAAGCTCGAGAAGTAGCAAGAAGAATTTCTGGCGCCGTTGCCGGGGAGGCTTACGCAAAAGTCATATACCAAGTACCGACCACAAACCCTTATCCTTTGCATTACATTTTTGCCTCTCGTTTTCCTCTCCCCCACTTCACCCTTGCCGTTTTATTTGCCCTTCTTCTGTCGTGTGTTTATCGTTCGCTTGCCTCTTATTTGCTTGTGTTGCCATGTGCCTTCTATTAGCTTGCATCTTTGCTTGCTAAATTATGGATCATCATCCACTTGCTAATCTCTTTAAGAGATCCAATTATGTTGAAACAATTGCTAGTTAGTTGAGTGTGCTAGATTATCTTCATGGTGTTTTGCTTGAAATTTATGAATCTGAAAATTGTGAGGAATTGTTAAAAGAAAAAGTGATTCATGATAGTTTCTTTGATAAAAAGCATGATTGCAATGATGTTATTATAAATTCTATTAATGTCAATTGTGCTAATGATATGCAAAACCCTAAGCTTGGGGATGCTTATTTTGCTATGCCCACTACTTGTTACAATGATCATGATTGGGGTGATTCTTCTTATGATCTTGGAAATTTACTTAATCCTCATGATGAATGTAAGATTGATAATAATGTTTGCAATAATATTGAAAGTGGGTTTGGAAGAGTGACAACTTTAGATCCCACATATTTGGAGAATTTTCAATCTTATGAAATTATTGATAAAAGTGGGTTTGGAGAGGTCATGACTTTAGTTAATGTTAATCCCACTATTTTGGAAGAGTGTCAACTTTGCATGCATGTGGATCGTGTTGAGAATATGTTATGTGATAGCTATGTTGAATTTGATCATGATCCTACATGCAATTATTATGAGAGAGGGAAATATGGTTGTAGAAATTTTCATGTTACTAAATTACCTCGCGTTATGTTGAGATTGCTATTGTTTCTTTCTCGTTCCTTGCATATACTAGATCTTGCTTGTCTTGGTAATTTGTTTGCCTATAAATTGCCTATGCATAGGAAGTATGTTAGAGTTAGATGTGATTTTCACATACTTTATGATGCTCTCTTTGTGCTTCAATCCTTATCTTTCATGTGAGCATCATTGAATTCTCAAGCCTTGCTAGGGGCGTAAAACGATAGCGCTTGTTGGGAGACAACCCAATTTTTTTTTTTTTTTGTTTTTGGTTCTGTTTAGGAATAAATATTGCATCTAGCTTCTATTTAGATGTGGTTTTGTGTTTTTTAGTGTTTTTGCCAAGTAGAACCTTTGGGAAGACTTGTGTGAAGTTTATGTGATCTTGCTGTGAAAAACAGAATCATTAGCGCTCGCTAGAATGGACACCAGATTTTACTGGAGCGTGCTATTTAGTTGATTCTTTTTGCAGATGATTAATAGACAAATTCCTCACGTCTACCAATTTAGTTTAAACTTTTTGGAGTTACAGAAGTATGCGAAACCTGCAGATTACTACAGACTGTTCTGTTTTTGACAGATTCTATTTTTCGTGTGTTGTTTGCTTATCTCAATGCATCTATGAGTAGTATTGGGAAGTATGAACCATAGAGAAGTTGGAATACAGTAGGTTTAACACCAATATAAACAAATAATTAATTCACTGTAGCGCCTTTGATTAGTGGTTTGCTTTCTTATACTAACGGAGCTCACGAGATTTTTGTCTAAGTTTTGTGTTGTGAAGTTTTCAAGTTTTGAGTATTGCTTTGATGGACTATGGAACAAAGAGTGGCAAGATCCTAAGCTTGGGGATGCCCATGGCACCCCAAGGTAAAATTCAAGGACAACCAAAAGCCTAAGCTTGGGTATGCCCGGGAAGGCATCCCCTCTTTCGTCTTACTCCATCGGTAACTATACTCGGAGCTATATTTTTATTCACCACATGATATGTGTTTTGCTTGGAGCGTCTTGTATAATTTGAGTCTTTGCTTGTTAGTTTGCCAAAATTATCCTTGCTGGACACACCTATTTGAGAGAGTTAAATATGGCCTAGGAATTGTTAGAACACTCTATGTGCTTCACTTATATCTTTTGAGTTGAATATTTTTTGATCTAGTGCTTCACTTATATCTTTTAGAGCACGGTGGTGATAATATTTTGAAGAAATTGTTGAACTCTCATGCTTCACTTATATCCATTTGAGAGTCTATTAAAACATCATGGTAATGTGTTTAGGCTATAAAAATAGTCTTCACATGATAGACATCCAATATCAATGTAATAAAAACTTTCACACTAAGTGCATTGAATATGACGAGAAGTTGGATTCTTGATAATTGTTTTGAGATATGAGGATAGTGATATTAGAGTCATGCTAGTGGAGTTATCATGAAATTGAGAAATACTTGTGTTAAGGTTAGTGATTCCCGTAGCATGCACATATGGTGAACCGCTATGTGACGAAGTTAGAGCATGAGGTATTTGTAAAGTGTCAACCTTTGTGTGGAGGTCGAGGGCGCGCGATGGTTAACTCCTACCAACCTCCCCCCTAGGAGCATGCGTTGACTGCTTTGTTTTGATGACTCGTAGATTTTTGCAATAAGTATATGAGTTCTTATGACTAATGTTGAGTCCATGGATTATACGCACTCTCACCCTTTCACCATTGCTAGCCTCTCTTGTATCGCGCAACTTTCGCCGGTACCATACACCCACTATATGTCCTTCCTCAAAACAGCCACCATATATATTCCTCAAAACAGCCACCATACCTACCTATCATGGCATTTCCATAGCCATTCCGAGATATATTGTCATGCAACTTTCCACTATTCCGTTCATATGACACGCATCATATTGTCATATTGCCATGCATGATCATGTAGTTGACATCGTATTTGTGGCAAGGCCACCATGCATAATTTTTCATACATGTCACTCTTGATTCATTGCACATCCCGGTACACTGCCGGAGGCATTCATATAGAGTCATACTTTGTTCTACTGTCGAGTTGTAATGAAAGTGTGATGATCATCATTATTAGAGCATTGTCCCATGTGAGGAAAGGCTAAATAAATAAAGCCCCTCCACAAAAAAAAGAGAAAAGGAAAGGACAAAGAAAAAAAGAAAGGCCCAAGAAAAAAAAAGAAAAAAAAAAGAAAGAAAGAAAAAGGGACAATTGCTACTATCTTTTTCCATACTTGTGCTTCAAAGTAGCACCATGTTCTTCATGATAGAGAGTCTCATGTTTAGTAATTTTCATATACTAGTGGGAATTTTCATTATAGAACTTGGCTTGTATATTCCAACGATGGGCTTCCTCAAATGCCCTAGGTCTTCGTGAGAAAGCAAGTTGGATGCACACCCACTAGTTTCTTTTGTTGAGCTTGCATACATATTTAGCTCTAGTGCATCCGTTGCATGGCAGTCCCTACCCACTCACATTGATATCTATTGATGGGCATCTCCATAGCCTGTTGATACGCCTAGTCGATGTGAAACTATCTCCCTGCTTTTTTTCTTCTCCACAACCACCTCTCTATTCCACCCATAGTGCTATATCCATGGCTCACGCTCATGTATTGCGTGAAAGTTGAAAGGTTTGAAAGAATAGAGTATGAAAACAAGTGCTTGGTTGAAATCGGGGTTGTGCATGATATGAATATTTTGTGTGATGAAGAGGGAGCATAGCCAGACTATATGATTTTGTAGGGATAACTTTCTTTAGCCATGGTATTTTAAGAAGACATGATTGCTTTGTTAGTATGCTTGAAGTATTATTATTTCGTATGTCAATATAGACTTTTGTCTTGAATCTTCCACATCTCAACATTCATGCCACAATTAAGAGAATTACATTGAAAAACTATGTTAGTTAGCATTCCACATCAAAAATTCTGTTTTTATCATTTACCTACTCGAGGACGAGCAGGAATTAAGCTTGGGGATGCTTGATACGTCTCCAACGTATCTATAATTTTGGAGTGTTCCATGCTATTATTTATGATGTTTTGGATGTTTAATGGGCTTTTTCATACACTTTTATATTATTTTTGGGACTAACTTACTAACCCAAAGGCCCAGTCCAGATTGTTGTTTTTTGCTTGTTTTAGGTTTTTACAGAAAAGGGATATCAAACGGAGTCCAAACGGAATGAAACCTTCGGGAGAGATATTTTTGGAGAAAATCACGAACGGGAGACTTGAGAACCACGGAGTAGGGCTTACGTGGTGCCCACATGGGTGGGGGCGCCCCCCCTAGGACGCGCCCCCCTACCTCGTGGGTCGCACGTAAGGCCCTCGGTGCCCTCCTTCCTCCTATATATGCCTACGTACCCCGAAACCATCAGAACAACAGAGAAAACACCAGTTCCACCACCGTAACCTTCTGTTCCCGTGAGATTCCATCTTGGGGCCTGTTCCAGAGCTCCTCCGGAGGGGGGATCTACCACGGAGTGCCTCTACATCATCATCATCGCCTCACCATGAATTGTGAGTAGTTTACTACAGACGTTCGGGTCCATAGCTAGTATCTAGATGGCATCTTCTCTCTCTTTGGATCTCAATACAAAGTTCTCCTCGGTCTTCGAGGAGATCTATTCGATGTAATCTTTTTTTGCGGTGTGTTTGTCGAGATCCGATGAATGTGGGTTTATGATCAAGATTATCTATGAGAAATGTTTGGTTCTTGTCTGAACTCTTTATGTATGATTATAATATCCTTGCAAGTCTCTTCGAATTATTGGTTTGGTTTGGCCTACTAGATCTATAGTTCTTGCAATGGGAGAAGTGCTTGGCTTTGGGTTCAATATTGCGGTGTCTTTTCCTAGTGATAGTAGGGGCAGCAAGGCACGTATTGTATTGTTGCCATCGAGGATAAAAAGATGGGGTTTATATCATATTGCGTGAGTTTATCCCTCTACATCATGTCATCTTGCTTAAGGCATTACTCTGTTCTTATGAACTCAATACACTAGATGCATGCTGGATAGCGGTCGATGTGTGGAGTAATAGTAGTAGATGCAGAATCGTTTCGGTCTACTTGTCTCGGACGTGATGCCTACATATAATGATCATGCCTAGATAGTCTCATAATTATTCGCTTTTCTATCAATTGCTCGAAAGTAATTTGTTTACCCGCCGTAGAATATCGCTATCATTAGAGAAGCCACTAGAGAACACTATGGCCCCCGGGTCTATTCTCAACATATCTATCTACACCTACTTTACTTTTTCCTCTTTTACTTTCTGTTCTTATAATCAAAAATACCAAAAATGTAAACTATCATCTTTATCAGATCTCACTTTCGTAAGTGACCGTAAAGGGATTGACACCCCCTTATCGCGTTGGCTGTGAAGTTCTTATTTGTTTGTGCAGGTGCGAGGGACTCGCGCGTGGTCTCCTACTGGATTGATACCTTGGTTCTCAAAAACTGAGGGAAATACTTACGCTACTGTGCTACATCTCCCTTTCCTCTTCGAGGGAATAAAACACAAGCTCGAGAAGTAGCATCATGCCCATTGAAGAAGAAATCCATTAGTGACAAGCAACAAGGGAGGCAGCCACAAGTTCATTATCATGCTGAACCTCAAGTTGAAAAAAGGCCACTTCCCAAGAAGACTCAAGTTAATGCTTCTCATGTTGAGAAATGAAGTGAGAAGAAAGTGAAGAGTAGACGTTGCTACTTATGTTGTGATAAAGGTCATGTCGCTTCTTCATGCACTAGTGGTAACATATCCAACCCAATTATTATTGATGATGTCTATTTTCTTGGGAAGGATAATGTTGGCAATGTGCTTGCCAAGTTTGTTGGTACTCAAAGTGGTGTTAAGAAAAGAACCATTTGGGTGGCCAAGCCTATTGTGACTAACCTCTTAGGACCCAACTTGGTTGGGGACCAACAAGCTAAAACTTGATCAATTGGCGTTGATGGAGGTCATTGGAGACTTGGCTACATTATGAAGATTTAGGGGGTCTTCATCATTCATATTGTCTCAAGCCAAATCATTCGGATTATCTTTCTATCTTATATCCAATGTTCCTCCTCGCGGTACCTCGTACTTAATTTGTTTACATTGATAGTTACTTGCCCCTTTGCATGTTTTGGTTTTGTTCCTTGCATGTGTTTCTATATGTTGTGCGTCCAATTTGCGTATCTTGAGAAACCAAGTATGTGTATATTGGTTTGCACATCATGTATGTGTGTGTCGTGCGTTGAGCCTTTGTGCATCTTGCTTATATCTTAGTTGGCTCTTGTGAGAGATTAATGTAACATCCCATTTTGGGGGAGTGATGTGCTTTGTGCACCTCACAATCATATAAATGTGTGTACATGATGAATACCATCTAGTATTGATATTACAAGATTATATAGTCTCTATGTGGTATGTCTTCTCATGAGAAATTCAAATCCTAAATTGTCCATTAATTATCTCTTCTTGGTTCTCTTTTGCATCTTGGTAAGTTTTCATTGGTATCACATTATGGGGGAGTAATATTCTATGTGCATATTAAAAGCCTAGAAAATGTGTACATTTGAGATATTGTCACTTAGAATTGATATTGTAAGTTATCTTGTCCCTAAGTGGCATGTTAGCTCTACAAGTTGCAAATTTGCTTTCGTGTTTGGTGTGAAGATGATATTGGATATTTTTGTAATCTTTCACCGAGAATTAGTTCCAAATACCTCTTGTCTTTGACAATTGGTAATCATTTATGTGGTGGAAATTATTGATCATCTTTACATTGTCTTTTGGTTTTATTTGTCTTATCTCTTGCCAAGTTTGTGTCAACTCCCATTTCCTTCCATGCCACCTGTGGATCTTGTGTTTTATTGATTTTGTCGAGTGTTTTCTAGAATAGTGAAAGTGGTGACCCCACCTTGTGCATTTTGTAATCAAATGCAAATTCTCTTTAAATGCACAATTCGTAGGGGAGTTATCCTATTTTCGATAGAACACTCATCTTGTGATCCATATCAAGTGTGTGTTTATGGAAGGCAAGCTGTTTCTTTTGGTACTTTGTGCCATCATGAAACTTTGTAGATGGGTTGGTTTGTTTGGAACCGTCCTCTCTTTTGGGAGTTTGATATCTTTTTTTGCGTGTATCAATGGATATCTCATTCCTTGATGTATCTTTTAAATATATATCTTCCAAGTGATGATGATTTCCCCCTTTGATATCCTATTTTCACTTGGTATTTCTTTTTCATTTCGTTTTGTTTCTTGAAAGTCTTGACCATGCATATTTACTACATGTATTTTCTTTGGCATGCTTTCTTTCTTTAACCCAATATATAGGGGAAACTCCACCTAGTCTCCATTTGGATGAGATGTGCATGAAATTCATTTCCATATATAAATGCACATATGTTTGTGGAGTTTGTCCTATGTATTGGTGTTTCTAACTCTTTGGTCCCAATGAATTTGGGTACCATTTTGTTTGTGTTGTTGTTCTAGGAACAACTGGAGATGCATTGGATGCTCGGCTCATTCAAAAGGATGGTGGTGTCACCATATGATTATTTGAGTCAAGCTAGGATGATCAATGAACTACTATCTACCTTCAATTGGTATCTACTACATCCTTCCAATGGTATCTCGGTAACAAGTATCATCATCTACTTCATGCACAAATTTCTTGCATCAACCTTGTGTAGGTTGTATCATGGCATGTAATTCATTCTTTCTTGTGGTACTTGTTTCCTTTCTCAAAGCATCCCAACAATGATCTCTTGTTTCTAGTTGTGATGTCTTTGATGTTCGTGTGGTTGGAATTCATTTTTATACAATAATACCATATCTAGCCATGTGTTATGCTTTCAAGCAAATATCTTATTGGTATATTTATGACTTCCTTGTGGATATACTTTTCTTTCCGTTTTGTAATTATTTTGTGTGTGTACATCCTTCTTGTGGATTGATATCATCATGATTTTCATCTAGCTAGAATCTTATACACTTGAGAGAAATTACATATCTAGTAGATATCCTTTTCTTTCACATCCGCCTTGTCTTTCTTATATTACTTCCCTTGGTAGTTATGTGAAAGGATTTATCTTGACTGCGGATCATATATCGTTGCACCTTGATGCACTCTTGTGTGGTGAAGATTTTTATTCTCTTGCTTCTCTTGACGAGGCTTTTGCCATTTCGATTGGTATCCCTCCTGTCGGTGTACTAAGGTAGGGGTACCTTAGTACCCCAACTTGTGCACGGGCAGTTGCAGCTTCCCGCGGCAGGGTTTACCGCGTGCTCGCCGGAGACCTTTCCTGCTCCCTATTAAACCATTCAAAAACAAAGTATACAAGACATGAGACCGAGACCCCGGCAAGAGGAGCTTGCCGGGAAGGCCGTACCAGGCTCAAGACTGCCCCGCTAACACAAGACCCTGGCAAGAGGAGCTTGCCAGGAAGACTAGAAGACAACGCCTCGGCGCTATATGCGCCCCGGCAAGGGCCCGGGGAGCGGCAAGCTCCCGGGCCCGACAAGATCAAGGCCCCGGCAAGGTGCTTGCCGGGAAGACTGCGCTGTGTGCCCACGCTCCAGCTCATCGGCCCACGCGTCGCCCTGGGGCCTATCCAGGGACGCGTGGCGGATGGCTGTGCAGCCTGGGGTACACGGTGGCACTCCACGGTGATGGATCCATCGCCGTGGCGGACGGAGACGCTAAGGCGGGAGCTTTTGGGGTCGACGGGGACGGGCATTAAATGCCCTTGTCCCCCACTGTTAAAGTAGGTATAGACCACTGTTCTGTACTGTAGCTCCACTGTTCCCGCACTGTTACAACTACCATCTCTTTTACTTTTTTACCCCTTTCTCCTACGTTGACACCTGTCGGTGACCCCTTACACTATAAAAGGAGGCCCATGCACAACGTGGAGGGGGTTCGGAACCTAGATCACTCTCGCGCCTGGTGTAGCTGCTTCTTCAAGCTCCCGAGCGCTCAAACTCAATACACAACCAAGCAGGAGTAGGGTTTTACGCGTCTACCGCGGCCCGAACCTGGGTAAAACTGCCCGCGTGCTCGCTATGATCTGCTCTTTGTGCTCTCTCCGCCCTCGTACCGCACAGACAAGGGGCTCCGGTCCCATAGGTGTTCGTGGCGGACAGTTTCCCCCGACATCTTTGGCGCGCCAGGTAGGGGGCGTCGAGGTTGTGCGAACCTGATCCGGCGCTCACGCGGGCGCATTCTTCATCAACCTCTCCGAATTCAGCAACTTCATCAGCGACAACTCCATGGCCCCGAAGAAGAAGGCTTCGGAGGTCGGAGGCCCGTCTGCGTCTCACCCGCCGCCACCAGAGCCAACGGTGGGCGGGGGAGATGCCGTCGGAAGGGTGGCCGCCGGTGAGGACACTCACGGCGCCACCAGATCCAAGAACAGGACGGACGACCGAACCTCGGTCTCCGTGGACGCGCCGCGTCCATCTCAGCACACGACGACCCAGCAGCGCCATACCACGGGAGGTGGTATCCGCTTGCTGGGGCAAGGCCAAACCGGAGGCTCGCGGGACGCCCCGGACCCCCGTCCGGGCACAAGCAAAGCGAAGGCGCCGGCGCGGGACCCCGCTCCTTCTAACGTTGTTAGAAGTCCGAGCGTATCCCGCTCCTCGCACCGCTCGCCCGCGTTCCCTTCCACTCCAGCAGAAGCGCTCGCAAGGGCGCAACTGCTCCTCGACTTTCCTCCAGCGGCCGACAAGGCCGAAGAATGGAGGGCTACCATCCGAAGCCTGATAGACTTCGCCAACAATGATTCTCCACAGCAGCCGTCGACCTCACGGCCGCGGCAAGCTGAGAAGACGAAGGCTGACGGCAACAAGACTGCCGGGGGTACGACAAGCGTGCATTCCCCGCCGCAGAAGCAGAAGACGCCGCCCCGCCGGAACAACCCCGACAACGGCTCCACCGCCTCGTCGGACCCGCGGGCTCGTCGGGACCAGCGCCAAGTCCTCGACGACCGGCGAGATGAAGACGCTCGGACCACAATCGAGCGCCGCCGAGAAGCTCGGCGACAATCTGACAAGAGAGCTGGAGACACCGTCGACGCGCACGCGCCCGGTGGGCCAGGCGACTTGCCGTACGCGGCAGGCTGCCCTGCGTTCACCCGCGAGCTGCGGCGCGTCCAGTGGCCCAGCATGAAGAATTTTAAACCCGACGTACCGGAGAAGTACGACGGCAAGACGCACCCCTCGGAGTTTCTCAGCGTCTACACCATCGCAGTACAAGCTGCCGGGGGGCGCGACGAGAAGATCTTGGCGAACTACTTCCCGCTCGTGCTAAAGCCGAACGTCTGTTCGTGGCTCATGCACTTGCCGGAAGGTTCCATCTCTTCTTGGGCCGACCTCTGCCACCAATTTGTTGGCGCCTTCACCGGCGGCCACAAACCCCATGGCCAGGAGAGCGATCTCCATATCTTGGCCCAGAAGGAAGGCGAGACCCTGCGCAAGTATATCCAACGCTTCAGCCGGGTGCAGCACAACATCCCTGACGTTCACCCTGCCGCGGTTATCAGCGCGTTCCATCAGAACGTGCGTAACCGCCGCATGCGTGAGGAGATGGCGATGACGAAGATTCGGGATGTCAGCGAGCTCTATGCTCTTGCTGACAAGTGCGCACGCGCAGAAGAGGGGAGGAGACTCCCCGGAGAGGATACTGGCGCGGGAGGAAGCGACAGCGACGACGCCGCCCCGGCAAAGAAGAGCCGGCGGCGGAACAACAGGAAGAAGGGCAAGAAGGAGGTGCTTGCCGTCGAAAAGTCCGGCAAGGAGGCCCCCGCCAAGCAAGCGCAGGCTGGCGGCTCCGGCAAGGAGCCTGCCCCTGCAGCGGCGGCCGACAAGCCGGGTAGCTCCGACAAGCAATACTGTAAGATCCACCGCACCAAGGGTCACGATCTCTCCAACTGCAAGCGCGTCGAGTACCTCGTCGAGCAGCAGAAAGCTGAGTACGAGAGGCGCGACAAGGAGAAGGCCCAAGGTGGCGGGGAAGAGCCCAGCAAGAAGCGGCCGTTCAACGGCCGGGGAGGACGCCGCGGCAAGGCTAAGCAGCGGCAAGGAGATCGACCTCCCCGGGGCCGCGACAACGACGAAGAAGATGACGACGAAGACATGGAGGACGAGGAGAACAGCGAGCAGGAGTTCCAGAAGGCCACGGAGGTCCTGCGCGTCGGCGGTGGCGCCTCCCTGCACACCTCCCACCGCCAATTAAAGCAGTGGGTGCGTGAGGTAAACGCAGCGGAGCCGCCCGTGGAGTCGCGCAGGCTCCTCAAATGGTCCAGCACGCCCATCGTTTTTGACCTTGAGGATCACCCTGACCGCACCACCGCGGTCGGGTGCTTGCCGATGCTGGTTTCTCCCACCATCCGCAACCTCAAGGTCACCAAAATGTTGGTTGACGGCGGGGCCGGGCTGAACTTGATCTCCTCCGCTGTGATCAAGAAACTCCAGATACAAGATGGCGAGCTCGAAGAGACCGGTTCATTCCAAGGAATCAACCCGGGAAGGAGCAAGCCCAAGGGAAAGATCACTCTGCCGGTGACCTTTGGCGGGGAGCTCAACTTCAGGACTGAGCGCATCACTTTCGACGTCGCCGATATTCCATTACCCTACAATGGAATACTTGGCCGTCCTGCCCTCGCCAAGTTCATGGCAGCTTCCCACTATGCCTACAACGTGCTGAAGATGCCGGGGCCGATAAGCGTCATCACTGTCCATAGCGACAAGAAGGATGCGCTTATTTGCGCCGACAAGATTTACCGGGACGCGGCAGCTGCGGCCGAGAAGGATACTCTTGCCGCTGAAGCTCCCGGGGGGAAGAAGACGAAGACCAAGTCCGGCAAGTGCTCTGGGACCCACTCCGGCAACCGCACCTCCTCGGAGTGCTGCGCTGCCATCGAGGACGTTCCATCGAGCTCCACCGGCAAGAGTAAGAAAGGAATGGCTGCTCCTCCGGCAACCAAGAAAGTGTCCGCAAAGGAGGACGGCACTGGTGGTACTTTCACCATCAGTGCCACCCTTGACAGCAAATAGGAAAGCGCGCTCATTGCCTTCCTGCGGGCGAATGTCGATGTGTTTGCCTGGCAACCATCTGACATCCCCGGTGTTCCCAGGAAGGTGATTGAGCACAAGCTTGCTGTCTGTCCTCACGCGCGGCCCATCAAGCAGAAAGTGAGGAAGCAAGCCGTGGAGCGCCAAGAGTTCATCAACGAAGAAATCAAGAAGCTAGAGGCAGCAGGCCTAGTTAGAGGTGTGATCCATCCGACGTGGTTGGCAAATCCAGTCGTCGTGCGCAAGGCCAACGGGAAGTGGAGACTGTGTATAGACTTCACCGATGTCAATAAAGCATGTCCCAAGGATCCATTCCCTTTGCCGCGCATTGACCAGATCGTTGACTCCACTGCCGGATGTGAGCTACTCTGCTTTCTTGATGCATACTCAGGCTATCATCAGATTTTCATGGCCAAGGAAGATGAAGAGAAGACTGCATTTATCACTCCATGCGGCACCTATTGCTTTATTCGTATGCCGTTTGGATTGAAGAATGCAGGCTCAACCTTTGCAAGGGTAGTGTACACTGCTTTTGAGCCACAGATCCACAGAAATGTAGAAGCTTACATGGATGACATCGTGGTGAAGAGCAAGAGCAAGGAAACCCTGATTCAAGACTTGGAAGAAACGTTTCAGAACCTGCGCAGGATACAGCTCAAGTTGAACCCCGAGAAGTGCGTCTTTGGAGTCCCCTCCGGCAAGCTTCTCGGGTTCTTTGTATCGCAGAGGGGGATTGAAGCCAACCCCGACAAGATTAAAGCCATTGAGCAGATAGAGGCCCCAAAGCGCGTCAAGGATGTCAGGAGACTTGCGGGTTGTGTGGCTGCCCTCAGCAGGTTCATTTCAAAGTCTGCAGAACGCGCCCTACCTTTCTTCAAAATCTTGAAGAAGGCAGGTCCCATGAAGTGGACTCCGGAAGCGGAGGCGGCGTTGCAGGATTTGAAACGGTACCTGTCCTCCACTCCTATACTTGTCGCACCTAGACCACAGGAAAAGTTGTTGCTATACTTAGCGGCAACCAACCAGGTGGTTAATGCTGCGTTAGTAGCGGAGAGGGAGTCCGACGAGGAGTCAGCACCACCGGCAAGCGAATCCAGCGACAAGCAGGGGGCTGCTCCGACAAGCTCTGGCCCCGACAAGGATCACTCTGCGCAGGAGCAAGGAGAGGTGCGGAAGAAGATGGTGCAGCGCCCAGTGTATTTTGTAAGTTCCCTTCTCCAGGGGGCTAGATCAAGATACTCTGGTGTGCAAAAATTGCTTTTCGGCCTCCTCATGGCCTCGAGAAAGCTGCGCCATTACTTCCAAGCCCATGAGATAACAGTGGTCACTCGCTTTCCGCTGAAGAGGATATTACACAATCCAGAAGCAACAGGCAGGATCGTTGAGTGGGCACTGGAGCTGTCGAGCTTTGGGCTCAAGTTTGAAAGTACTTCAACCATACAGAGCCGAGCTTTGGCAGAATTCATAGCTGAGTGGACCCCAACACCAGATGAAGAAGTTCAAGAAACAAGCGCACCCGTGCAAGAAGCGACAAGTGAATGGGTAATGTATTTTGACGGTGCCTTCTCGCTGCAAGGCGCCGGTGCCGGCGTGGTACTCATCGCGCCCACCGGGGAGCACCTCAAATATGTTATCCAGATGCACTTTCCCAGGGAGCAAGCGACAAACAACACTGCAGAATATGAAGGCTTGCTTGCCGGCCTCAGGATTGCGGCCGAACTTGGGATCAGAAAGCTGATTGTGCGGGGCGATTCTCAGTTGGTGGTCCGACAAGTTAACAAGAGCTATCAGAGCCCTTTGATGGAAGCATATGTCGATGAAGTGAGAAAGCTTGAAGAGCACTTTGAAGGTTTGCAGATGGAGCACGTCCCGAGAGCTCAAAATGAAATTGCAGACGGCCTTTCAAAGTGCGCTTCGATGAAGTTACCTATGGAACCAGGGACCTTCTTGCTCAAGCTGACTCAGCCATCCGTTACACCATCAATTGGACAGTCCAAGAAGAGAAAGTTGGTCTCCGGCGACTACTTGCCGGCGGATCTTCCTGAAACCGCCGCCAAGGTCCCCAAGATCAACAACCAGAACGCTGAGGAACAGTTTGCTCCTGCAAGTCCTCGGGCTTGTACAGTTGAAGCAAGCGTTCCCGACAAGCCTCGCCCCGGCGAGCTTGCCGGGGGACCGTCAGCTCCGGCAGAACCAGAGGTCCTTGCCGTAGAAGCTGAGGTTCCCGCAGCGGCCCTCGAGCCTTTTGTCCTTGCCGTCGAGCCTCGGGCTCCGGCATGGGCGCAGCAGATCGTCCGCTTCCTTCAAACTGGAGAACTTCCCGACGACCCTCAAGAGATAGAGAAGATAACCAGGCAGTCAAGTATGTACCAATTCGTGGATAACGAGCTGTACAGAAGAAGACTCAATGGAGTCAGGTTGAAGTGCATCTCCAGAGAAGATGGACAGAAGCTGTTGGCGGAAATTCACGGAGGCATATGCGGCCACCACATTGGCGCAAGGGCGCTTGCCGGGAAAGCTTTCCGGCAAGGGTTCTTTTGGCAAGAAGCCCTCCAAGATGCAACTGCACTAGTAACCAAGTGTGAAGCGTGCCAGTTCCATGCGAAGCAAATCCATCAGCCAGCTCAAGCTCTCCAAACAATCCCTTTGTCATGGCCTTTCTCGGTCTGGGGGCTCGATATCCTCGGCCCTTTCCCTCGTGCTGTCGGGGGCTTTGAGTACTTGTACGTTGCAATCGACAAGTTCACAAAGTGGCCAGAAGTGGAGCCAGTGAGGAAGGTGACAGCACAGTCAGCAGTCAGGTTCTTCAGGTCAATTGTTTGCCGTTTCGGAATCCCTAACAGGATCATCACCGACAACGGTACGCAATTCACTAGTCGCACCTTCATGCAGTACGTCCAAGACCTTGGCGCCAAGGTCTGTTTCGCTTCTGTTGCTCACCCGAGGAGCAACGGTCAAGCGGAGAGGGCAAATGCTGAAGTGCTGCGCGGACTCAAGACAAGGACCTTTGACAGGCTGCGCAAGTGCGGAAAAAATTGGATAGAGGAGCTACCGGCGGCTCTTTGGTCAATCAGAACGACACCAAGTCGAGCCACCGGACAGACACCCTTTGCTCTAGTCTATGGAGCAGAGGCAGTTCTCCCCACGGAACTCGTATACGGATCTCCTCGAGTGCTCGCTTATGATGAGCTCGAGCAAGAGCAACTGCGGCAAGATGACGCATTGCTCCTTGAGGAGGGACGTCTCCAGGCTGCTGTACGAGCTGCTCGATACCAGCAAGCTTTGCGCCGCTACCATAGCCGCAAAGTCAAGGCCAGGAGTCTCGAGGAAGGCGACCTTGTTCTTCGGCGTGTTCAGTCCGCCAAGAATTCCAACAAGTTGACGCCGAAGTGGGAAGGCCCTTATCGGGTGAGACAAGTTACGAGGCCCGGCGCCCGAGAAGTGGGCGGAGCAGCTGCTCCGCTCCGAGAAGATCCTTGCCGGCTCGGTGCCGGCCTGCGGGACGCCTCCGTCGTGGTCCGCGCGCGCGGGGCCTCTGCCGTGGCCGGCACGCCGGTCGCCCTTGGCACGGCTTGGCTCGGCCGGGGAGCTGCCCGGCGAGCTGGCTGTTGCCGGGGCGCTCGCGCCTGCTCCCCCGTCGCCGCCTTGCGGAGACGCTTCAATGGGGACTGCTTCGGGCTCGCCGGGGGCGGGGAGCTCTCCGACGAGGAGAGGTCGTCGGCGTAGAGCTCGGTGGGTCCGCCGGTGTCTTCCTCCTCCCCCTCCTCTCCCTCGGCCAGTTCGCTGGCCCCAGCGCCTTGCACTGCGGGCCCCTTCCCCTTGGTGGCCCCGCTTCGTCCGGCGCCTTCGCTCCTCGCGGCACCCCTGCTTCCTCCGGCTGTGCCCTCCATTGCCGCGGCCTCCGTCGCGATCCCATTGATCCCGGAGTGCCTCAGCGAGGGGACCCCGGCGAGCGCGTCGGGAGGGAGCTCTAGCAGCTTGCGAATCTCCTCCTTATCCGCCTGGCTGGAGGCATCCGCGGCTTCCGCCTCCGCGGGTGTGTATCCAAAGTTTCCCGCCGCCGCGGCTGCGGCGCCTTCTTCAGCGCGAGAAGCCATGTAAGCAATCTCTTGGTCGGTGGTGGCCCGCGTGTGCAGCTTGAGATCGTCCGTCTTCTCCAACACCTCCGCAAGGTTGTCGTAGAACTCGAGGACGTCGATAGGCTTGGGCGCAATCCACGTGCGCTCCAATCCATGAGAGTCGCACGCGGGCATCATAGCGACAAGGCGATCCCGGGCGCTGCTGGCGCAGAGCGGCACCACTCCCCGGGGAGCGCGGAAGTACTCGGGGTGGGCCGGGTCGAACTTGAAAAGTTCCCTGACCATACCCCGCAGCTCGAGTGTTGTGAAGTTAAAATTGAGGCCGGGGCGCAGCCTCATGATGTCTGCCGGGCCGCCATATTGCCACGCCGGCCTCTTCCGGTCTTGGAGGGGGGCGATCCGGCGACGAAGAAAGTCCTTGCCCACTTCAGCGACAGACAGCGGCGCCAAACGAAGACGCATGATTCTGACGAGAGCGATATCCAGCTTGGAGTCGTCGGAATCGAAGTTACTCCAATCCCTGCCGCGCACGATGGGCGATGTGCGCGGCGCGGTGAAGTGTTGCGGCCGCTCCTCGACGACCCAGCACCACTCCGCACGCCACTCTTCCCACTTGCCGCGGAGCTCCCCCGGCAAGTAGGCAGGTTTCTTATTCAGCCTGAACACCCAAGAGATTCCTCCGGAGAGGGGGGCGTCGGCCTCTACTCTGGGGATGAAAAAGTGCCTAAAGAGAGCTACGTTGGGCTGGATTCCTACGAAGTTTTCGCACATGTGTGCGAAAACGGACATGGTGAGGATGGCGTTGGGAGTAAAGTCGAGGAGGTGGAGGCCATAAGTATTCATGATATCGCAGAAAAAGTTTGAGAAGGGAGGGCACAGACCGCAGTGGAAGAAGGCTGCGAAAAAGTAATACCCGCCGGGGTAGTGATCCTTGGCGACGGCCGGGTAGACGCGCGTGCGGGGGTGCGCTGGGGTCTCCTTGGCCCAGAACCAATAATATTTGCTCCAAAGCTCCCGCACGCCGAGCTTCGGCGCAAAGACGATGTGCTCCTTCCGGAACGCGACGAGCTTCGCCGCCTGATCTGACTTCTCCCGCTTGGACTTCTCCGCCTTCGCCTTGTCGGTCTTTGGGGCCATGGCGGACGCGGTGGAAGGAAGGGGGCGAAGAGCTTGGTGGTGGCGGAGGAGTAGAGGCAAAGAGCAGAGGAATCTGAGGAAGAAGACGATGGTAATGAGTGCGCAGGGAGGGGAACCACGCCGCTCTCTCTGCTTTTATGGGGGAGTGGGGGGGCGTTTCGCCCTTCCCATTAAAGAAATCGTGGGCACGTCCCATCCCACGGCGCCGCAATCGACGCGTGCCGTTACCGTGGGGTGCGGCGGATAGGGAAGTGGATTCGGCGCGCCGCGGGCCGCGGGTGCCCGTGCACTGTTTTGGGCCTGGCCCAACAGCGCTGCTTGCCGGGAAAGCTTTCCGGCAAGGGTTCTTTTGGCAAGAAGCCCTCCAAGATGCAACTGCACTAGTAACCAAGTGTGAAGCGTGCCAGTTTCATGCAAAGCAAATACATCAGCCAGCTCAAGCTCTCCAAACAATCCCTTTGTCATGGCCCTTCTCGGTCTGGGGGCTCGATATCCTCGGCCCTTTCCCTCGCGCTATCGGGGGCTTTGAGTACTTGTACGTTGCAATCGACAAGTTCACAAAGTGGCCAGAAGTGGAGCCAGTGAGAAAGGTGACAGCACAGTCAGCAGTCAGGTTCTTCAGGTCGATTGTTTGCCGTTTCGGGATCCCTAACAGGATCATCACCGACAACGGTACACAATTCACTAGTCGCACCTTCATGCAGTACGTCCAAGACCTTGGCGCCAAGGTCTGTTTCGCTTCTGTTGCTCATCCGAGGAGCAACGGCCAAGCGGAGAGGGCAAATGCTGAAGTGCTGCGCGGACTCAAGACAAGGACCTTTGACAGGCTGCGCAAGTGCGGAAGGAATTGGATAGAGGAGCTCCCGGCGGCTCTTTGGTCAATCAGAACGACACCAAGTCGAGCCACCGGACAGACACCCTTTGCCCTAGTCTACGGGGCAGAAGCAGTTATCCCCACGGAACTCGTATACGGATCTCCTCGAGTGCTCGCTTATGATGAGCTCGAGCAAGAGCAACTGCGGCAAGATGACGCATTGCGCCTTGAGGAGGGACGTCTCCAGGCTGCTGTACGAGCTGCTCGATACCAGCAAGCTTTGCGCCGCTACCATAGCCGCAAAGTCAAGGCCAGGAGTCTCGAGGAAGGCGACCTTGTTCTTCGGCGTGTTCAGTCCGCCAAGAATTCCAACAAGTTGACGCCGAAGTGGGAAGGCCCTTATCGGGTGAGACAAGTTACGAGGCCCGGCGCTGTCCGCCTCGAGACCGAAGAAGGCTTACCGGTGAGCAACTCCTGGAACATAGAGCATCTTCGCAAGTTTCACCCCTAAGGCGCGGTTGCCGTGATCCGCTCCGGCAACCACCTTTTGTACAAGCTTTGCCGCTGTTGCATGTAACCCTTTGTACAAAGCCGGGCGCAGACCCCGTGCATCAGTAAAGTTTTTGTGTTTTTCGCATCGATTGCCTTTTGCATGCTTCTCTTTGCTATTTGCATGTTCTGTTTGGCATTTGGTGCAACACTCAAGTGTACGGTAAGCATTAGCACGCCGAAAGGCCATATGCTTGTTTCCCTCTCCCTTTTCTTTCCTCTTAAGCAGAAGAAACGTTCCTCGCGCACAAGTTTGCCGGGGGGGAAGGAGGTGGAGGAGGAACCAAGTGCTGTTCAAGAAAGAGAAGCCTTACCGGAAAGCAAGCAACATAAGCAAGCAACATATGAGAGATAAGTTGTTAGAATTTGACCAGTTCAAATTTTAAATTTTAGTTGTCTTCCTTGAACGATCACATTTTGTATGGAAAACCTGTGCGCGGAGGAACCTACCCGTAGCTTGCCGCACCCTTATCTTGTTTTCGAGTTCACTCAACGATTTAAGTGAGCTGCGACAAGTGTCGCGCCCTTGCTTCGTTTCCGAGTACGCTCAGCAAGCTAAGTGCGTTGCGACTAGCTGCGGCAAGGTTGCTTGCCGGCGAAGACCTTGGCCAGCAGGCTGCTCAGAGTCCAGCACTCAGCGCTCGCGGCAAAGGCCCCTTGCCGGCAAGCTCCCCGGAGCGTAGGGTGAAAAACATACAAAGTCAAAGATTGAGACAAGGAAGATAACATTGCGCTGATTGATCAAAATAAAGTAAATATCTTACAAAGGATAACTTGTCGCAATGGACTAATAAGTTCGTGACATAATGTGCAGCAACAAAAAGATAAAGATAATGGAGCCCTAGTCTACGCGGTCGCCCTCCTTCCTGCCAAGCTTTGCCACCTTGGCGATGATGTGGCCGACCTGCTCCTTCAGGGCCTCCGTGTCTGCATCAGCCGGCAAGCTGCGAAGAACGTTGGTGAGGTTGATCCCCGGGTTGCGGTACACGATCTTCGTCAGCACCCGCTCCAGAGTTCCCGCGCAGAGCAGGCGCGACTCCTCGGCCAGCTGCGCGGGGATGCGGTTCCGGAGACCTGCAAGGGCCGGCGCGATCCCTCTGAAGAAGAGGCTGAGCTTGGCGCTGTGCGGGAGATCCGGATCCGGCGAGTAGATGAGGTGTTCGACCTTCAGCGCCAGCAGCTCCTGGTCAATGTTGGACGCAGAAGAAACCAAGTCTTCGGTCCATACCTCGATAGTCTGGCGGAAGAGCTCGGATGCCTTGTTGACGCTGTCCACCAAGGTCCGCTCCTTGCGGAGCTCCTCCTTCAGCTTGTTCTCCTGAGCCCGGGCAGCGTCGAGCGAATCCTTCAGAGTGGTGACCTTCAGTTCCAAGTCCTCAATGGAGTCCTTGGCGGCCTTCAACTCGTCGCCCCTCTTGGAAAGACTCACCTGAAGCTCGGAGTTTGTGTGAGCGTCCTTCTCGCGCTCCAAGATGAGCGCGGCAACCTTCTCTGCGCTCACCTTCAGCGCCTTCTCCAACTGCTCAACCTTGGCGGCAAGCTCCTTCTTGGCGTCTTCCGCGGCAACCGCGGCGGCTTTCGCCTCCTTCAGCTCCCCGCCAAGGGCAGCCTCGCGAGCGGCAAGGTCCTCCTCATGGGAGTCCAGCTCGACCTTCCGCTGCGCGAGCTCTCCCTCTCGCCGGGACATCTCCACCCCGGCGAGCCGCTGCTGTTCGTCAGCTTCAGCCTTCTCGAGCACCCACTCCTGGTACTCGCCGGCGAGACGCTCACGCTCCTCCGCCACCTCGCGGAGGGCCGCCTGATTGGCGGCGCTGAGCTCCGCCGCACGCTTCTCCATTTCCGCGGCGGCCTTGGCGGCAAGGGCCTCCCGGGAGGCGAGCTTCGCCTGCCTGGCCCGGTAAAGGGCCAGGAGCTGGTGGAGCAACCTCTCCTCCTCGGGCCCCTCACTCCCGCCGGGCGCCTCGACGATCCTCAGGCCTGCGGAGGCGAGGACTTCTCCGTCAAACGCCTCGCCCTCCGCAGGAGCTCGCGATGAAGACGCCGTTGGGGGCCTCAAGATAATACCCCTGCTCCTTGCTGGCGGAGGGGCCGGTGGCCGGTGTAGCATTCGATGCTCCCGCCGCCTCCGGGCCGGCGGTGCGGTCGCCGTCCCCCTCCCCAGCCGCTGCGTCCGCAGCCGGGGCAGTCTCCTGCGCGGCCGGCTCGGCGGCCTCGGCCATCTCCTCGACGACAGGAGCGTCGCCGCCGCCGCCCTGCGCGCCCTCCTCCTCGAGGTTGATAACCTCCGTCTCCATGGGCTCAGGAGGAGGAAGATCTAAAAAGAAGAAGAAGGAAAAGAAGTTCAAGACTCAAGCAAATATCCAAAAAGAGGCAGGCCAAGAAGACAAGTCACAAAACATACCTTGGCGGACGTCCTCAGCGGCGGGCTCCCTCGCCGGGGAGCTCGGCCTTGGTGGAGTGGCCGCCCTCGCCGGGCTGCTCGCCCTTGGCGGGGTACTCTGCCTCGGCGGAGTACCCGCCCTTGGCGGAGCACTCTCCCTTGCCGGAGAGTTCTGCCTTGGCGGGGACGGCGGGGCCTGCGGCTCCTCAACGACAGTCTCCGGGCGCTCTTCCCGCTGTGGCTCCACCTCTGCACAGAACAAGGCAAGAAACATCAAGACATGAAAACAGAACCAAATCCTCAGACGTACCCCGACAAGCGAAAAGAGTAAACCCCAGACTTACGCTGGGGGCTGCGCTGCGGGCTGCGCTGGGGGCTGCTCCTCGGAGCAGCGCTCGGGTCCGGCAGGCTCGGCTCCGGCACACCCCCTGTTGCCGCAGCTGCCGAGTCTTCCGCGACCTCGACCTCGGGCGCCTTGGCCTTCTTCGCCGCGCGATGGGCCAGGGTCCTGAAATCAGAGCAATGAACAGAGTCAGCATCAACAAAAAATCAAGACAAAAATCAAGAAGATGTAAGGTCCCGGATCCTTACTCCTGGTCCTCCTCGTCGTCCTCGCTCAGGGCGGAGAAATCATACTCCACCGTGGGCGCGTCGGCGCGAGGAGCGGAAGACGAAGACTCCCTCGCGCGCTTGGTGCTCACCGGGGCTGGGGGCTGCGAAGACCCAGCCCCTGTGGTAGCCGGCGCCCGAGGGGCGGGCGGAGCCGCTGCTCCGCTCCGAGAAGACCCCTGCCGGCTCGCTGCCGGCCTGCGAGGCGCCTCCGTCGTGGTCCGCGCACGGGCCGCCTCCGCTGCGGCTGGTGCGCCGGACGGCCTTGGCGCGGCTTGGCTCCCCCGGGGAGCTGCCCGGCGAGCTGGCTGTTGCCGGGGCGCCTGCGCCCTTTCCCCCGTCGCCGCCTTGCGGAGACGTTTCGTCGGGGACTGCCTCGGGCTTGCCGGGGGCGGGGAGCTCTCCGACGAGGAGAGGTCGTCGGCGTACAACTCCGTGGATCCGCCGGAGTCCTCGGCCTCCTCCTCCTCCTCCTCTTCCCCGGCCGGCTCACTGGGCCCAGCGTCCTGCGCTGCGGCCCCCTTTCCCTTGGCGCCTCCGCCCCTCGCGGCGCCTCTGCTCCCTCCGGCGGTACCCTCCATTGCCGCGGCCTCGGCCGCGATCCCGTGGATCCCGGAGTGCCTCAGCGAGGGGACCCCGGCGAGCGCGTCGGGGGGAAGCTTCAGCAACCTGCGGATCTCCGCCTCCTCCGCCTGGGTGGACGCGTCCGCAGCCTCCGCCTCTTCCGGCGAGTATCCGAAAATTCCTGCCGCCGCGGCTGCGGCGGCCTCTTCAGCCCGGGAAGCTATGTAGGCGATCTCCTGGTCGGTGGTGTCCCGCGTGTGCAGCTTGAGATCGTCCTTGCTCTTCGCCACCTCTGCGAGGCTGTCGTAGAAGTTGAGGACGTCGATGGGCTTCGGAGCGATCCACGTGCGGTCCACGCCGTGCGAGTCACACATGGGCATCATGGCGAGGATCCGATCCCTGACGATGTTGTTGCAGAGCGGCACCACTTCCCGGGGAGTCCTGAACCACTCGGGGTGTGCCGGGTCGTACTTGAAGAGTTCCCGGACCATTCCCCTCAGCTCCAGCGTGGTGAAGTTGAAGTTGAGCCCGGGGCGCAGCCTCATGATGTCTGCCGGGCCGCCGTACTCCCAGGCCGGCCTCTTCCGGTCTTGGAGAGGGGCGATGCGCCGGCGGAGGAAATCTGCGCCCACCTCAGCAACTGACAGCTTGGCCATCCGAAGACGAAGAATCCGGACGAGGGCGATATCGAGCTTGATGTCGTCCGAATCTAATTCACTCCAGTCCCTGCCGCGCACGATGGGCGTTGTGCGCGGCGCGGTGAAGGCTTGCGGCTGGTCTTCTACGATCCAGCACCACTCCGCTCGCCATTCCTCCCACTTGCCGCGGAGCTCCCCCGGCAAGTACGCACCCTTTTTATTCAGACGGAAGACCCAAGAAATTCCTCCGGAGAGGGGGGCATCGGCCTCGGCTCTAGGAGTGAAGAAGTGTCTAAAGAGCGCTACATTGGGGTGGACTCCTATGAAGTTTTCACACATGTGTGCGAAAACCGCCATGGTGAGGATGGCGTTGGGGGTGAAGTCAAGCAAATGGAGGCCGTATGTGTTCATGACGTCGCAGAAGAAGTTCGAGAAAGGAGGACAGAGACCACAATGAAAGAAGGCAGCAAAAAAGTAGTACCCGCCGGGATAGCTGTCCTTGGCGGCGGCCGGATACGCTCGCGTGCGGGGATGCGCGTCGGTCTCCTTGGCCCAGAACAAGTAATACTTGTTCCAGAGCTCCCGCACGCCGAGCTTCGGCGGGAAGACGAGATGCTGCTTCCGGTACGCGATGAGCTTGGCCGCTTGCTCCGATTTCTCCCGCTTGGACTTCTCCGCCTTCGCCTTGTCGGTCTTTGGGGCCATGGCGGACGCGGCGGAAGGAGGGGAACGAAGAGCTCGGCGGCGGCGGAGATGTGGAGGCGGAGCGCAAGAGAGAATCTTTGGAGAAGGAAGACGATGCAATGAAAGCGCAGGGAGGGGAACCGCGCCCGCTTCCTCTGCTTTTATGGGGGAGTGGGGGGCGTTTCGCCCTTTCCATTAAGAGATCGTGGGCACGTCCCATCCCACGGCGCCGCGATCGACGCGTGCCGCTACAATGGGGTGCGGCGGATACGGAAGTGGATTCGGCGCGCCCGGGCCGCGGGTGCCCGTGCACTGTTTTGGGCCTGGCCCAACAGCGCTCGGCACCGTGTGTGGCCCAGGCCCGGGGGCTCCTGTCGGTGTACTAAGGTAGGGGTACCTTAGTACCCCAACTTGTGCACGGGCAGTTGCAGCTTCCCGCGGCAGGGTTTACCGCGTGCTCGCCGGAGACCTTTCCTGCTCCCTATTAAACCATTCAAAAACAAAGTATACAAGACATGAGACCGAGACCCCGGCAAGAGGAGCTTGCCGGGAAGGCCGTACCAGGCTCAAGACTGCCCCGCTAACACAAGACCCTGGCAAGAGGAGCTTGCCAGGAAGACTAGAAGACAACGCCTCGGCGCTATATGCGCCCCGGCAAGGGCCCGGGGAGCGGCAAGCTCCCGGGCCCGGCAAGATCAAGGCCCCGGCAAGGTGCTTGCCGGGAAGACTGCGCTGTGTGCCCACGCTCCAGCTCATCGGCCCACGCGTCGCCCTGGGGCCTATCCAGGGACGCGTGGCGGATGGCTGTGCAGCCTGGGGTACACGGTGGCACTCCACGGTGATGGATCCATCGCCGTGGCGGACGGAGACGCTAAGGCGGGAGCTTTTGGGGTCGACGGGGACGGGCATTAAATGCCCTTGTCCCCCACTGTTAAAGTAGGTATAGACCACTGTTCTGTACTGTAGCTCCACTGTTCCCGCACTGTTACAACTACCATCTCTTTTACTTTTTTACCCCTTTCTCCTACGTTGACACCTGTCGGTGACCCCTTACACTATAAAAGGAGGCCCATGCACAACGTGGAGGGGGTTCGGAACCTAGATCACTCTCGCGCCTGGTGTAGCTGCTTCTTCAAGCTCCCGAGCGCTCAAACTCAATACACAACCAAGCAGGAGTAGGGTTTTACGCGTCTACCGCGGCCCGAACCTGGGTAAAACTGCCCGCGTGCTCGCTACGATCTGCTCTTTGTGCTCTCTCCGCCCTCGTACCGCACAGACAAGGGGCTCCGGTCCCATAGGTGTTCGTGGCGGACAGTTTCCCCCGACACCTCCTCATGATGAAGCTGTATTTTTCTTTCTTCGCCATGGGGTGTCACAAGCGTTGGTTATTCATTTTGCATGTCAAGTGTGCTTGTGAACCCATTTGCTTGATGTGCGTGGGAAGGTCATGTCATGCACCTTGTATCTCAACTATCCAAGACCATGTTGATGCTTAATGCCCACCCTTACATTAGTCTTCTAAAGTGCTTTGCCATGACTCACACACATCATTTTGGTTGATCCTACTCTTAAGTTGCCTCTTTTATATGTTTCTCAACCATTTGTTTGTTGCAAGTGCTAGGCTTTGTTTCCTTCATGCTCACTTGCACTTGGTGTGAGTCTCTATTGATTTTGGGAGAGTGATGATCCTACTTTTTGCACTTGGTATCCTAATGAAAATATTCTAAGGAGTGCACAAATTATGGGGAGCTTCACTAGTGTCTTTAGAGCACTCCGTTGCTATGTCGTGAGGTTCTATTGATCTTGGGGGAGCGACGATCCTATTTTGTGCTTGTTGTATCCAAATACCAAACTAAATTGTGCACAAATCGTGGGGAGCTTCTCTAGTTTCTCTAGAACACTCCTTTGCTCATATCATAATATATTTTATTCATGTGGCATGTAGGATCATTGGTCTAGTTGGTTCAATTGGTATATTTTGATTGCTTGCTTCGATTGGTATCTTTTGATTGCTTGAGTGCTTGTTTCTCTCTTTGTTATGTCTTGGTGGCATATCATTCTTTAGCAGTCTTTGGGCCTCAATATAGGTTGTCTTCCTCCAAGTATATGTCGTTGGATATGTGTATTGCATTCCACTCTCTTGTTGAGAAATACACAATTTATGGAGGAACACAATTTATATTGGCCTACTATGCTTTTTCACCCATTTTGGCAATCGATGCCAATGGGGGAGAAGTTTCAGAGAGTTTTGTGAGGAAGTTTAGAGAATTGTTTCTTATCTTCTTGCTTTGGTTTTGTTCCTAAGCTTTTGCATATCATGCGCACACATTATTGTTGCATGGTATGGTCATGCATAACTCCTTACATAAACTCTCTTGAAAGTGATTGTCATCAATTACCAAAATAGGGGAGATTGAAAGAACATGCGGTGCCCCCATGTTTGGTTTTGGTAATTGATGACAATCTCTATGGACTAATGGTTGCCTTGAGTTATATTTGAAGGGTTTGTCCATAGGCTTTTCTTGGAGTCCATTTGTTGGTTTCAAGGAGAGTTTGTGATGACCAAGGTGCTATTAAGGAATTATCCAAAGATTGGTCTTGTGAGTGTTGAGCTTATTGCAAGCATGTCTCGAAGAAGAAGAGAGTGTGATCATTCATGTTTACCTTAAAGACATCATCCAAGAAAGATTCTAGGTTGATCAAGACTAAGTCAAAGAGTGAATCAAGTTGATCAACACACAAAGCATAGAAGATGTACCGAGAGGGATCAAGCGATCTCATGGTATGGTAAGCATTGTCAATTATGCTTTGTGTACTAACCCATGGTCTTCGTGAGAGTTGTTTGTGGGGTTAGGTTGAGGTGTGCAAGTTCAAGTAGGATCATCACGAAGAGATCATATGCTTGAAGCTTGTTGTCCATTGTGGTGGCAATGGACTTGTGAAGATGTGCCGAAGAATGGCTCACCCATAGTGGTGTATGGGGGAGCAATCTAGTAGTCTTCACTGAGCCAACGCAATCAAGAAAGGTGGTCCAGCTTGACGGAGTCAAGATCGTCATCATCTAGCTCAAGTGGACTGTGTGCAAGGCAAAGGTTTTCCCTTGATAGGTTTTCTATTTTACCGGTCTCATGATTGTCGTGGGAGACCGGGTTATAGCATCGATTGCCGTACTATCAAGGGGGGCTCTCGATGAGTAGCTTGATCATATCGTTCATAGAGAGCTCAAACCATTGCATCCTTGCATCATCTTTATTGGTTCTTTTTTTCTCCTTGTGACATTTGGGGCTTTTAGTCATCTTCATGACAAGCTCGAGTTCATCGAAAACAGAGTTAACATGCATATTCTATGATATTTTCGTTATTGGAGGTTATGCCGGTTCTTCTTGGTTGGAGGTTTCTCTCCTCTATATATTAGGCATACCTCCCCTGCCTCTTATCATTATAACCTTTTGATGTTTGGATGCTACTCATTGTCATCTATCCAACAAGCTTGAGTTTCCTCAATTCGGAGCTCACATGAAGAAGTTATGGCAGTTCTGGTTTTCCTGCATCCTCTGTTCTATTCTAGAAAACCTCAAGCGGTAGTACTGCTCTTCGAGCGGTAGTACCGCTTGTAGGCGGTAGTACCGTGGCCATATGCCGCACGTAGTACTGCTGCATTTGGGATGCGATTTTTCATGTCGGGTTTCGCGGTAAGCAGTACTACCTCTCCCCCCGAGCGGTATTACCTCTTATAAGCGGTACTACCTCTCCCCTCGAGCGGTAGTACCTCTTATAAGCGGTACTACCTCTCCCCAGAGCGGTAGTACCTCTCTGGCAGATTTTCAGCTCGTGTTTTTCTCTCTCGTTGGGCTGTTTTGACTATGCTAAGCGGTAGTACCGCTCCTCCAGCGGTAGTACTGCTCGTGGAGCGGTAGTACCGCTCGTGTGCGGGCTGAGCACATAACTGTTGGATTCGGGAGGCCCTATAAAAGGGGGTCTTCTTCCCCAATGAACCTTATCTCTTAAGCTCGTGTTCTTCCCCCATTGTTGACCTTCTTCGAGCTTGCTATCTCTCAACCCCTCCATGGAATCTTGCTAGTTTTCGGGGGAAAGAGAGAGAGAGGAGATATAGATCCACATTTCCACCAATCACTTTCTCCTCTAGGTGAGGGGAACCCCTTGGATCTAGATCTTGGAGTTCTTGGTGTTCTCCTCCTTGTTCTTCCTCTCTTTTCCCTCCCTAGCATTAGTTGCTTTGGTGGGATTTGAGAGAGAAGGACTCGGGCACTCCGTGTGCCCTTGCCATTACATTTGGTGCATCGGTTTGAGTTCTCCATGGTGATACGTGGAAGTTACAAGTTGAGAATCTTATTTCTCTTGGGTGCCTGGTACCCTTGAGCTTGTTCCTCTTGGGTGCTTGGGCGCCCTAGACGGTTGAGGTCACCGCGGAGCCATATTCCATTGTGGTGAAGCTTCGTGGTGTTGTTGGGAGCCTCCAATTAAGTTGTGGAGGTAGCCCCAACCTTGGTGGTGTTCGGAGCATAATCATTGTGGTGTAAAGCTCCGGGCAAGCGTCGGGGTCTCCAATTAGGTTGTGGAGATTGCCCCGAGCAATTTGTACGGGTTCGGTGACCGCCCCCAAGGGTTGCCATTTCTACGGGTTCGGTGACCGCCCTCAAGGGTCCCTTAGTGGAATCACGGCTTCTTGCATTGTATGAGGGCGTGAGGAGATTACGGTGGCCCTAGTGGCTTCTTGGGGAGCATTGTGCCTCCACACCGCTACAAACGTAGATTAGCATCCGCAAGGGTGTGAACTTCGGGATACATCGTCGTCTCCGCGTGCCTCGGTTATCTCTTACCCGAGCCCTTTAGTTATGCACTTTACTTTGTGATAGCCATATTGTTTCTTGTCATATATCTTGATATCAACTAGTTGTTTGGCTTGCTTAGCATAAGTTGTTGGTGCACATAGGTGAGCCTAGTTGTTGTAGGTTTTGTGCCTGAAAAATTAACCGCTAGGTTTATCCCGCATTTGTTCGAGCCTAAACTGTAATTATTTTAAAGCGCCTATTCACCCCCCCCTCTAGGCGACATCCATGGTCTTTCACAGGTGCATATAACTTGTAAGATCATATCAAGAACGTAGATATAATCGTGAAAACATAAATGTATCATATCTGGAATCATGGCACTCAGGCCCTAGTGACAAGCATTAAGCATAGAAAAGTTATAGCAACATCAATATCAGAACATAGTGGATACTAGGGATCAAGCCCTAACAAAACTAACTCGATTACATGATGAATCTCATCCAACACATCACCGTCCAGCAAGCCTACGAAGGAATTACTCACTCTCGACGGTGAGCATCATGAAATTGGTGATGGGGGATGGTTGATAATGACAAAGACGGAAGATCCCCCTCTCTGGAGCAACGAATGGACTTCGGATCTGGTTTCCCGATGAATAATAGGAGGTGGTGGCGTATCCATATCGTTAAACATGATGAAACTTCCTCTCCAGTTTTTTCTTTGAAAATAGGAATTTATAGTGCTGGAATTAGGGTAAGAGAAGCCTCATGGGCCCCACTACCCACCAGGGCGCGTCAGAGGGGGTGGCATGCCCTGGTGCCTGGTGGGAAGCTAGGACCCCCTCTAGTGGGTCCTGGTTCTAGTATTTTTTATTTATTTCAAAATAATTCTCCAAAATATTTCGTCCAATTCTGAGAAATTTTATTTTTGCACAAAAAACAACACCAAGGTAGTTCTGCTGAAAACAGTGTTAGTCTGGGTTAGTTTAATTCAAATCATGCAAATTAGAGTCCAAAACAAGAGCAAAAGCGTTAGGAAAAGTATACGATGGAGACATATCAACTCCCCCAAGCTTAACCCATTGCATGTCCTCAAGCAATTCAGTTGACAAACTGAAAGTGATAAAGAAAAACTTTTACAAACTCTTTTGTTCTTGTGTCTATATATATGCTTAAATAATACCCAAGTTTTCAGGAAAGATCATAACTAACCTGCAAATGATAACTCTTAGAAAACTATTCATCCATATCAATGGCATAATCAACTAGCGAGCAATAATGAGATATCTCAAATGCCAACACTTTTTCAAAACACTCAATGATATAATATCACAATGATGGTATCTCGCTAGCCCTTTCTAAGACAACAAAACATAAATGTAGAGCACCTCCAAAGTTCAAGCAGCGACTAGACATTGTAATTCATGGTAGAAGAGATCCATTCATGCTAACACTCAACATTAACTATACTCAATGCATAAGAATGACAATAGTGCTCTCAGGACTGGTGCTTATTTGAGAAGGTGATGACTCAACATAAAAGTAAATAGATAGTCACTTCGCAGAGATAAGTATAATTTTGGGAGGTATACCTTTCTTGTCAATGTTATGAACAAGAGTTTTAAATATCTTCCATGCTAAACAAATTAGCTGTGGTTCCCAAGCGGTAAAAGTAAACTTTACTCCCCATCCACCAACAAACCCTAGCCATGGCTAGTCGAATCCTCGGGTGCCCTTGCTACTTCTCGAGCTTGCGTTGTATTCCCTCGAAGAGGAAAGGGAGATGCAGCACAGTAGCGTAAGTATTTCCCTCAGTTTTTGAGAACCAAGGTATCAATCCAGTAGGAGACCACGCGCGAGTCCCTCGTACCTGCACAAACATATAAGAACTTCGCAGCCAACGCGATAAGGGTTTGTCAATCCCTTTACGGTCACTTACGAAAGTGAGATCTGATAGAGATGATAGTTTACATTTTTGGTATTTTTGGTTTATAAGAATAGCAAATAAAAGCGATAAAAGTAAAGTAGATGTAGATTGATATGTTGAGAATAGACACGGGGGCCGTAGTATTCTCTAGTGGCTTCTCTCATGATAGCGATATTCTACGGCGGGTAAACAAATTACTGTCGAGCAATTGATAGAAAAGTGAATAATTATGAGACTATCTAGGCATGATCATTGTATATAGGCATCACGTCCGAGACAAGTAGACCGACTCCTGCCTGCATCTACTACTACTACTCCATACATCGACCGCTATCCAGCATGCATCTAGTGTATTGAGTTCATAAGAACAGAGTAATGCCTTAAGCAAGATGACATGATGTAGAGGGATAAACTCAAGCAATATGATATAAACCCCATCTTTTTATCCTCGATGGCAACAGTACAATACGTGCCTTGCTGCCCCTACTGTCACTGGGAAAGGACACCGCAAGATTGAACCCAAAGCCAAGCACTTCTCCCATTGCAAGAACTATAGATCTAGTAGGCCAAACCAAACCAATAATTCGAAGAGACTTGCAAGGATATTATGAGCACACATAAAAAGTTCAGAGAAGAACCAAATATCTTTCATAGATAACCTTGATCATAAACTCACAATTCATCGGATCTCGACAAACACACCGCAAAAAAGAGATTACATCGAATAGATCTCCTTGAAGACCGAGGAGAACTTTGTATTGAGATCCAGAGAGAGAGAAGAAGCCATCTAGATACTAGTTATGGACCCGAAGGTCTGTGGTAAACTACTCACAACTCATGGTAAGGGTGATGATGATGATGATGATGAACTCCGTGATGGATCCCCCTCCGGTGGAGCTCCGGAACAGGCTCCAAGATGGGATCTCACGGGAACAGAAGGTTACGGCAGTGGAATTAGGGTTTTATCTCTGTCCATGATGGTTTCGGGGTACGTAGACTTATATAGGAAGAAGGAAGGCACCGGGGGACGCTCGAGGGGCCCACGAGGTAGGGGGCGCACCCTGGGAAGGGGGGCACGCCCCCCACCCTCGTGGGCACCTCGATGCTCCCCTGACGTGGTTCTCAAGTTCCCCTGGCGTGATTTTCTCCAAAAATATCTCTCGCGAAGGTTTCATTCCGTTTGGACTCCTTTTGGTATTCTTTTTCTGCAAAACCCTGAAACAGGCAAAAAATAGCAATCTGCCCCCAAAAATGATATAAAAGTGTATGATAAAGCCCATTAAACATCCAAGACTTCATAAATAACAGCATGGAACAATCAAAAATTATAGATACGTTGGAGAAGTATCAAGCAATCCCCAAGCCTAATTCCTGCTTTTCCTCGAGTAGGTAAATGATAAAGAAATAATTTTTGATGTGGAATGCTAACCAATATAGTTTTTCAATGTAATTCTCTTAATTGTGGCATGAATGTTCAGATCTGAAAGATTCAAGATAAAAGTCTATATTGACATAAGAAATAACAATACTTCAATCATACTAACAAAGCAATCATGTCTTCTCAAAATACTATGTTAAAGAAAGTTATCCCTACAAAATCATATAGTCTGGCTATGCTCCCTCTTCATCACACAAAATATTCATATCATGCACAACCTCGATTTCATCCAAGCACTTGTTTTCATACTCTATTCTTTCAAACCTTTCAACTTTCATGTAATACATGAGCGTGAGCCATGGACATAGCACTATGGGTGGAATAGAGGTGGTTGTGGAGAAGACAAAAAGGAGGGAGATAGTCTCACATCAACTAGGCGTATCAATGGGCTATGGAGATGCCCATCAATAGATATCAATGTGAGTGAGCAGGGATTGCCATGCAACGGATGCACTAGAGCTAAATATGAATGAAAGCTCAACAAAAGAAACTAGTGGGTGTGCATCCAACTTGCTTGCTCACCAAGACCTAGGGCATTTGAGGAAGCCCATCGTTGGAATATACAAGCCAAGTTCTATAACGAAAATTCCCACTAGCATATGGAAGTGACTAAATATGAGACTCTCTACAATGAAGAACATGGTGCTACTTTGAAGCACAAGTGTGGAAAAAAATTAGTAGCAATTGTCCTTTTTTGGGGGCCTTTCTTTTTTCTTTGGCCTTTCTTTTTTTCTTTTTTTGCGGAGGGGCTTTATAGATTTAGCCTTTCCTCCCATGGGACAATGCTCTAATAATGATGATCATCACACTTTCATTACAACTTGATATTACAACTCGATACTACAACAACAAAGTATGACTCCATATGAATGCCTCCGGTAGTGTACCGGGATGTGCAATGAAACAAGAGTGACATGTATGAAAAATTATGCATGGTGGCTTTGCCACAAATACGATGTCAACTACATGATCATGCATGGCAATATGACAATATGATGCGTGTCATATGAACGGAACGGTGGAAAGTTGCATGGCAATATATCTCGGAATGGCTATGGAAATGCCATGATAGGTAGGTATGATGGTTGTTCTGAGGACTAATATGGTGGTTGTTTTGATGAAGGATATATAGTGGGTTTATGGTACCGGCGAAAGTTGCGCGGTACAAGAGAGGCTAGCAATGGTGGAAGGGTGAGAGTGCATATAATCTATGGACTCAACATTAGTCATAAGAACTCATATACTTATTGCAAAAATCTACCAGTCATCAAAACAAAGCAATCAACGCATGCTCCTAGGGGAGGAGGTTGGTAGGAGTTAACCATCGCGCGCCCCCGACCTCCACACAAAGGTTGGCACTCTACAAATACATCATGCTCTAAGTTCGTCACACAGCGGTTCACCATACGTGCATGCTACGGGAATCACTAACCTTAACACAAGTATTTCTCAATTTTATAATAACTCCACTAGCATGACTCTAATATCACTATCCTCATATCTCAAAACAATTATCAAGCATCCAACATCTCATTCTATTCAACGCACTTAGTGTGATTTTTTTTACTACATTGACATTGGATATTTATCATGTGAAGACTAGTTCCTTTAGCCTAAACACATTACCATGCTGTTTTAATAGACTTTAAAATGGATATAAGTGAATCATGAGAGTTCAACAATTTCTACAAAAGATTACCACCACCGTGCTCTAAAAGATATAAGTGAAGCACTAGAGTAAAAACTATTCAACTCAAAAGATATAAGTGAAGCACATAGAGTGTTCTAACAATTTCTAGGCCATATTTAACTCTCTCGAATAGGTGTGTCCAGCAAGGATGATTGTGGCAAATTAAAAAGCAAAGACTCAAATTATACAAGACGCTCCAAGCAAAACACATAACATGTTGCGAATAAAAATATAGCTCCAAGTATAGTTACCGATGGATGAAGACGAAAGAGGGGATGCCTTCCCGGGGCATCCCCAAGCTTAGGCTTTTGATTATATTGAATTACTTGGGGTTCCATGGGCATCCCAAATCTTAGGCCTTTGCTACTCCTTGTTCCATAGTCCATCAAAGCAATACTCAAAACTTGAAAACTTCACAACACAAAACTTAGACAAAAATTCTCGTGAGCTTCGTTAGTATAAGAAAGCAAACCACCACTCAAAGGTACAGCAATGAATTCATTCTTTGTTTATATTGGTGTTAAACCTATTGTATTACAACTTATCTATGGTTCATATCCTCCAATACTACTCATAGATGCATTGAAATAAGCAAACAACACACGAAAAACAGAATCTGTCGAAAACAGAACAGTGTGTAGTAATCTGCAGGTTTCGCCTACATCTGGAACTACAAAAAATTCAAATTAAATTGGTAAATTTGCGGAATTTGTCTACCAATCATCTGCAAAAAGAATCAACTAAATATCACGCTCCAGTAAACTATGACGACCACTTTAGCCAGCGCTAACGATTCTGTTTTTCACAGCAAGATCACATAAACTTCACACAAGTCTTACCAAAGGTTCTACTTGGCACAAACACTAAACAAAACATGAAACCACATATAATCAGAGGCTAGATGAAATATTTATTCACTAGCAGCAACAAAAACAAAAAATATAATGTTGGGTTGCCTCCCAACAAGCGCTATCATTTTACACCCCTAGCTAGGCACGATACAAGATAGATCTAGGTATTGCTATCTTTGGAAGGCAATCCATAAGTGGCTCTCATGATAGATTCATATGGTAATTTGATTTTATTTATAGGAAAGTGTTCCTTGCCTTTCCTTAACGGAAATTGGAATCTAATATTTCCTTCCTTCATATCAATAATTGCACCAATCGTTCTAAGGAAAGGTCTACCAAGAATAATAGGACATGAAGGATTGCAATCTATATCAAGAACAATGAAATATACGGGCACATAATTCCTCTTGGCAACAATAAGAACATCATTAATCCTTCCCATAGGTTTCTTAATAGTGGAATCCGCAAGATGCAAATTTAAAGAACAATCATCAAGCTCATGGAACCCTAGCAAATCACACAAAGTTTTTGGGATAGTGGAGACACTTGCACCCAAATCACACAAAGCATAGCATTCATGATCTTTTATTTTTATTTTAATAGTAGGTTCCCACTCATCATAAAGCTTTCTTGGGATAGAAACTTCTAACTCAAGTTTTTCTTCATAAGATTGCATCAAAGCATCAACTATGTGTTTGGTGAAAGCTTTGTTTTGACTATAAGCATGCGGAGAATTTAGCACGGATTGCAACAAGGAAATACAATCAATCAAAGAGCAATTTTCATAATTGAATCCCTTGAAATCCAAAGTAGTGTGTTCATCACTATGCAAAGTTTTAATCTCTTCACTCCCACTTTTAACAATTTTAGCATCAAGATCTAAAAACTCCGAATCATTGGGACACCTTAAAGCAGAATCATCTCCAATCCTATTTTCATCAAGATTTGTACTAGAAAAAGGATCTAATAGGAGACACATCAGTAACTTTCAGATCTTCATCTCTATTTTCATGATAACTAGAAGAACACACTTTAATATAATCTTCTCTTTTAGCACGCATCCTAGCGGTTCTTTCCTTGCATTCATCAATGGAAATTCTCATGGCTTTGAGAGACTCATTGATATCATGCTTAGGTGGGATAGATCCAAGTTTCAAAGAATCAACATCAAGAGTAATTCTATCCACACTTCTAGCCAATTCATCAACCTTAACCAATTTCTCTTCAAGCATAACATTGAAATTCTTTTGCGAGATCATAAACTCCTTAACACTAGTTTCAAATTCAGAGGGCATCTTTCCATAAGAGTTGTTGTAGGAATTACTATAATTATTAGATGAATTACTAGGAAAAGGATTAGGATTAAAATTACCTCTATAAGCATTGTTACCAAAATTATTCCTAGCAACAAAATTCACATCAAAAGACTCATTGATATTTTCAATCAAAGTGGACAAAGGCATATCATTAGGATCAGAAGAAGCACTCTTAGCAGCAAATAATTTCATAAGTTCATCCATCTTTCCACTCAAAACACTAATTTCTTCAATAGCATGCACTTTTTTACTAGTAGATCTTTCAGTGTGCCATTGAGAATAATTAACCATAATATTATCTAGGAGTTTGGTAGCTTCTCCTAAGGTAGTTTCCATGAAAGTGCCTCCCGTGGCCGAGTCTAAAAGATTTCTAGAAGCAAAATTCAAGCCAGCATAAAAGTTCTGAATAATCATCCATAGATTCAAACCATGTGTAGGGCAATTACGTATCATCAATTTCATTCTCTCCCAAGCTTGCGCAACATGCTCATGAGCTAGTTGCTTAAAATTCATAATATCGTTTCTAAGAGAGATGATCTTAGCAGGAGGGAAATACTTAGAGATAAAAGCATCTTTGCACTTATTCCACGAATCAATACTATTTCTAGGCAAAGAGGAAAACCACGTTTTAGCACGATCTCTAAGTGAAAACGGAAATAACTTCAATTTAACAATATCGTTATCCGTATCCCATTTCTTTTGCATATCACACAAATCAACAAAGTTGTTTAGATGGGTAGCAGCATCTTCACTTGGAAGGCTGGAGAATTGATCTTTCATGACAAGATTCAACAAAGCAGCATTGATCTCACAAGATTCAGCATCGGTAATAGGAGCAATCGGAGTGCTAATAAAATCATTATTGTTGGTATTGGAGAAGTCACACAATTTGGTATTGTTCTGAGCCATAGTAACAAGCAAGTAATCCAACACACACAAGCAAACAAGAAGCAAGCGAACGACAAACACACGGCGGAAGAAGGGCGAATAAAACGGCAAGGGTGAAGTGGTGGAGAGGAAAACGAGAGGCAAATAAATGTAATGTGAAGGATAAGGGTTTGTGATAGGTACTTCGCATATGACTTTTGCGTAAGCCTCCCCGACAACGGCGCCAGAAATTCTTCTTGCTACTTCTCGAGCTTGCGTTGTATTCCCTCGAAGAGGAAAGGGAGATGCAGCACAGTAGCGTAAGTATTTCCCTCAGTTTTTGAGAACCAAGGTATCAATCCAAGAGGAGACCACGCGCGAGTCCCTCGCACCTGCACAAACAAATAATAACTTTGCAGCCAACGCGATAAGGGGTTGTCAATCCCTTTACGGTCACTTACGAAAGTGAGATCTGATAGAGATGATAGTTTACATTTTTGGTATTTTTGGTTTATAAGAACAACAAATAAAAGCGATAAAAGTAAAGTAGATGTAGATTGATATGTTGAGAATAGATCCGGGGGCCATAGTGTTCTCTAGTGGCTTCTCTCATGATAGCGATATTCTACGGCAGGTAAACAAATTACTGTCGAGCAATTGATAGAAAAGCGTATAATTATGAGACTATCTAGGCATGATCATTGTATATAGGCATCACGTTCGAGACAAGTAGACCGACTCCTGCCTACATCTACTACTATTACTCCGCACATCGACCGCTATCCAGCATGCATCTAGTGTATTGAGTTCATAAGAACAGAGTAACGCCTTAAGCAAGATGACATGATGTAGAGGGATAAACTCAAGCAATATGATATAAACCCCATCTTTTTATCCTCGATGGCAACAATACAATATGTGCCTTGCTTCCCCTACTGTCACTGGGAAAGGACACCGCAAGATTGAACACAAAGCCAAGCACTTCTCCCATTGCAAGAACTATAGATCTAGTAGGCCAAACTAAACCAATAATTCGAAGAGACTTGCAAGGATATTATGAGCACACATAAAAAGTTCACAGAAGAACCAAATATCTTTCATAGATAACCTTGATCATAAACTCACAATTCATCGGATCTCGACAAACACACCGCAAAAAGAGATTACATCGAATAGATCTCCTCGAAGACCGAGGAGAACTTTGTATTGAGATCCAGAGAGAGAGAAGAAGCGATCTAGATACTAGCTATGGACCCGAAGGTCTGTGGTAAACTACTCACAACTCATGGTGAGGGCGATGATGATGATGAAGAAGAACTCCGTGATGGATCCCCCTCCGGTGGAGCTCTGGAACAGGCTCCAAGATGGGATCTCACGGGAACAGAAGGTTACGGCGGTGGAATTAGGGTTTTCTCTCTGTCCACGATGGTTTCGGGGTACGTAGACTTATATAGGAAGAAGGAGGGCACCTGGGGATGCTCGAGGGGCCCACAAGATCCATGGCATGGGCGCCTCGATGCTCCCCTGGCATGGTTCTCAAGTTCCCCTTGCGTGATTTTCTCCAAAAATATATCTTGCGAAGGTTTCATTCCGTTGGGACTCCGTTTGATATTCTTTTTCTATAAAACACTGAAACAGGCAAAAAACAGCAATCTGAACTGGGCCTTTGGGTTAGTAGGTTAGTCCAAAAAATGATATAAAAGTGTATGATAAAGCCCATTAAACATCCAAGACTTCATAAATAATAGCATGGAACAATAAAAAATTATAGATACGTTGGAGACGTATCAGCCCTCCATACCAACAACAGTGCGAGGGAGTTTGTTTAATTATTTGCAATTTTTTAGCATGGGACTGAGCATCCCGATTACCCGCCTCTCCCATTCAAGGACGAGTGAATATACACACGTTAGGAGAATAACCCGCTTAGCATGGATGATACTGACCACCCCATGTCGCTCCATGAGCGGTATGGGCACGCAAAACAGATGTCCATTTGAATATTTAGAGGTGTCACATTCAAATTTTCTTGGAACGTTCGAGTAATACCGCATACAAGTAGATATAGTGGACTCATCCGGAATGACTTTGGTTTAGGGATTTTGATGCACAAGCAATATTTCCGCTTAGTACAGGCAAAGGCTAGCAATTAGCTTGAGAAGCGACCATCTAGAGAGTGAAAACGGTCATAATCATGCATTGAGAATAATTACCATTGAATATTAGCATGAGTAGGATATAAACACCTTGAACATAGATATTGTGGAGGCTAATTGGTTTTGAATCAACTACATGCGTGAACATGTGTCGAGTCAAGCCACTTGAAACATTCAGAGGAGGATACCATATCATCATAGTGCATCGCAACCATTTTAAATGCATGTTGACACCCAAGGTAAATCAGTATCCACTCCTAGCTACTTAAGAATGGTATGAATAACTATAATCTCTAATTGTCATCGTAAACATGTTCAATCATAATATGATGAATCATGGATATTGAGTTTAACATATTTACAAAAACAAAAACAAGTCGAGTTCGTACCCGCTTTTCCTTGCCAGAATCACTTCATCAAATGTCATCATTATTACCTTTCACTCGCACAACCGAATGATATGAAGATAATAATAGTGCAAGAGTGCCATGGACGAAGCTAGTATCTGCAAACATTTTATTCAGAGGAGAAGACAAAATAATATGGACTCTTTGTTAAATCAACAATATTGCATATGAGAACCACTCAACATTTTCATCGTGGCCTTCCCTCATGCTGACTCAACGAAAGAAAAGAAGTTCAGAGAAACACACTGAAATATTTTTGGTGCTTTTGTTTGTTCTTGAAGAAGGTGAATTAAAAGAAGAAAAACAAATTTGAGAAAAACTATCTACACGGGAAATCTCCCAACAAGCAAAACAAGAAATGGGAAATAATTTCGGGTTTTGTTTTAATACTACATCAAATTAAACTCGAAAGAAAAACCGAAAAGAACCGAGAAATATTTTTGGGTTTTCTTATAGTTTCTAAAAACACAAAAAGAAAGCGAGAAAAATAAAACTAGCATGGATGATACAATGAAAAGTGTGAACACCAACAAATAGAATGAAGTGTGTCAACATGAATGTAATGTTGGTGGGAAACACGTACTCCTGCAAGCTTAGGCTTTTGCCTAGCTTGATAATCACCACCCATAGTACCTGTCTGGTCCCATGTGAAAGTGTTGAGGCGGCGGCACCTGTGCGTCCCACTCCCGGGCCTCCTCCTCTCCCTTTGTCTGGACGTTCCGCTAGGCAATGATGTCCACTGGTAAGATGGTGTATCCATTCCCCGCAATAGAATAAAACAAAGTAGGTGCAGGCAATGGGATAACATCATGGGTATTCTCACTGAATACCAAGTTATAACGAATATGGTTGAAAGAATCTGGAGCATCAATAAAGTGGCGAGACTCCATCGCCTAGTGATCTAAATAAGCTCTTGGCAACAAGAAATCATGGAGGCATGTCAGGATATTAAAACGTCTCGCCAAGCGAGTAGCATAAATACCACCATGATTTTTGCCTTTAGTTCTATTATTATACAGGCGACGTGCAAGATGGCCCCTAGGTTATACGTATGGTCATTGTGAAGTGCACGACATAAAACAGTAAGGTCGGGGCACTAAGTATACTGCCTTTCTCTCTGCAGTTAGACATTTCGTGATAAATAGAGCAAAGTAATGCACAGAAGGAAATTGCAGACTAGTGGTTGTGGCTTTCGACGCGCCCCTTTCCTCACCCACCGTTAAAGTGCGAAGAAAGCCCTCAAACTACGTCAGTCTAGGATATCTTAAATACCTATTAGAAGGGATCAAGCATATCTCACAAAATTCAGCAAGCGAAATTTGACGAGGCTTAGAATATAAATTAAAGCACACTTCAGGTGGGTCAAGCCTATTTAGGAAATTAAAGCTTTGAACAAAAGATTTTGTAAGGAGGTGGTGTTGATCACACTCATCTACGAGGAAGTTGGTAAGCCTGACATTTGCAACGAATTGAGTGAATTCTTGGTAGAATCCGGCTTCACTCATGAAGGTAATGTGTGGCCATTCGCATGGCCGGACCTCCGTCCTATGCGGAAGGTTAAGGTCACCGTCCGAAGACTCCCCAACAACTCCTTTGGCATTCCGCTTTGAGGAACTCCACCTAAAGATATTCATTTTCTCCGCATACAAATTTCTGAAAATTTTAGGCCACAAAATGATGTCAAGAAAACTTCACAAGATTGATAACAACTACTCATATGGAGGTTTAGATGCTATATCAAGCATTCGAACTACTTGGAACTCAAAGAATTCAACATGCAAACTCATTTTCTGTAGCACCAAGAGTAGATAATTACTCAAAATATAAACCACTAAAATGAAAACTAATTGGAACAATGGAGGAGTCACATACCAAGTAGCAATCCCACAAAACAGTTTCAAAAATGGAGCTTCGAGCAAAGAGATCAAAATCCGCAGGTTTGAGAGCAACAACACGAGAGAGAGTGAGAGAGAGAGAGAGAGAGAGAGAGAGCTAGGGTTATTTTTTTGGAGGCAGGTGATGAAGTAGACTAAAGGGATAAGTGGGCGGGGCCTCGTGGGCACCAAGGGCATCCCCCTATGATGCTTTTTGTATCAAAAATTCTTGAATATTCAGAAAACATTGTGTGAAAATTTCAGGTCATTCTGAGCACTTTTATTTTTGGGCACTTTTTATTGCACGGATAAATCAGTAAAGATGATATTCATGGCATTTTATTGTATTTAACTAAAAACAACGGAAAATAAAAAGTGGGTACAGAAGGTTGTGTCTACTAAATTCATCTACCACATGCCTCTAAAAAATAATCCATTAATGAAGTTGATCAAGTCTTATTAACAACCACTTTCAATTAGCATGAACCCAAAGAAGTTTTGTAAAACACTGAGTTACCTCAATGGGAATATGCATATCCCCAACAATAAGTATTTCATATTTCCTTTTGCCAGTAGGTATAGGGAGTTGAAAACCTCGAATAGTAATTGTCGGAGTTTTTCCAATAACATTAATACCACTCATTCGAAATTGTTTGTTTGGAAAATGAACCGTATGCTCATTACCATTGATATGAAAAGTGACTTTGCTTTTGTTGCAATCAATAACAGCTCCTGCAGTATTTAAAAAGGGTCTACCAAGGATAATTGACATGTTTTCGTCCTTGGGCATATCAAGTATAACAAAGTTTGTTAAGATAGTAACATTTGCAACCACAACAGGCACATCCTCACAAACACCAACAGGTATGGCAGTCAATTTGTCAGCCATTTTCTATGATATTTCAGTGGGTGCGAATTTATTTAAATCAAGTCTTTTGTATAGAGAGAAAGGCATAACACTAATACTAGCTCCTTAACCACATAAAGCAGTTTTGACATAATTTCTTTTGATGGAGCAAGGTATAGTTGGTATTCCAGGATTCCAGGATCTCCTAATTTCTTAGGTACTCCATCCATAAAAGAATAGTTTGTAAGCATGGTGGAGATTTCAGCTTCGGGTATTTTTATTTTATTGGTGACAATATCTTTCATGTATTTATCATAAGGGGCCATCTTTAAAATATCAGTCAAACGAGTACGCAAAAAGACTGGCCTAAGCAGTTCAACATAAAAGGTATATTGAGGGAGTCCTGGATTCAGGGGTCCTCAGGCGTCCGGGTCGATGAAGCTGGGCCGTATTGATGGGCCACGAAGATAGAAGCAGAAGACTCTCCCCGTATCCGGTCAGGACTCCTATGTACGTAGAAAGGCAAGTGTAATGTTCTGTAACTATTACTTCCTCCCCAAGTCACCTTTGTAACCCTAGGCCCCCTCCGGCGTGTATATAATCCGGAGGTTTTAGTCTGTAGAGGCTAACATCAGAATCATAACATCCTCATAGGCTAGGCTTTAGGGTTTATCCATTACGTTCTCGAGGTAGATCAACTCTTGTAACACATATTCATCAAGATCAATCAAGCAGGAAGTAGGGTATTACCTCGATCGAGAGGGCCTGAACCTGGGTAAACATCGTGTCCCCATTCTCCTGTTACCATTAGTCCTTAGACGCATAGCTTGGGCCCCCTACTTTGACACCGACAATGGAGCTTTCATTGAGAGCTCCATTGTGCGCTCGCGATGGGCGATCGATGGCTCATCTCATCATCACCGATAAGATCACCCTCATAAACAACTTGGCCATTGGCCAGGTTCTCCATCTCGGCGGGTTCGCTGTATGCGCCCGCATGGCCTCCGGGCCGGCCGCACTCCCTGCGGTCATTGAGCATCACCCTTATGTTGACTCTCGCCACACCGATGACGCAACCTCGGCAGATCTCTCGCCTTTAAACGAGCTGCTGGATTGCATCGCCGCCCTAGGGCTTTCATCGCCAGGAGATCAGATCGGACCTAAATCCGGTCAGGATGAGATCGATCCCATCCTGATCACTCATCTAGTGGTGGCAGTCGAGGATGGAGCCGAAGATACTCCCCCTCTTGAGACGGAGACCGTCATAGTTCGGATCTCCAAACCCATCGAGCCGAACACGCCCCTGTCGGGTGGCACTTTGTGTTTTCCGAGCTCTGGGATTGATGCCAGGCCCATGGAATGTTTAGATCTTACTTAGCCCAGATCGTCCACATCGGAGGTTGTTGTCGGTGTCAAAACCGGCGGATCTTGGGTAGGGGGTCCGGAACTATGTGTCTGAGGATTGAAGGTAACAGGAGGCGGGGGACACGATGTTTACCCAGGTTCAGGCCCTCTCGATCGAGGTAATACCCTACTTCCTGCTATATTAATATGGAAGAATATGAATACAAGAGTTGATGTACCTCGAGATCGTATTGGCTAAACCCTAAAGTCTAGCCTATGAGGATTTGTGATTCTCTATTAACCTCTACAGACTAAACCCTCTGGTTTATATATGCACCAGAGGGGCCTAGGGTTTGTACATAACCATCTTGTAGAGGAAGGAAAGATTACACCCGAACCTAAAACTTGCCATTATATGAATACAGGAGTCCCATCCGGATACGAGAGATGATCTTCGACTATGATCTTCACAGCCCACCAGTCCGGCCCACCAAGAGTTATATGCCCACCCGAGGACCCCTCGATCCAGGACTCCCTCAGTAGCCCCTGAACCTGTCTTCGATGACGATGAGTTTGGCTTCCGCATTGTCCTCAACATTGCAAGGCGGGTTCCTTCTTCTGATTATATCTTATGCAAAAATGTGTATTGCGTGTGGATCTGCAAGGTTAGTACAACCCTTAGCCTCGAAGGCAAGGCTCTATGACAACTTTTTGGTGAAGCGTCGCGTCCATCCCACCAACATATCGAACCATTTTATTTGGTCCTAGTTTCGCGTTTCGAGGTATATCCTCATTGACACGTCTTATCAGAATAGAGATCTTGCCCGCTTATTGTGGGATCCTTATCAATGTGATGTGAGCATCCACACCACGCATTACACACGTCTACTTTGGGAACCGGTGAGGTTTATGGCTAAAGTGGGGGGACGTTCTGTATTCACAGCGTTATAAAAGGACACCAATCCCTTTCATCAGCCCCACGCTTTCCTCAAGATTGAGCTCTCCAATCTCCCTAGCCCCAGCTTCCCCATCTACTGCGTCCATTGCTCTACGTTCCTCAACCACTGCCTCCTTCCCCAGCAATGGCTGGTTCCGGCGCCAGGGGCAAGTGGGAGGCCTCCATGGTCACTGAAAATACTATGGAGGATCTGCGGAGCGCGGGTTATCTCTCTACATATATCGTGTAACGAGTCCCTGCCAAGGGTCAGGTGATTCCCGTTCTAGAGGCGGGTGAGAGGGTAGTGTTCACTTCACACTTTGTTAGGGGGCTAGGGTTTCCGCTCCACCCCTTTGTTCGGGGCTTACTGTTCTTCTACGGACTAGATTTCCACGATCTAGCTCCGAACTCAATCCTTCACATCTCCGCTTTCATAGTGGTGTGTGAAGCTTTCCTCCGCATCCCTCCACACTTCAGCCTATGGCTTAAAACCTTTAACGTGAAGCCGAAGGTGGTGGATGGGCAGCATGCGGAGTGCGGGGGCACTATGATTAGCAAGCTCCCAAACACGATTTGGCCAAAAGGGTCGTTCGTAGAGACGAACAAGGTCTGGTAGCAGGAGTGGTTCTATATCACCGAATCCCACGACGCCAAATGGGTGGCGGAGCCTGCTTTCAGATCTGGACCCCTAGAGAGGTTGACCTCCTGGACCAAAAAGGGGATGGACTAGTGGTCTCAAACTGAAGTGACGACACTCCAGAGTTGTGTGTCCAGCGTGATTTCCAAGGGCCATCAGCTCTCGTTCGTGGTCCCAGTAATGATGGTCCGGCTTGTCCTTCCTTGCCAAAGCCGGGACTCCTCCCTATGGGAGTTCGATCCGGCAGGAGATAAGCCTCTGAAGCACCTCTTTGGCTTTACGCATGATACATCTCCAACGTATCTATAATTTTTTATTGTTCCATGCTATTATATTATCCTTCTAGGATGTTTTATGGGCTTTTATATACACTTTTATATGATTTTTGGGACTAACCTATTAACCCAGAGCCCAGTGCCACTTTCTGTGTTTCTCTTGTTTTAGAGTATCGCAGAAAAGGAATATCAAACGGAGCCCAATTGACCTGAAACTCAGGGGAGGCAGTTTTTGGACCACAAGAAGCCCAGAGAGTACCGGAGGGGGACCAGAAGGTCCACAGGCTGCCCATGAGGGTAGGGGGCGCCCCCTGGGTGCGCCTCTTGCCTCGTGGACAGCCCGAAGGTCCCCTTTACTTGTCCTCGACTCCAACACCTCCTATATATACTGAAACCTCCGGAAAGTAACCTAGATCGGGAGTTCCGCCGCCGAAAGCCTCTGTTGCCACCGAAAACCAATCTAGACCCATTCTAGCACACTGCTGGAGGGGGGAATCCCTCTCCGGTGGCCATCTTCATCATCCCGGTGCTCTCCATGACGAGGGGGAGTAGGTCACCCTCGGGGCTGAGGGTATGTATCAGTAGCTATGTGTTTGATCTCTCTCTCTCACGTGTTCTTGAGATGGCACGATCTTGATGTATCGCGAGCTTTGCTATTATAGTTGTATCTTATGATGCTTCTCCCCCTCTACTCTCTTGTAATGGATTGCAGTTTCCCTTTGAAGTTATCTTATCGGATTGAGTCTTTAAGGATTTGAGAACACTTGATGTATGGCTTGCATGTGTTTATCTGTGGTGACAATGGGATATCACGTGATATACTTGATGTATGTTTTGGTGATCAACTTGCGGGTTCAGTGACCTTGTGAACTTATGCATAGGGGTTGGCACACGTTTTCGTCTTGACTCTCCGGTAGAAACTTTGGGGCACTCTTTGAAGTTCTTTGTGTTGGTTGAATAGATGAATCTGAGATTGTGTGATGCATATCGTATAATCATGCCCACGGATACTTGATGTGACAATGGGGTATCTAGGTGACATTAGGGTTTTGGTTGATTTGTGTCTTAAGGTGTTATTCTAGTACGAACTCTAGGATAGATCGAACAGAAAGAATAGCTTCATGTTATTTTACTACAGACTCTTGAATAGATCAATCAGAAAGAATAACTTTGAGGTGGTTTCGTACCCTACCATAATCTCTTCGTTTGTTCTCCGCTATTAGTGACTTTGGAGTGACTCTTTGTTGCATGTTGAGGGATAGTTATATGATTCAGTTATGTTATTATTGTTGAGAGAACTTGCACTAGTGAAAGTATGAACCCTAGGCCTCATTTCAAAGCATTGCAATACCGTTTATGCTCACTTATACCACTTGTTACCTTGCTGTTTTTATATTTTCAGATTACAAAAACCTATATCTATCATCCATATTGCACTTGTATCACCATCTCTTTGTCGAACTAGTGCACCTATACAATTTACCATTGTATTGGGTGTGTTGGGGACACAAGAGACTCTTTGTTATTTGGTTGCATGGTTGTTTGAGAGAGACCATCTTCATCCTACGCCTCCCATGGATTGATAAACCTTAGGTCATCCACTTGAGGGAAATTTGCTATTGTCCTACAAACCTCTGCACTTGGAGGCCCAACAATGTCTACAAGAAGAAGATTGCGTAGTAGACATCAATGCACAAAAAGATCTGGAAGCATCTCTTCAAGATCCAGAAGGAGTGGCCGGAAGAAACCAAGGACGCGGGCTATAGTACTGCGGTCTCCGCCCCAGAGGTAATAGAAAATTTTGCCGAACATATATATCCTTCCTTATTTAATGATAACATGAATTGGAGCTTTTGCGTGATATACAGGGCTGGACGAAGAAGGCGGCCCGGATCAAGTGTCCGGCGCCTTTACCCGAAGACCTAGAATGCCTCGACTGACGGCAATGCTGGTCCCGGCGCCGTACAAGGCGCCAGTCAAGAAGCCCAAGAAGAAGGGCAAGGTGGCCGGAGACAGCCCCCGCCCTGCGGACAAGAAGTCCGAGGAGATCAACATCCTCTCCTCCGAAGAGGAGGAGGATGATGAAGAAGAGGAAGAAGAAGAAGAAGAGCCCCCTGCGCAAGGCAGGGGGAAGAAGAGGGCGGCCCCTGCTAATGCAGGCACGGCCGCACCCCGGAGGAAGCTGAACCTTGCCGCTAGTTCGAATTCGTCCGAACATAGCTTCGTGGTGAAGCCCAGGGAGAAACCCCTGCCCGAAACGTAAGTTTGTCCGGATTAATTGATGCACCTTTGTTTGTTTAGCATTTTTAACGCTTACTTGGTATTTCTTACCTGCTGACCTACAACCCTCCCGGAGGACACCCTGATGCCTCCTTATCAGAGGGGAACTCTCTAGCACCCGGAGAGACGGAGAGTGACCCGCCAGTCCGAGCTCCATCGCCCATGACCGGCGGGGACACCGAAGTGTCCTCCCAGCGGGTGTCCTCCGCCCAAGGAGATGAGGGCGGGGCAGGTGACGGGGCAACTGGGGGTAATACCTCGGCCGCCGCTGATCATGGGAAAACAACCCCCATGGAGACCGAAGACAGGGGGCCAAACAATCCGGGGGCCTCCCGAACATTAACCCGGAGCCTAGTGTGGCTCCGAGGTCTGAAGACTAGACCCCCGAAGCGGGGGTGGATACGACGGCGCCTGGAGTCAATCCGGATGCGCCTTACCCTATGGAGGGAGCACTGCAAAGTGCTTCCATCGTGGAGGAGCATCGCACCGTGATGGGTGCGGTGAAGAAGAAGATTCAGTCCGTCAAGGGCGGACTGAATGAAGCCTTCAACAACCTGTTAATGGGCTTTGAGGTAAGCAATGTAATGTTCTTTATGGAACTTTATTTGTTTTAAATACACATATATAGCCAGTAGCCCCTGATGCTTTGTGTGATTCTGAACAGAATCGGACGAAGTATCCATAGTATAGCATGCTTGTAGAGCTGAACTTTTGTGTTTATGTTATTTGAACAGGCTTCACTAGTTACGGGAACTGCACGAGATGCGGAGGTTGCCAAACTAAACCAAAAGCTCTTGTTGGCCAACGCGGACCTCGATCGCGTCAACCAGCATTTAGATGAAACACAAGATATGCGGGTTAAAGGAATTTTAGATGTCAAGAAGACTAAAATCATAAATTGAGTATGAGTATGAACTCTTTTATGATATTTTATTTTACACAGTTGGCGCCACTGAGCTCGAGGCCCTTAAGGGCGAGCTCGCAAAGGACAAGGAGGAGGCCAAGGCGAGCAAGGCAATCGCTGATAAGGCGGTTGCAGAACTGGAGGCCGAAAAGGCGGAGTGCGAGAAGCACCAGGCTCGGGTGTCCGAAGTCGAGGTTGAGCTTAAAGATGCCATTCGCAATTGCGAGGCATTGGAAAAGAAGACTTCGAAGCAAGCATCCAAGCTTACTGCGGCAGTTAAGGCTGCCCAGGATGTGCGAGGCGAGGCGCGCAGCGCCTGTGAGGAAATCAAGCAGGCGTGACAGGTAGCATCTGGAAAGACCTTTCTCTTACAGAGCATCTTCGAAGGGCAGAAGTATCTTGGGCTGACACGGTTATGCAGTTCTCTAGGCGTGTTTGTTGATATTCCGAGGAGCAGTGCTGACGCTACCCAATACTTCCGAGCCCAGGAGGGGATCGATATAGAGAAGTTGTTTTGGTCACAGTTCTATGTGCCAAAACATCCGGTGCCCCTCAACGACCAGATGAAGCAGTTGGTCGAGCTGCACAACATGGCGGGTTTGGCCATGAAGGACATGATTGTCCGGCTATGGCCCGCTGATCCAATCCCAAGTAGCTACTTCGGATTGGTGAAGTGGATCGTCGAGGCGAGTCCATGGGTCGACGCGTTGACGCGTTCGGCCTGCATAGAAGGTGCTCGGATGGCCTTCGCTCGTGTGAAAGTGCATCGGGCGAAAATGAGGGCGGAGCATATAGCTACTGCTGGACCGCTGATACGTCCAAAACGTATCTATAATTTCTGCTTGCTCCATGCCTCTTTTGTGTGATATTGCTATGATATTTATACACTTCCATACACTTTTGATCATATTTGGACTAACCTATTAACTCAGTGCACCCCAGTGCCAGTTTCTGTTTTCTGCTGTTTTTGTATTTCAGGTTTTCCCATTACGTAAACTGCCAGAAAAATTCTGGGAAAAATATATAAAAAATCAGCGTTCCGGAAGCTTCCATGCGGCCAAAGTAGGGCCGGAGGGGGGCCACCAGGGCTCCAGGCGGCCAGAGGGCGCGCCCCCCTCCTGGCCGCGCCGCCAGGGCGCCTGGGCCCCCCAGGCCTCCTCTGACGCCCCCCTTTGGCATATATTTACACCGCGTCCCGAAACCCTCGAGGACGGAACCCTTTTTCGCGATCTCATCTCTGTTCCGCCGCCGCCGCGCTTCCAAGATTGGGAGCACCAGGAGAACTCTTCCCGGCACCCTGCCGGAGGGGAGGATCACCACCGGGAGCCTCTCCACCACCATGGACGCCTCCCGGATGAGTTGTGAGTAGTCTCCCTTGGACCATGGGTCCATGACCAGTAGCTATGTGATGTTCTCCTCCCCTCTTTGTCCTTCACCGATTAGACCTCGTGAGCTGCCCTACATGATCGAGGCACATATGTAATCCTTATGTTGTTGCTATGATGAGTTTGCTGGGATCCGATGGATTATGAGATTATGTTCAGATTGTGTGTGAGTAATATATTTGATTTACCTCTTTTATATTTATGTTCTTGAGTAATTCTTGCATGTTCTCCGTTGCTGTTTATTGCTTTGGCCTAGTAGTAGGTAGTAACTCCAAGAGGGAACGTTATGCTTGATTGTGGGTTCATGCCCCTCGATGACTAGCTTGAGTGACAGAAACATGAGTCTAGGGGATGTGCTGTTGCCACAAGGGGGAAAACAACGGTGCTTGTACTCGCGGGTGCAAGGATTGTTTACTTTACGCAAAGTTCTTTTAATGCAGTTGTCTGTTGCTTTGAGTTTACACTATGGGTGGGACTCGCAACTTAATACCAGCGAGATGTTCTGGATAGATATCTCAAGGTGGATGATTAGTAGTAGATGCAGATGGATTTCGGTCTACTTGCCTTGGCGTACCGCCCATGCTTTTGAGCCTCTATCTTTCTTTGCAGCATAGTTAGCATTGGTTTGCGCACATAATCCTGTCAATTGCCCAGCTGTAATTCGTTTACCTCGCTTAGCTGTTTTATCATCTTTTGGGAGAGAGACATCACTAATGAACATCATGGGACCTCGGTCCATATTACCATCACTGATCACATCCGCTATTTACTTTCAGTTCTTACTTACTAGTTGCAGTTATACCTATCACTATTATCTCTTGCGTTTGATCCTTTGTAAACGACAAGGCAGGAGGGATTGACAACCTCTCTGTACTCGTTGGGAGCAAAGTTATTTGTATCTGTGTGCAGGTCCGGTCAATCGCTAGTTGCGCCGCTAGCAGTTGACACCTTCTTGTTGAACCTCGGAGTCTCAGGGGAATTCGATCCTTGGTATCTTTGCCAAGGGAAAACTACCACTACACTGCATCTCAAACCTTGCACTTGGGGTAACCAACGAGGGGCGAGAAGCCATCAAGCAAAGTTTTCTGGCGCCGTCGCCAGGGACTCCACTCTTCAAGATAGGGGAGTTGCATGCTATCTTTTACCTTTGCTTTTTAGTCTTGTTAGTTTACCTTTCAGTTTTTGCTTTAGTGTCTTTTATCAAAAATCACAAAAATAGTTATCTTGCTTGCTTGCTGCTATGGGTTCCACCGAGAACACCAAGTTGTGTGACTTCACTAGTCATAACAACGATGACTTTATCTGCACGCTTATCACTACACCTGCCACTTCAGCACCTTCTTATGAAATTAAACCTGCTTTACTGAACCTAGTTATGAAAGATCAATTCTCCGGTGCTGGAGATGATGCTGCTTTACACTTAAACAATTTTGTTGAACTCTGTGATATGCAAAAGTACCAAGAAATAGATGGTAATATTGTTAAGCTTAAGCTGTTTCCCTTCTCCTTGAGAGGAGGAGCTAAAATTTGGTTTCAATCCTTGCCTAGAAATAGCATAGATTCTTGGGACAAGTGTGTCGGTGTACTAAGGTAGGGGTACCCCAGTACCCCAACTTGTGCACGGGCAGTTGCAGCTTCCCGCGGCAAGGTTTACTGCGTGCTCGCCGGAGACCTTTCTGCCTCCTATTAGACCATTCAAAAACAAAGTATACAAGACAGAAGATCGAGACCCCGGCAAGAGGAGCTTGCCGGGAAGGCCGTACCAGGCTCAAGGCTGTTCCACTAACACAAGACCCTGGCGAGAGGAGCTTGCCAGGAAGATTAGAAGATATTGCCTCGGCGCTATGCGCGCCCCGGCAAGGGGTCCGGGGAGCGGCAAGTTCCCGGGCCCGGCAAGATCAAGGCCCCGGCAAGGCACTTGCCGGGAAGGCTACGCTGTGTGCCCGCGCTCCAGCTCATCGGCCCACGCGTCGCCCTGGGGGCCTAACCAGGGACGCGTGGCGGATGGCTGTGCAGCCTGGGGTACACGGTGGCACACCACGGCGATAAATCCGTCGCCGTGGCGGACGGAGACGCTAAGGCGGGAGCTTTTGGGGTCGACGGCGACGGGCATTAAATGCCCTTGTCCCCCACTGTTAAAGTAGGTATAGACCACTGTTCGGTACTGTAGCTCCACTGTTCCCGCACTGTTACAACTACCACCTCTTTTACATTTTTACCCCTTTCTCCTACGTTGACACCTGTCGGTGACCCCTTGCACTATAAAAGGAGGCCCATGCACAACGTGGAGGGGGTTCGAAACCTAGATTACTCTCACGCACGGTGTAGCTGCTTCTTCAAGCTCCCGAGCGCCTCACTCAATACACAACCAAGCAGGAGTAGGGTTTTACGCATCCGTGCGGCCCGAACCTGGGTAAAACTGCCCGCGCGTCTGCCCCGATCTGCTCTTTGTGCTCCCTCCGCCCTCGTACCGCACAGACAAGGGGCTCCGGTCCCATAGGTGTTCGTGGCGGACAGTTTCCCCCGACATCTTTGGCGCGCCAGGGCTTGTCGGGATAGTCCCCTGCTTGTCGCTAGATTCGCTTGCCGGTGACGCTGACTCCTCGTCGGACTCCCTCTCCGCTACTAACGCAGCACTAACCACCTGGTTGGTTGCCGCTAAGTATAGCAACAACTTTTCCTGTGGTTTAGGTGCGACAAGTATAGGAGTGGAGGACAGGTACCGTTTCAAATCTTGCAACGCCGCCTCCGCTTCCGGAGTCCACTTCATGGGACCTGCCTTCTTCAAGATTTTGAAGAAAGGTAGGGCGCGTTCTGCGGATTTTGAAATGAACCTACTGAGGGCGGCAACGCAACCTGCAAGCCTTCTGACATCCTTGACACGCTTCGGGGCTTCTATCTGCTCGATGGCTTTGATCTTGTCGGGGTTGGCCTCAATCCCCCTCTGTGATACAAAGAACCCGAGAAGCTTGCCGGAGGGAACTCCAAAGACGCACTTCTCGGGGTTCAGCTTGAGCTGTATCCTGCGCAGGTTCTGAAACGTTTCTTCCAAGTCTTGAATCAGTGTTTCTTTGCTCTTGCTCTTCACCACGATGTCATCCATGTAGGCTTCTACATTCCTGTGGATCTGTGGCTCAAAAGCAGTGTACACTACCCTTGCAAAAGTTGAGCCTGCATTCTTCAACCCAAATGGCATGCGGATAAAGCAATAGGTGCCACATGGAGTGATAAATGCAGTCTTCTCTTCATCTTCCTTGGCCATGAAAATCTGGTGATAGCCTGAGTATGCATCAAGAAAACAGAGTAGCTCACATCCGGCAGTGGAGTCAACGATCTGGTCAATGCGCGGCAAAGGGAAGGGATCCTTGGGACATGCTTTATTGACATCAGTGAAGTCTATACACAATCTCCACTTCCCGTTGGCCTTGCGCACGACGACTGGGTTTGCCAGCCACGTCGGATGGATCACACCTCTAACTAGGCCTGCTGCCTCTAGTTTCTTGATCTCCTCATTGATGAACTCTTGGCGCTCCACGGCTTGCTTCCTCACTTTTTGCTTGATGGGCCGCGCATGAGGACAGACAGCAAGCTTGTGCTCAATCACCTTCCTGGGAACGCCGGGGATGTCAGATGGTTGCCAAGCAAACACATCGACATTCGCCCGCAGGAAGGCGACGAGCGCGCTTTCCTATTTGCTGTCAAGGGCGGCACTGATGGTGAAGGTACCACCAGTGCCATCCTCCTTTGCGGACACTTTCTTGGTTGCCGGAGGAGCAGCCATTCCTTTCTTTCTCTTGCCGGTGGAGCTCGATGGAACGTCCTCGACGGCAGCGCAGCACTCCGAAGAGGTGCGGTTGCCGGAGTGGGTCCCAGAGCATTTGCCGGACTTGGTCTTCGTCTTCTTCCCCCCGGGAGCTTCAGCGGCAAGAGTATCCTTCTCGGCCGCAGCTGCCGCATCCCGGTAAATCTTGTCGGCGCAAATAAGCGCATCTTTCTTGTCACTGTGGACAGTGATGACGCTTATCGGCCCCGGCATCTTCAGCACGTTGTAGGCATAGTGGGAAGCTGCCATGAACTTGGCGAGGGCGGGACGGCCGAGTATTCCATTGTAGGGCAACGGAATATCAGCGACGTCAAAGGTGATGCGCTCAGTCCTGAAGTTGAGCTCCCCGCCAAAGGTCACCGGCAGAGTAATCTTTCCCTTGGGCTTGCTCCTTCCCGGGTTGATTCCTTGGAATGAACCGGTCTCTTCGAGCTCGCCGTCTTGAATCTGGAGCTTCTTGATCACAGCAGAGGAGATCAAGTTCAGCCCGGCCCCGCCGTCAACCAACATTTTTGTGACCTTGAGGTTGCGGATGGTGGGGGAAACCAGCATCGGCAAGCACCCGACCGCCGTGGTGCGGTCAGGGTGATCCTCAAGGTCAAAAACGATGGGCGTGCTGGACCATTTGAGGAGCCTGCGCGACTCCACGGGCGGCTCCGCTGCATTCACCTCACGCACCCACTGTTTCAGCTGGCGGTGGGAGGTGTGCAGGGAGGCGCCACCGTCGACGCACAGGACCTCCGTGGCCTTCTGGAACTCCTGCTCGCTGTTCTCGTCGTCCTCCATGTCTTCATCGTCGTCTTCGTCGTTGTCGCGGCCCCGGGGGGGTCGATCTCCTTGCCGCTGCTTGGCCTTGCCGCGGCGTCCTCCCCGGCCATTGAATGGCCGCTTCTTGCTGGGCTCTTCCCCGCCACCTTGGGCCTTCTCCTTGTCGCGCCTCTCGTACTCAGCTTTTTGCTGCTCGACGAGGTACTCGACGCGCTTGCAGTTGGAGAGGTCGTGACCCTTGGTGCGGTGAATCTTACAGTATTGCTTGTCGGAGCTACCCGGCTTGTCGGTCGCCGCCGCAGGGGCAGGCTCCTTGCCGGAGCCGCCGGCCTGCGCTTGCTTGGCGGGGGCCTCCTTGCCGGACTTCTCGACGGCAAGCACTTCCTTCTTGCCCTTCTTCCTGTTGTTCCGCCGCCGGCTCTTCTTTGCCGGGGCGGCGTCGTCGCTGTCGCTTCCCCCTGCGCCAGCATCCTCCCCGGGGAGTTTCCTCCCCTCTTCTGCACGGGCGCACTTGTCGGCAAGAGCGTAGAGCTCGCTGACGTCCCTGATCTTGGTCATCGCCATTTCCTCACGCATGCGGCGGTTACGCACGTTCTGATGGAACGCGCTGATAACCGCAGCAGGGTGAACGTCGGGGATGTTGTGCTGTACCCGGCTGAAGCGTTGGATATACTTGCGCAGGGGTTCGCCTTCCTTCTGGGCCAAAATGTGGAGATCTCTCTCCTGGCCATGGGGTTTGTGGCCGCCGGTGAAGGCGCCAACAAACTGATGGCAGAGGTCGGCCCAAGAAGAGATAGAGCCTTCCGGCAAGTGCATGAGCCACGAACGGACGTTCGGCTTCAGCACGAGCGGGAAGTAGTTGGCTAGGATCTTCTCGTCGCGCCCCCCGGCAGCTTGCACTGCTATAGTGTAGACGCTGAGAAACTCCGAGGGGTGCGTCTTGCCGTCATACTTCTCCGGTACGTCGGGCTTAAAGTTCTTCATGCTGGGCCACTGGACGCGCCGCAGCTCGCGGGTGAACGCAGGGCAGCCTGCCGCGTACGGCAAGTCGCCTGGTTCACCGGGCGCGGGTGCGTCGACAGTGTTCCCAGCTCTCTTGTCGGATTGTCGCCGAGCTTCTCGGCGGCGCTCGATCGTGGTCCGAGCGTCTTCATCTCGCCGGTCGTCGAGGACCTGGCGCTGGTCCCGACGGGCCCGCGGGTCCGACGAGGCTGTGGAGCCGTCGTCGGGATTGTTCCGGCGGGGCGGCGTCTTCTGCTTCTGCGGCGGGGAGTGCACGCTTGTCGCACCCCCGGCAGTCTTGTCGCCGATAGCCTTCGTCTTCTCGGCCTGCCGCGGCCGTGAGGCCGACGGCTGCTGCGGAGAGTCGTTGTTGGCGAAGTCTATCAGGCTCCGGATAGTAGCCCTCCATTCCTCGGCCTTGTCGGCCGCTGGAGGAAAATCGAGGAGCAGCTGCGCCCTTGCGAGCGCTTCTGCCGGAGTAGTGGGGAACGCGGGCGAGCGGTGCGAGGAGCGGGATACGCTCGGACTTCTAACAACGTTAGAAGGAGCGGGGTCCCGCGCCGGCGCCTTCGCTTTGCTTGTGCCCGGACGGGGGTCCGGGGCGTCCCGCGAACCTCCAGCATGGCCTTGTCCCAGCAAGCGGATACCACCTCCCGTGGTATGGCGCTGCGGGGTCGTCGTATGTTGCGATGGACGTGGCGCGTCCACGGAGACCGAGGTCCGGTCGTCCGTCCTGTTCTTGGATCTGGTGGCACCGTGAGTGTCCTCGCCGGCAACCACCCTTCCGACGGCGTCTCCCCCGCCCACCGTTGGCTCTGGTGGCGGCGGGTGAGACGCGGACGGGCCTCCGACCTCCGAGGGCTTCTTCTTCGGGGCCATGGAGTTGTCGCTGATGAAGTTGTTGATGAAGCTGGAGAGGTTGATGAAGATTGCGCCCGCGCGAACGCCGGATCAGCGAGAACGCCGGTGGGGAGTGTCCATTGTTTGCCGTTTCAGCTTGTCAGGATCGACAAACCCCATGGCCAGGAGAGCGATCTCCACATTTTGGCCCAGAAGGAAGGCGAACCCCTGCGCAAGTATATCCAACGTTTCAGCCGGGTACAGCACAACATCCCCGACGTTCACCCTGCTGCGGTTATCAGCGCGTTCCATCAGAACGTGCGTAACCGCCGCATGCGTGAGGAGATGGCGATGACCAAGATCAGGGACGTCAGCGAGCTCTACGCTCTTGCCGACAAGTGCGCCCGTGCAGAAGAGGGGAGGAAACTCCCCGGGGAGGATGCTGGCGCAGGGGGAAGCGACAGCGACGACGCCGCCCCGGCAAAGAAGAGCCGGCGGCGGAACAACAGGAAGAAGGGCAAGAAGGAAGTGCTTGCCGTCGAGAAGTCCGGCAAGGAGGCCCCCGCCAAGCAAGCGCAGGCTGGCGGCTCCGGCAAGGAGCCTGCCCCTGCGCCGGCGGCCGACAAGCCGGGTAGCTCCGACAAGCAATACTGTAAGATTCACCGCACCAAGGGTCACGACCTCTCCAACTGCAAGCGCGTCGAGTACCTCGTCGAGCAGCAAAAAGCTGAGTACGAGAGGCGCGACAAGGAGAAGGCCCAAGGTGGCGGGGAAGAGCCCAGCAAGAAGCGGCCATTCAATGGCCGGGGAGGACGCCGCGGCAAGGCCAAGCAGCGGCAAGGAGATCGACCTCCCCGGGGCCGCGACAACGACGAAGACGACGATGAAGACATGGAGGACGACGAGAACAGCGAGCAGGAGTTCCAGAAGGCCACGGAGGTCCTGTGCGTCGACGGTGGCGCCTCCCTGCACACCTCCCACCGCCAGCTGAAACAGTGGGTGCGTGAGGTCAATGCAGCGGAGCCGCCCGTGGAGTCGCGCAGGCTCCTCAAATGGTCCGGCACGCCCATCGTTTTTGATCTTGAGGATCACCCTGACCGCACCACTGCGGTCGGGTGCTTGCCGATGCTGGTCTCACCCACCATCCGCAACCTCAAGGTCACCAAAATGTTGGTTGACGGCGGGGCCGGGCTGAACTTGATCTCCTCTGCTGTGATCAAGAAGCTCCAGATTCAAGACGGCGAGCTCGAAGAGACCGGTTCATTCCAAGGAATCAACCCGGGAAGGAGCAAGCCCAAGGGAAAGATTACTCTGCCGGTGACCTTTGGCGGGGAGCTCAACTTCAGGACTGAGCGCATCACCTTTGACGTCGCTGATATTCCGTTGCCCTACAATGGAATACTCGGCCGTCCCGCCCTCGCCAAGTTCATGGCAGCTTCCCACTATGCCTACAACGTGCTGAAGATGCCGGGGCCGATAAGCGTCATCACTGTCCACAGTGACAAGAAAGATGCGCTTATTTGCGCCGACAAGATTTACCGGGATGCGGCAGCTGCGGCCGAGAAGGATACTCTTGCCGCTGAAGCTCCCGGGGGGAAGAAGACGAAGACCAAGTCCGGCAAATGCTCTGGGACCCACTCCGGCAACCGCACCTCTTCGGAGTGCTGCGCTGCCGTCGAGGACGTTCCATCGAGCTCCACCGGCAAGAGAAAGAAAGGAATGGCTGCTCCTCCGGCAACCAAGAAAGTGTCCGCAAAGGAGGATGGCACTGGTGGTACCTTCACCATCAGTGCCGCCCTTGACAGCAAATAGGAAAGCGCGCTCGTCGCCTTCCTGCGGGCGAATGTCGATGTGTTTGCTTGGCAACCATCTGACATCCCCGGCGTTCCCAGGAAGGTGATTGAGCACAAGCTTGCTGTCTGTCCTCATGCGCGGCCCATCAAGCAAAAAGTGAGGAAGCAAGCCGTGGAGCGCCAAGAGTTCATCAATGAGGAGATCAAGAAACTAGAGGCAGCAGGCCTAGTTAGAGGTGTGATCCATCCGACGTGGCTGGCAAACCCAGTCGTCGTGCGCAAGGCCAACGGGAAGTGGAGATTGTGTATAGACTTCACTGATGTCAATAAAGCATGTCCCAAGGATCCCTTCCCTTTGCCGCGCATTGACCAGATCGTTGACTCCACTGCCGGATGTGAGCTACTCTGTTTTCTTGATGCATACTCAGGCTATCACCAGATTTTCATGGCCAAGGAAGATGAAGAGAAGACTGCATTTATCACTCCATGTGGCACCTATTGCTTTATCCGCATGCCATTTGGGTTGAAGAATGCAGGCTCAACTTTTGCAAGGGTAGTGTACACTGCTTTTGAGCCACAGATCCACAGGAATGTAGAAGCCTACATGGATGACATCGTGGTGAAGAGCAAGAGCAAAGAAACACTGATTCAAGACTTGGAAGAAACGTTTCAGAACCTGCGCAGGATACAGCTCAAGCTGAACCCCGAGAAGTGCGTCTTTGGAGTTCCCTCCGGCAAGCTTCTCGGGTTCTTTGTATCACAGAGGGGGATTGAGGCCAACCCCGACAAGATCAAAGCCATCGAGCAGATAGAAGCCCCGAAGCGTGTCAAGGATGTCAGAAGGCTTGCAGGTTGCGTTGCTGCCCTCAGTAGGTTCATTTCAAAATCCGCAGAACGCGCCCTACCTTTCTTCAAAATCTTGAAGAAGGCGGGTCCCATGAAGTGGACTCCGGAAGCGGAGGCGGCGTTGCAAGATTTGAAACGGTACCTGTCCTCCACTCCTATACTTGTCGCACCTAAACCACAGGAAAAGTTGTTGCTATACTTAGCGGCAACCAACCAGGTGGTTAGTGCTGCGTTAGTAGCGGAGAGGGAGTCCGACGAGGAGTCAGCGTCACCGGCAAGCGAATCTAGCGACAAGCAGGGGACTATCCCGACAAGCCCTGGCCCCGACAAGGAAGACTCTGCGCAGGAGCAAGGAGAGGTGCGGAAGAAGATGGTGCAGCGCCCAGTGTATTTTGTAAGTTCCCTTCTCCAGGGAGCTAGATCAAGGTACTCCGGTGTGCAAAAATTGCTTTTCGGCCTCCTCATGGCCTCGAGGAAGCTGCGCCACTACTTCCAAGCCCATGAGATAACAGTGGTCACTCGCTTTCCGTTGAAGAGGATATTGCACAATCCAGAAGCAACAGGCAGGATTGTCGAGTGGGCACTGGAGCTGTCAAGCTTTGGACTCAAGTTTGAAAGTACTTCAACCATACAGAGCCGAGCCTTGGCAGAATTCATTGCTGAGTGGACCCCAACACCAGAAGATGAAGTTCAAGAAACAAGTGTACCCGTGCAAGA
>LR738713.1:364656003-364704472 GCA_902687465.1 Secale cereale | reverse complement strand
TGAGGAGATGGCGATGACCAAGATCAGGGACGTCAGCGAGCTCTACGCTCTTGCCGACAAGTGCGCCCGTGCAGAAGAGGGGAGGAAACTCCCCGGGGAGGATGCTGGCGCAGGGGGAAGCGACAGCGACGACGCCGCCCCGGCAAAGAAGAGCCGGCGGCGGAACAACAGGAAGAAGGGCAAGAAGGAAGTGCTTGCCGTCGAGAAGTCCGGCAAGGAGGCCCCCGCCAAGCAAGCGCAGGCCGGCGGCTCCGGCAAGGAGCCTGCCCCTGCGGCGGCGGCCGACAAGCCGGGTAGCTCCGACAAGCAATACTGTAAGATTCACCGCACCAAGGGTCACGATCTTTCCAACTGCAAGCGCGTCGAGTACCTCGTCGAGCAACAAAAAGCTGAGTACGAGAGGCGCGACAAGGAGAAGGCCCAAGGTGGCGGAGAAGAGCCCAGCAAGAAGCGCCCGTTTAACGGCCGGGGAGGACGCCGCGGCAAGGCCAAGCAGCGGCAAGGAGATCGACCTCCCCGGGGCCGCGACAACGACGAAGACGACGATGAAGACATGGAGGACGACGAGAACAGCGAGCAGGAGTTCCAGAAGGCCACGGAGGTCCTGTGCGTCGACGGTGGCGCCTCCCTGCACACCTCCCACCGCCAGCTGAAACAGTGGGTGCGTGAGGTGAATGCAGCGGAGCCGCCCGTGGAGTCGCGCAGGCTCCTCAAATGGTCCAGCACGCCCATCGTTTTTGACCTTGAGGATCACCCTGACCGCACCACGGCGGTCGGGTGCTTGCCGATGCTGGTTTCCCCCACCATCCGCAACCTCAAGGTCACCAAAATGTTGGTTGACGGCGGGGCCGGGCTGAACTTGATCTCCTCTGCTGTGATCAAGAAGCTCCAGATTCAAGACGGCGAGCTCGAAGAGACCGGTTCATTCCAAGGAATCAACCCGGGAAGGAGCAAGCCCAAGGGAAAGATTACTCTGCCGGTGACCTTTGGCGGGGAGCTCAACTTCAGGACTGAGCGCATCACCTTTGACGTAGCTGATATTCCGTTGCCCTACAATGGAATACTCGGCCGTCCCGCCCTCGCCAAGTTCATGGCAGCTTCCCACTATGCCTACAACGTGCTGAAGATGCCGGGGCCGATAAGCGTCATCACTGTCCATAGCGACAAGAAGGATGCGCTTATCTGCACCGACAAGATTTACCGGGATGCGGCAGCTGCGGCCGAGAAGGATACTCTTGCCGCTGAAGCTCCCGGGGGGAAGAAGACGAAGACCAAGTCCGGCAAGTGCTCTGGGACCCACTCCGGCAACCGCACCTCTTCGGAGTGCTGCGCCGCCGTCGAGGACGTTCCATCGAGCTCCACCGGCAAGAGCAAGAAAGGAATGGCTGCTCCTCCGGCAACCAAGAAAGTGTCCGCAAAGGAGGATGGCACTGGTGGTACCTTCACCATCAGTGCCACCCTTGACAGCAAATAGGAAAGCGCGCTCGTCGCCTTCCTGCGGGCGAATGTCGATGTGTTTGCCTGGCAACCATCTGACATCCCCGGCGTTCCCAGGAAGGTGATTGAGCACAAGCTTGCTGTCTGCCCTCATGCGCGGCCCATCAAGCAAAAAGTGAGGAAGCAAGCCGTGGAGCGCCAAGAGTTCATCAATGAGGAGATCAAGAAACTAGAGGCAGCAGGCCTAGTTAGAGGTGTGATCCATCCGACGTGGTTGGCAAACCCAGTCGTCGTGCGCAAGGCCAACGGGAAGTGGAGACTGTGTATAGACTTCACTGATGTCAATAAAGCATGTCCCAAGGATCCCTTCCCTTTGCCGCGCATTGACCAGATCGTTGACTCCACTGCCGGATGTGAGCTACTCTGTTTTCTTGATGCATACTCAGGCTATCACCAGATTTTCATGGCTAAGGAAGATGAAGAGAAGACTGCATTTATCACTCCATGTGGCACCTATTGCTTTATCCGCATGCCATTTGGACTGAAGAATGCAGGCTCAACTTTTGCAAGGGTAGTGTACACTGCTTTTTGAGCCACAGATCCACAGGAATGTAGAAGCCTACATGGATGACATCGTGGTGAAGAGCAAGAGCAAAGAAACACTGATTCAAGACTTGGAAGAAACGTTTCAGAACCTGCGCAGGATACAACTCAAGCTGAACCCCGAGAAGTGCGTCTTTGGAGTTCCCTCCGGCAAGCTTCTCGGGTTCTTTGTATCACAGAGGGGGATTGAAGCCAACCCCGACAAGATCAAAGCCATCGAGCAGATAGAAGCTCCAAAGCGCGTCAAGGATGTCAGAAGGCTTGCAGGTTGCGTTGCTGCCCTCAGTAGGTTCATTTCAAAATCCGCAGAACGCGCCCTACCTTTCTTCAAAATCTTGAAAAAGGCAGGTCCCATGAAGTGGACTCCGGAAGCGGAGGCGGCGTTGCAGGATTTGAAACGGTACCTGTCCTCCACTCCTATACTTGTCGCACCTAAACCACAGGAAAAGTTGTTGCTATACTTAGCGGCAACCAACCAGGTGGTTAGTGCTGCGTTAGTAGCGGAGAGGGAGTCCGACGAGGAGTCAGCGTCACCGGCAAGCGAATCTAGCGACAAGCAGGGGACTATCCCGACAAGCTCTGGCCCCGACAAGGAAGACTCTGCGCAGGAACAAGGAGAGGTGCGGAAGAAGATGGTGCAGCGCCCAGTGTATTTTGTAAGTTCCCTTCTCCAGGGAGCTAGATCAAGGTACTCCGGTGTGCAAAAATTGCTTTTCGGCCTCCTCATGGCCTCGAGGAAGCTGCGCCACTACTTCCAAGCCCATGAGATAACAGTGGTCACTCGCTTTCCGTTGAAGAGGATATTGCACAATCCAGAAGCAACAGGCAGGATTGTCGAGTGGGCACTGGAGCTGTCAAGCTTTGGACTCAAGTTTGAAAGTACTTCAACCATACAGAGCCGAGCCTTGGCAGAATTCATTGCTGAGTGGACCCCAACACCAGAAGATGAAGTTCAAGAAACAAGTGTACCCGTGCAAGAAGCGACAAGTGAATGGGTAATGTATTTTGACGGTGCCTTCTCGCTGCAAGGCGCCGGTGCCGGCGTGGTACTCATCGCGCCCACCGGAGAGCACCTCAAATATGTTATCCAGATGCACTTTCCCAGGGAGCAAGCGACAAACAACACTGCAGAATATGAAGGCTTGCTTGCCGGCCTCAGGATTGCGGCCGAACTTGGGATCAGGAAGCTGATTGTTCGGGGAGATTCTCAGTTGGTGGTCCGACAAGTTAACAAGAGCTATCAGAGTCCTTTGATGGAAGCATATGTCGATGAAGTGAGAAAGCTTGAAGAGCACTTTGAAGGTTTGCAGATGGAGCACGTCCCAAGAGCCCAAAATGAGATTGCAGATGGCCTTTCAAAGTGCGCCGCGATGAAGTTACCTGTGGAACCAGGGACCTTCCTACTCAAGCTGACTCAGCCATCAGTTACACCATCAATTGGGCAGTCCAAGAAGAGAAAGTTGGTCTCCGGCGACTACTTGCCGGCGGATCTTCCTGAACCCGCCGCCAAAGTTCCCAAGATCAACAACAACGCTGAGGAACAGTTTGCTCCTGCGAGCCCTCGGGCTTGTGCAGTTGAAGCAAGTGTTCCCGACAAGCCTCGCCCCGGCGAGCTTGCCGGGGGACCGTCAGCTCCGACAGGACCAAAGGTCTTTGCCGTAGAAGCTGGGGTTCCCGCAGCGGCCCTCGAGCCTTTAGTCCTTGCCGTCGAGCCTCGAGCTCCGGCATGGGCGCAGCAGATCGTCCGTTTTCTGCAAACTGGAGAACTTCCCGACGACCCTCAAGAGATAGAGAAGATAACCAGGCAGTCAAGTATGTATCAGTTTGTGGATAACGAGCTGTACAGAAGAAGACTCAATGGTGTCAGGTTGAAATGCATCTCCAGAGAAGATGGACAGAAGCTGTTGGCAGAAATACACGGAGGCATATGCGGCCACCACATTGGCGCAAGGGCACTTGCCGGGAAAGCTTTCCGGCAAGGGTTCTTTTGGCAAGAAGCCCTCCAAGATGCAACTGCACTAGTAACCAAGTGTGAAGCGTGCCAGTTCCATGCAAAGCAAATCCATCAGCCAGCTCAAGCTCTCCAAACAATCCCTTTGTCATGGCCCTTCTCGGTCTGGGGGCTCGATATCCTCGGCCCTTTCCCTCGTGCTGCCGGGGGCTTTGAGTACTTGTACGTTGCAATCGACAAGTTCACAAAGTGGCCAGAAGTGGAGCCAGTGAGAAAGGTGACAGCACAGTCAGCAGTCAGGTTCTTCAGGTCGATTGTTTGCCGTTTCGGGATCCCTAACAGGATCATCACCGACAATGGTACACAATTCACTAGTCGCACCTTCATGCAATACGTCCAAGACCTTGGCGCCAAGGTCTGTTTCGCTTCTGTTGCTCACCCGAGGAGCAACGGCCAAGCGGAGAGGGCAAATGCTGAAGTGCTGCGCGGACTCAAGACAAGGACCTTTGACAGGCTGCGCAAGTGCGGAAGGAATTGGATAGAGGAGCTCCCGGCGGCTCTTTGGTCAATCAGAACGACACCAAGTCGAGCCACCGGGCAGACACCTTTTGCTCTAGTCTATGGAGCAGAGGCAGTTCTCCCCACGGAACTCGTATACGGATCTCCTCGAGTACTCGCTTATGATGAGCTCGAGCAAGAGCAATTGCGGCAAGATGACGCATTGCTCCTTGAGGAGGGACGTCTCCAGGCTGCTGTACGAGCTGCTCGATACCAGCAAGCTTTGCGCCGCTACCATAGCCGCAAAGTCAAGGCCAGGAGTCTCGAGGAAGGCGACCTTGTTCTTCGGCGTGTTCAGTCCGCCAAGAATTCCAACAAGTTGACGCCGAAGTGGGAAGGCCCTTATCGGGTGAGACAAGTTACGAGGCCCGGCGCTGTCCGCCTCGAGACCGAAGAAGGCTTACCGGTGAGCAACTCCTGGAACATAGAGCATCTTCGCAAGTTTCACCCCTAAGGCGCGGTTGCCGTGATCCGTTCCGGCAACCATCTTTTGTACAAGCTTTGCCGCTGTTGCATGTAACCCTTTGTACAAAGCCGGGCGCAGACCCCGTGCATCAGTAAAGTTTTCGTGTTTTCGCATCGATCGCCTTTTGCATGCTTCTCTTTGCTATTTGCATGTTCTGTTTGGCATTTGATGCAACACTCAGACATACGGTAAGCACTATTACGCCGAAAGGCAATATGCTTGTTTCCCTCTCCTTTTCCTTTTCTCTTAAGCAGAAGGAACGTTCCTCGCGCACAAGTTTGCCGGGGGGGAAGGAGATGGAGGAGGAACTAAGTGCTGTTCAAGTAGGAAGAGCCTTACCGAAAAGCAAGCAACATAAGCAAGCAGCATATGAAAGATAAGTTGTTAGAATTCGACCAGTTCAAATTTTAAATTTTGGTTGTCTTCCTTGAACGATCACGCTTTGTATGGAAAACCTGTGCGCGGAGGAACCTACCCGTAGCTTGCCGCACCCTTATCTTGTTTTCGAGTCCACTCAACGATTTAAGTGAGCTGCGACAAGTGTCGCGCCCTTGCCTCGTTTCCGAGTACACTCAGCAAGCTAAGTGTGTTGCGACCAGCTGCGGCGAGGTTGCTTGCCGGCGAGAACCTTGACCAGCAGGCTGCTCAGAGTCCAGCACTCAGCGCTCGCGGCAAGGGCCCCTTGCCGGCAAGCTCCCCGGGAGCGTAGGGTGAAAAACATACAAAGTCAAAGATTGGAACAAGGAAGATAACATTGCACTGATTGATTGAAGTAAAGCAAATATCTTACAAAAATAACTTGTCGCAATGGACTAATGAGTTCATAACATGATGTGCAGCAACAAAAAGATAAAGATAAATGGGGCCCTAGTCTACGCGGTCGCCTTCCTTCCTGCCAAGCTTTGCCACCTTGGCGATGATGTGGCCGACCTGCTCCTTCAGGGCCTCCGTGTCTGCATCTGCCGGCAAGGTGCGAAGAACGTTCGTGAGATTAATCCCCGGGTTGCGGTACACGATCTTCGTCAAGACCCGCTCCAGAGTTCCCGCGCAGAGCCGGCGCGACTCCTCGGCCAGCTGCGCGGGGATGCGGTTCCGGAGACCTGCAAGAGCTGGAGCGACGCCTCTGAAGAAGAGGCTGAGCTTGGCGCTGTGCGGGAGATCTGGATCCGGCGAGTAGATAAGATGTTCAACCTTCAAAGCAAGCAACTCCTGGTCAATGTTGGACGCAGAAGAAACCAGCTCTTCGGTCCACACCTCGATAGTCTGCCGGAAGAGCTCGGAGGCCTTGTTGACGCTCTCCACCAAGGTTCGCTCCTTGCGGAGCTCATCCTTCAACTTGGTCTCCTGGGCCCGGGCAGCATCAAGCGATTCCTTCAGGGTGGTGACCTTCAGCTCCAAGTCTTCAATGGAATCCTTGGCGGCCTTCAACTCGTCACCCCTCTGGGACAAACTCACCTGGAGCTCTGAGTTTGTGTGAGCATCCTTCTCGCGCTCCAGGATGAGCGCGGCAACCTTCTCGGCGCTCACCTTCATCGCCTTCTCCAGTTGTTCAACCTTGGCGGCGAGCTCTTTCTTGGCGTCCTCCGCGGCAACCGCGGCGGCCTTCGCCTCCTTCAGCTCCCCACCAAGGGCAGCCTCGCGAGCGGCAAGGTCTTCTTCATGAGAATCCAGCTCCACCTTCCGCTGCGCGAGCTCTCCCTCTCGCCGGGACATCTCCACCCCGGCGAGGCGCTGCTGTTCATCGGCTTCGGCCCTCTCAAGTACCCACTCTTGGTACTCGCCGGCGAGACGCTCTCGCTCCTCCGCCACCTGGCGGAGGGCAGCCTGGTTGGCGGCACTGAGCTCCGCCGCACGCTTCTCCATCTCTGCCGCAGCCTTGGCGGCAAGAGCCTCCCGGGAAGCGAGCTTTGCTTGCCTGGCCCGATAAAGGGCCAGGAGTTGATGAAGCAATCGCTCCTCCTCGGGCCCCTCACCTCCACCGGGCGCCTGAACTATCTTCAGGCCTGCGGAGGCGAGGACCTCTCCGTCGAACGCCTCGCCCTCCGCAGGAGCTCGCGACGAAGACCCCCACGGCATCTGGATGAAGACGCCATTGGGGGCCTCGAGATAAAACCTTTGCTCCTCGCCGGCGGAGGGACCGGTGGCCGGCGCAGCATCCGATGCTCCCGCCACCTCCGGGTCGGCGGTACGGCCACCGTTCCCCTCCCCGGCCGCTGCGTCCGCGGCCGGAGCAGTCTCTTGCGCGGCCGGCTCGGCGGCCTCGCCCACCTCCTCGACGACTGGAGCGTCGCCGCCGCCGCCCTGCGCGTCCTCCTCCTCGAGGATAATTACCTCCGTCTCCATAGGCACAGGAGGAGGAAGATCTAGGAAGAAGAAGAAGACAAAGAAATTTCAAGACCCAAGCAAATATCCAAAAAAGGGACAAGCCAAGAAGACAAGTTACAAAGGTTACCTTGGCGGGCGTCCTCAGCGGCGGGCTCCCTCGCCGGGGAGCTCGGCCTCGCCGGAGTAGTCGCCCTCGCCGGGGAACTTGGCCTTGGCGGGGTGGCCGCCCTCGCCGGGCTGCTCGTCCTTGGCGGGGTACTCTGCCTTGGCGGAGTACCCGCCCTTGACGGAGCACTCTCCCTTGCCGGAGAGTCCTGCCTTGGCGGGGATGGCGGTGCCTGCAGCTCCTCGGCGGTGGTCTCCGGGCGCTCTTCCCGCTGCGGCTCCTCCTCTGCACGGAACAAGACAAGGGATGTCAAAATATGAAGATAAAATCAAAAGCCTCAGACGTACCCCGACAAGCGAAAAGAAAGAACCCCAGACTTACGCTGGGGGCTGCGCTGCGGGCTGCGCTGGGGGCTGCTCATCAGAGCAGTGCCAGAGTCCGGCAGGCTCGGCTCCGGCGCGCCCTCTGTTGCCGCCGCTGCCGAGTCCTCCGCGACCTCGGCCTCGGGCGCCTTGGCCTTCTTCGCGGCGCGATGGGCCAGGGTCCTGAAACCAGAACAGAAGACAGAGTTAGCATCAACAGAAGCTCAAGACAAGAATTAAGAAGATGAAGAATCACGGATCCTTACTCCTGGTCTTCCTCGTCGTCCTCGCTCAGGGCGGAGAAGTCATACTCCACCGTGGGCGCGTCGACGCGAGGAGCGGGAGGCGAAGACTCCCTCGCGCGCTTGGTACTCACCGGGGCTGGGGGCTGCGAAGACCCAGCCCCTGTGGCTGCCGGTGCCCGGGGGGCGGGCGGAGCCGCTGCTCCGCTCCGAGAAGACCCCTGCCGGCTCGCTGTCGGCCTGCGGGGCGCCTCCGTCGTGGTCCGCGCACGGGCCGCCTCTGCTGCGGCTGGTGCGCCGGACGGCCTTGGCGCGGCTTGACTCCCCCGGGGAGCCGCCCGCCGAGGTGGCTGTTGCCGGGGCGCCTGTGCCCTTTCCCCCGTCGCCGCCTTGCGGAGGCGCTTTGCCGGGGACTCCTTCGGGCTTGCCGGGGGCGGGGAGCTCTCCGACGAGGAGAGGTCGTCGGCGTATAACTCCGTAGATCCGCCGGAGTCTTCGGCCTCCTCCTCCTCCTCCTCCTCTGCCCCGGCCGGCTCGCTGGGCCCAGCATCCAGCGCTGCGGCCCTCTTCCCCTTGGCGCCTCCGCCCCTCGCGGCGCCTCTGCTTCCTCCGGCGGTGCCCTCCCTTGCCGCGGCCTCCGTCGCGATCCCATGGATCCCGGAGTGCCTCAACGAGGGGACCCCGACGAGCGCGTCGGGTGGGAGGTTCAGCAACCGACGGATCTCCGCCTCTTCCGCCTGGGTGGACGCCTCCTCGGCCTCCGCCTCCTCCGGCGAGAACCCGAAGACTCCTGCCGCCGCGGCTGCGGCGGCCTCCTCAGCCCGAGAAGCTATGTAGGCGATTTCCTGCTCGGTGGTGTCCCGCGTATGCAGCTTGAGGTCCTCCTTGTTACTCGCCACCTCGACGAGGTTGTCGTAGAAGTTGAGGACGTCGATGGGCTTCGGGGCGATCCACGAGCGGTCCAAGCCATGCGAGTCGCACATCGGCATCATGGCAAGGATTCGGTCCCTCGCGGCGTTGTTGCAGAGCGGCACCACTTCCCGGGGAGTCCTGAACCACTCGGGGTGCGCCGGGTCGTACTTGAAGAGCTCTCGTACCATCCCGCGCAGCTCCAGAGTGGTGAAGTTAAAATTAAGCCCGGGGCGCAGCCTCATGATATCTGCCGGGCCGCCGTACTCCCAGGCCGGCCTCTTCCGGTCTTGGAGAGGGGCGATGCGCCGGCGGAGGAAATCTGCGCCCACCTCGGCAACTGACAGTCGGGCCAGCCGAAGACGGAGGATTCGGACGAGGGCGATGTCGAGCTTGACGTCGTCGGAGTCTAGATCGCTCCAATCTCTGCCGCGCGCGATAGGCGTTGTGCGCGGCGCAGTGAAGGCTTGCGGCTGGTCCTCTACAATCCAACACCACTCCGCTCGCCATTCCTCCCACTTGCCGCGGAGCTCCCCCGGCAAGTACGACCCCTTCTTCCCGAGACGGAAGACCCAAGAAATACATCCGGAGAGAGGGGCATCGGCCTCGGCTCTAGGGGTGAAAAAGTGTCTAAAGAGGGCTACGTTGGGGTGGACTCCTATGAAGTTTTCGCACATATGTGCGAAAACGGCCATGGTGAGGATGGCGTTGGGGGTGAAATCAAGCAGGTGGAAGCCATACGTGTTCATGATATCACAGAAGAAGTTCGAAAAAGGAGGGCAGAGACCACAGTGGAAAAAGGCAGCAAAGAAGTAATACCCGCCGGGATAGTTGTCCTTGGCGGCGGCCGGGTATGCTCGGGTGCGGGGATGCGCATCGGTGCCCTTGGACCAGAACAAGTAGTACTTGTTCCAGAGTTCTTGCACGCCGAGCCTCGGCGAGAAGACGACGTGCCGCTTCCGGTAAGCGATGAGCTTGGCTGCTTGCTCGGATTTCTCCTTCTTGGACTTCTCCGCTTTCCCCTTGTCGGTCTTTGGGGCCATGGCGGACGCGGCGGAAGGAAGAGGACGAAGAGCTAGGCGGCGGCGGAGCTGTGGAGGCGGAGCGCAAGAAGGAATCTTTTGCAGGAAGAAGACGACGTAATGAGAGCACAGGGAGGGGAACCGCGCCCGCTGCCTCTGCTTTTATGGGGGAGTGGGGGGGCGTTTCCCCCTTTCCATTAAGAGATCGTGGGCACGTCCCATCCCACGGCGCCGCAATCGACGCGTGCCGTTACCATGGGATGCGGCGGATATGGAAGTGGATTCGGCGCGCCGCGGGCCGCGGGTGCCCGTGCACTGTTTTGGGCCTGGCCCAACAGCGCTCGGCACCGTGTGTGGCCCAGGCCCGGGGGCTCCTGTCGGTGTACTAAGGTAGGGGTACCCCAGTACCCCAACTTGTGCACGGGCAGTTGCAGCTTCCCGCGGCAAGGTTTACTGCGTGCTCGCCGGAGACCTTTCTGCCTCCTATTAGACCATTCAAAAACAAAGTATACAAGACAGAAGATCGAGACCCCGGCAAGAGGAGCTTGCCGGGAAGGCCGTACCAGGCTCAAGGCTGTTCCACTAACACAAGACCCTGGCGAGAGGAGCTTGCCAGGAAGATTAGAAGATATTGCCTCGGCGCTATGCGCGCCCCGGCAAGGGGTCCGGGGAGCGGCAAGTTCCCGGGCCCGGCAAGATCAAGGCCCCGGCAAGGCACTTGCCGGGAAGGCTACGCTGTGTGCCCGCGCTCCAGCTCATCGGCCCACGCGTCGCCCTGGGGGCCTAACCAGGGACGCGTGGCGGATGGCTGTGCAGCCTGGGGTACACGGTGGCACACCACGGCGATAAATCCGTCGCCGTGGCGGACGGAGACGCTAAGGCGGGAGCTTTTGGGGTCGACGGCGACGGGCATTAAATGCCCTTGTCCCCCACTGTTAAAGTAGGTATAGACCACTGTTCGGTACTGTAGCTCCACTGTTCCCGCACTGTTACAACTACCACCTCTTTTACATTTTTACCCCTTTCTCCTACGTTGACACCTGTCGGTGACCCCTTGCACTATAAAAGGAGGCCCATGCACAACGTGGAGGGGGTTCGAAACCTAGATTACTCTCACGCACGGTGTAGCTGCTTCTTCAAGCTCCCGAGCGCCTCACTCAATACACAACCAAGCAGGAGTAGGGTTTTACGCATCCGTGCGGCCCGAACCTGGGTAAAACTGCCCGCGCGTCTGCCCCGATCTGCTCTTTGTGCTCCCTCCGCCCTCGTACCGCACAGACAAGGGGCTCCGGTCCCATAGGTGTTCGTGGCGGACAGTTTCCCCCGACAAAGTGCAAGGATGCCTTTATTGGAAAGTACTATCCACCTGCTAAAATTATCCAACTAAGGAGTAACATAATGAATTTCAAACAATTGGATAATGAACACGTTGCCCAAGCTTGGGAACGCATGAAATCTCTTGTCAAGAACTGCCCTACTCATGGTTTGACTACTTGGATGGTTATCCAAACTTCTTATGCAGGCTTGAACTTTACCTCGCGGAACTTGTTAGATTCGGCCGCGGGAGGAACCTTTATGTCAACTACACTTGGTGCTGCCACGAAGCTTCTCGATGAGATGATGACCAATTATTCCCAATGGCACACCGAACGCGCTCCAACAGGTAGGAAGGTAAACTCTGTCGAGGAGATTTCCTCCCTAAATGAAAAAGTTGACTTGATCATGTCTCTACTTTCCAAGCAATCTTCTATTGATCCTCGTGATGTTCCTTTAAATTCTTTGATTGCTCAAGAACAAGTAGATGTGAACTTTATCTCTAGAAAGAATTTCAATAACAATGCTTATATGAGTAATTTTGGTAGCAATCCTAGACCGTTTCCCTCTAATTCCTATGGGAACAACAATGCTTATCCTAGCACCAAGAACTCCACTTCCGAACTAGAGAGTATGCTTAAAGATTTCATCACTACCCAAAAAGCCTTCAATAAGAGTGTAGAATAAAAACTAAACAAACTAGATAATCTCTCTTCGAAGGTAGACAATTTAGCCCATGAGGTAGAATTGCTTAAAATTAGAACTTCCCCTCTTGAGGAGAGGAAGACCACTCCTATGAATGCTATTCAAGTGCAAATTAATGAAAACATTAGGATGTTGGCTAAACTTAAAGAGAGATGGGCTAGAGAAAAGGAGGAAGAAGATAGAATTAAGAACCTTCCTACCCACCACACTGTTGCTACTATCCAAGTTGTTGAGGATATCCAAACTCTTAGCACCCAATGCACTCCTGGTCCCATTGGACCTATTAATGGTGATGTTATGACCATGGAAACTACCAAACAAGTGAGCCTAAAGGACACCACTACCACTTTACTTGATAGTAGTGACCTTGATTTTGATAATTGCACCCTTACCGAAGTTATTGATTTCCTTCACAAGATGTCTAGATATCCCCGCACTAGCACACTTAACCTTTCCTTTACAGAGCATATCACTAATGCTCTCATCAAAGCTAGGGAGGAGAAACTTAGGGTAGAAGCCTCCATACCTAGAAAGCTAGAAGATGGTTGGGATCCTATGATTAAAATTAAGTTGAATAACTTCTCTTGCTATGCTTTATGTGATGTTGGAGCTAGTACCTCCGTTATGCGCAAAAGAATATATGATATGCTTAAATTGAAACCTTTTGATTCTTGTTCTTTTGGTGTTCGTCTTGTTGATTCTTCCATAAAGAAACCCTTGGGGAGGATCGACGATGTTCTTATCATTGTCAATGACAATTATGTTCCCGTTGATTTTACTATTATGGATATTGAATGTGAACCTTCTTGTCCAATTATTTTGGGACGTCCTTTTCTTCGCACCGTTGGTGCCATCATTGACATGAAAGAGGGGAATATAAAATTCCAATTTCCTCTCAAGAAAGGGATGGAACACTTCCCTAGAAATAATATTAAGTTACCTTTTGAGTCCGTTATACGGGCTAGCTATTTTTTTACTCTTGATAAAACTTGATCTCTATGCATTATGCCTAGCTTAAAGGCATAAAAAAAAGCGCTTTTGGGAGGCAGCCCACAATGAATAAAATTTTATTTTGCTTTTGTTGTGTCTTGATGTTGTTACTACAGTAGCATCATCATTGTATCTTTACTTTTCAGCTTTGTGCCAAGTGTAGCCTCTGATTGCAAGAAAGTTCAAAAGTTGTGACATGCTGTCCAGGAAACAGATTCTGACCTTGGACAGAAAAATTCGTATAAAATCACCAGATCATCTTTTTGGTCTGAATTTTTTCGACAGCGTGCTCTATACAATTGTCTTTCGGCGTCTGTTCTGAGTTTTTTTATTTGAGTTGCAGAAGTGCCCCGAAAAAATTATTTACTACCTGCTGGTCTGTTTTTCACAGATTCTGTCCTGTTTTGCCTTTCCTTCGTTTTGCAAATCTTGAGCTTGCTTTTTCTTTGCAAAAACCTTTTGGCAATCTTGAGAAACAGTATACCTTCAAGAATATCCTTATTTCCAGCAAGGAAAAATTATTTTATTATGGGTACTAACCTCGCTAATCAGATTATGATGAGTTATGTATGAAGGGAGTTTTCAAGTGTGCGAGGGAAGATGATAAAAAGATTCAGGAGTGTCAAACGCTCAAGCTTGGGGATGCCCCCATGCACCCCCAAGAAATATTCAAGAAGACTCAAGCGTCTAAGCTTGGGGATGCCCCCGTGCATCCCCTTCTCCATCAACAATTATCAGTTCGTCTTTCGTTCCACTATATTTTTATCACTTCATGTGTTATGTGCTATGCTTGGAGCGTCTTGCTTTTAGTTTCCTTTTTAGTTTTCTTTAGCTTTGCTTGCTGTTCATAACGAGTTGGAACCCAGCTTTCTTTGTGTGGGAGAGAAACACGCTCCACTTCAACCTAGAGCACAACATAGAATTTTTATGTCTATCTTTGCTGTGTGTGTTCTTTGTCTTTCAATAGCTACTATCATGTTCAGCTCTTAGTTTTCATGCTTTACTTTTTAAAGAGCTTTTGTTTAGTTGGTCGCTGGAACTCTCTTTAGTTATCATGCTTATCTTGTTAAGAGAGTTGGCTTCTGTTGCACTGGTTGATATGTCTATGATAAAAATGCTATGTGCATGATGGTGCTTAGTAGTTCCTGTTTTCTTATGGTTAGTCTCAAATAGCTGGGGGGTTCTTAATGTGTTATTGAAGAACCAACATGATTTGTTTGCCTATGATGTGGTATGGTTTAGTGATATCTTCCTTCAAGAATTTATTTTGATTGACTTGGCATATGCTCACGCATATTTAAGACTGTAAAGAAAGTCTATCAAGCCTTGATGATCTTTAATTTCCGAGTAGCGATATAACTTCCATGCCCAATTCAATGTTGCTTTGTCGCTCTGCATGATTATGACCGTCATTGCTCTTCTAGTTGGTCGCTCCCAGTCTTTTGCTAACCTTCGCCTGTACTAAGCGGACTGACTGCTTGTGCATCCAAAATCCTTTAAACCAGTTTATGCCATATGAGTCCACCATACCTTCCTATACATGGTATTTACCTGCCATTCCTAACAAAGACTTTCATGTACCATCTCGAAATTAATCAAAAAAGCATTTCTCTTTTGTGCCTCTGTTTTAGTTCATGAGGAAGTAGTAGTTAATTCATGATCTTTTTAAGTTGGACAAGCTTCACCCCGGGATTGCATGTCTAATGTGCAAACCCATAATACGAGAAGGAACTGGCAAAGAGTGCGCCCGGCTCATTAAAAAAATATACAACAAACAAACCCTCCTTCACGCTTTGTTCATGAGAAATCAGAAAACTTTGGCAGTGATAAACAAAGGAGATTAAGAGGATGTGATCGTCCTCATGCGGGAGCCGTTCCTCGAAACTTGTCCAGCTCGAGAAGTAATTGAGTTATCAGCTAGCATTCATTGACGAAATATGCATATTCTAAAAAAATAATTATTACCTCTGTTTTTAAAACCAAGAGCTATGGTACATGTTTAGTTTTTGTTTCCGACCACGGGTTTTCAACCTTGCCATCAAAAGCCACGGTTCGAGAGTCTCCACCTTCTTTAAAGCACCAACTATTGAGAGCATGATTGTCATTCTGAGTGTAATGTGCATTGTCCCAAAGTACCATTGTCTTTTGCATGATTATGATATCGTTTATTCTGAAATCATTGTATCTAGTCGTCACTTAAACCTTGGAGGTGCCCCTGCATTTATGTTTTGCTTCACTAAAGGGGGCAAGCGAGATATCACTTTATCATATTTGCACACTATGCTCACTACAAATCTATTGAGTGTTTCAGTATCATATTGTAAAACTTTCAGTTCTTTGTGATATTCTCATGAGGCAACTTAATTACTACAGATTCATTATCTCAGTAAGCATTTGTCATGTGACTATGAAAAAGTTCTTATATGGTTAATAGCATGTCACCATAGAAATTATGCTTGTTATCATTTACCTACTCGAGGACGAGCAGGAATTAAGCTTGGGGATGCTGATACGTCCAAAACGTATCTATAATTTCTGCTTGCTCCATTCCTCTTTTGTGTGATATTGCTATGATATTTATACACTTCCATACACTTTTGATCATATTTGGACTAACCTATTAACTCAGTGCACCCCAGTGCCAGTTTCTGTTTTCTGCTGTTTTTGTATTTCAGGTTTTCCCATTACGTAAACTGCCAGAAAAATTCCGGGAAAAATATATAAAAAATCAGCGTTTCGGAAGCTTCCATGCGGCCAAAGTAGGGCCGGAGGGGGCCACCAGGGCTCTAGGCGGCCAGAGGGCGCGCCCCCCCTCCTGGCCGCGCCGCCAGGGCGCCCGGGCCCCCCAGGCCTCCTCTAACGCCCCCCTTTGGCATATATTTACACCGCGTCTCGAAACCCTCGAGGACGGAACCCTTTTTCGCGATCTCATCTCTGTTCCGCCACCGCCGCGCTTCCAAGATCGGGAGCACCAGGAGAACTCTTCCCGGCACCCTGCCGGAGGGGAGGATCACCACCGGGAGCCTCTCCACCACCATGGACGCCTCCCGGATGAGTTGTGAGTAGTCTCCCTTGGACCATGGGTCCATGACCAGTAGCTATGTGATGTTCTCCTCCCCTCTTTGTCCTTCACCGATTAGACCTCGTGAGCTGCCCTACATGATCGAGGCACATATGTAATCCTTATGCTGTTGCTATGATGAGTTTGCTGGGATCCGATGGATTATGAGATTATGTTCAGATTGTGTGTGAGTAAAATATTTGATTTACCTCTTTTATATTTATGTTCTTGAGTAATTCTTGCATGTTCTCCGTTGTTGTTTATTGCTTTGGCCAAGTAGTAGGTAGTAACTCCAAGAGGGAACGTTGTGCTTCATTGTGGGTTCATGCCCCTTTTTGACTAGCTTGAGTGACAGAAACATGAGTCTAGGGGATGTGCTATTGCCACAAGGGGGAAAACAACGGTGCTTGTACTCGCGGGTGCAAGGATTGTCTACTTTACGCAAAGTTCTTTTAATGCAGTTGTCTGTTGCTTTGAGTTTACACTATGCGTGGGACTCGCAACTTAATACCAGCGAGATGTTCTGGATAGATATCTCAAGGTGGATGATTAGTAGTAGATGCAGATGGATTTCGGTCTACTTGCCTTGGCGTACCGCCCATGCTTTTGAGCCTCTACCTTTCTTTGCAGCATAGTTAGCATTGGTTTGCGCAGATAATCCTGTCAATTGCCCAGCTGTAATTCATTTACCTCGCTTAGCTGTTTTATCGTCTTTTGGGAGAGAGACATCACTAGTGAACATCATGGGACCCCGGTCCATATTACCATCACTAATCACATCCGCTATTTACTTTCAGTTCTTACTTACTAGTTGCAGTTATACTTATCACTATTATCTCTTGCGTTTGATCCTTTGTAAACGACAAGGCCGGAGGGATTGACAACCTCTCTGTACTCGTTGGGAGCAAAGTTATTTGTATCTGTGTGCAGGTCCGGTCAATCGCTAGTTGCACCGCTAGCAGTTGACACCTTCTTGTTGAACCTCAGAGTCTCAGGGGAATTCGATCCTTGGTATCTTTGCCAAGGGAAAACTACCGCTACACTGCATCTCAAACCTTCCACTTGGGGTAACCAAGGAGGGGCGAGAAGCCATCAACCGCCCGCTGGCAAGGAGCACCACAAGCCGGAGAAGTACTTCGAGGACGTCATAGAAGGCGCCCGCCTTGTAGCAGGCCAGTGCTCGAAGGACATTATCTTCGAGTAATTGTATTCAGCTGTAATGACTTAAGCTTATGAATCTGATGTGTATAATTTTTGCGCTATTATAATATGAGCGTCTTTTACCTCATGTGTGACTATTTATGTAAATCTGAAAGTTTCCAGTCGTCGGCTTCAGCCCCCATGTACATAGTACTGGGGTGTTCGGTCATATGCATATACACTCTTTATCCGACGTCTTGGTCCGTATATGAGGTGTATGCGGAGCGAACCATGCAATCAGACTATGCGGCATTATTGCTTTCACTTAGTTGTAGGAGTTTGACATGTGGGGCTAGGTACTAGCCCCTAGTGCGGATATGATATTCCTTACTTAAGGTATCCAATTGCACCTGGCTGGGCAAAAAAAACCTTCGTATAACACGGGGTAGATCTCTATCGATCGTAGTAAAACTAAGTCACCGGATTGCGGACCAGGTTCTCGCTTATCATGACGGTCAGTTTTCGGCTTTCTCTACTAAGGTACTTGACCGGACGAGCCAGAAGTACAATCGCAGTAGTTCTCCCTTTACACCCTAGCCGAACAATCGGGAACGTAGGGGTAAGCACAGGAGCCGGGCAACCCAACTATTGACCGAAGACATGATTCGGAACTGATGCATATAAGGCAAACATCCAGGACACCGAACACTCCCTATAGGTGTTCGGTCTTTTCGACATATACTGGGCTGACTATAGTCCCTGGTAATAGACCCTGTTGACAAGGCACATGTGGCAATCGGATGTGGGGAGAGAACATTTATGGTGAGTGAATAAAACCTCGAACATAATGCGAATCAAGCTGCTCTATTAATATCCCTTTATAGTACGGCGAGCCGTAAGCTTACAGATAATGCCGATAACCTTCTTGGACATTTTACATGCCAGAAAGGTATATAACAAGAAAGAGAAAAAAGGATTACACATGGTCATAATCTAAAAAGAAACGTTAACGCGGGTCCCTGCTGCATGTCTGCGCCGTTTCCTCCTCTGTAATGTGTCCTTGAAGGGGGGAGTATGATGGCCATCTGTAAAAAAAAAGAGAAACTTGGAAAAGAAAAAGAAATCCAGTGTGGCCATAACAACACTGGTTCGTTTAATGAACCTAAAAACATAAGTTTAGAGTCCGAATAGGGTCGAGCCGAACTATGCACTATATGTGCGCCCCAGCGTCGCCCAAGGGATTTTTAAGGCAAAATTATGTACCCGAGGTACATATGCTATCACCTTATGGGGCAGTCGATGGGGGCATAGCTGTTAATCCAGCTCAGGTTCATCTGAGCTGCCGCACTGAGGGGTGTGTCGGACATGTTTAGTTATGTCTGCGACCGATAGATTATCCGGCTTGAATAGGCCTTTTTGGACTTCGGCTGTTAAGGCCGCAGTTTCATCTTCCGTACGAAGAGAGCGCTCCATATTTCCATTGACCGTGATGACGCCACATGGTCCAGGCATTTTAAGCTTTAGATAAGCATAATGCGGGACTACATTAAAGCGGGCGAAGGCCGTTCTTCCAAGTAGAGCTTTATAGCCACTTCGGAATGGAGCTATGTCGTAGATTAACTCTTCGCTTCGAGAGTTATCAGGAGAGCCGAATACGACCTCCAATGTTAAAGAGCCCGTGCAGCGAGCTTCTATGCCCAGTATCACTCCTTTAAAGGTCGTGTTGCTTGGCTTGATTCTTGACGGATCGATCCCCATCTTGTAGACAGTGTCCTGATATATCGGATTAAGACTGTTGCCGCCGTCTATAAGGACTCCAGTGAGATAGTATCCATCGATTATTGGGTCGAGCACTAGGGCAGCTGAACCCCCATGATGGATACTAGTCGGATGATCCCTGCGACCGAAAGTGATTGGACAGGCCGACCATGGGTTGAATTTGGGGGTGACAGGCTCGATGGCATAGACATCTCGGAGTGCGCGCTTGCGCTCCCTCTTTGGGATATGAGTGGCATATATCATGTTCACTGTTTTGACCTCCGGTGGAAATTTCTTCTATCCCCTGTATTCGGCTAGCAAGGTTCATCCTCGTCTTCGCTCTGAGGCTCCTTCCCCTTGTGTTCGGCATTGAGCTTGCCGGCCTGCTTGAAGACCCAACAATTAAGGATGGTATGGTTTGCAGGTTTCTCTGGGGTGCCATGGATTTGGCAGGGCCTATCTAATATTTTGTCCAGACTAGATGGACCATCTTTGTTGCCTCTAAATGGCTTCTTCCGTTGACCGGGTCTGGAGCCGCTGAATCCAGCGTTTACCGCTGTATCATCTGGGCTTCCAACATTATTTTGACGTTTGTTTTTGTTACGCCATGGCTTTCCATTGTCGTACCTGACTTCAGACATTCCAGGGTCGCTGGTGCTGCTACGGGCTAACCAGATGTCCTTGCCCGCACAAAAGCGGGTCATGAGTGTAGTTAGGGCTGCTACTCTCCTCGGCTTTTCCTGTCCGATGTGTTTGGCTAGCCATTCGTCCCGGACACTGTGTTTGAAGGACGCTAAGGCTTCAATGTCCGGACAGTCGACGATTTGGTTCTTCGTAGTGAGAAACCAGTTCCAAAGCTTACGGGTTGACTCCCCAGATTGTTGGATGATGTGACTTAGATCGTCAGCGTCCGTGGGCCGGACATAGGTCCCTTGAAAATTGGCCCGAAAAGCATCCTCAAGTTCTTTCCAACTCCTAATGGAGTTCTCTGGGAGGCTGTTTAGTCAGTGCCGAGCTGGTCCTTTCAGCTTGAGGGGTAGGTATTTAATGGCATGGAGATCATCTCCTCGAGCCATGTGGATGTGAAGAATGAAGTCCTCTATCCATATGGCAGGATCCGTCGTTCCATCATACGCCTCGATGTTCATGGGTTTAAACCCTTCTGTAAAATCATGATCCAGCACCTCATCGGTGAAGCATAGAGGGTGTGTGGTGCCTCTGTATTTTGCTATATCATGGCGTATGTCCGATGGTTGTGTTGTTCGGTATTGACCCCGAACTGGTATATGACCAGCACGATTGGCTTGATATCCGCCATCCCGTGCGGGAGCCCGGTCCCTAGGTCCGTAGATATACCTGGTCTTGCTGGCTTTTTTGTTCAGGTCCTCACGCAAATCATGTTTTCGGACTTGAGCCGCATCCTCCTTCCCTTTACAGGGTGGGGGTGCGGGCTTGTGTACGCTATTGCTAGGCACCCTGTCCCGTCCGCGAGGTGGTCGGTCCGGCTTATTGAAGGTATAGGCGCAGTGGCATCATCGTCGAATTCGGGCAGCAGTTTATGCTTAGGATAGCCTTTTGTTTGGCAGTTGTGGCCATATTTTTGCTCAGCGTCTAGCACCTCGTTCCATCTATCATTGAGCGTGTCCTGTGCGGCTCAAAGCCGTCTCTGCTGCTTTTTCAGGCTCCTTGCGGTGGCAATAAGCCTCCGATGGAAGCGCTTTTGTTCTGAGGGTTCTTCTGGGATGTTCTATTCGTCATCGCCCAGGCTAACCTCTTCTTCGGAGACAGGTTCGTAATTACTGTCTTCGGCATCGTTGGCATCGGACAGCGGCTTCAAACTATGTTCGCCGTCCTCTCGCTCCTCCTGCTCCATCCCTGGGTATGCGGGGTCTTCGGCTTGTTCCAGAATATCACCGTCGTTAGTGATAGTGTTGCTATCCTTTCCTTTATGGGATTTGGTTCGGCGCTTTGGGCATCGACATTTGGGAGGTTCTTCGACAGGCTTGTCCTCTAAGGGATCATTTTCGCCATCGCCCTCCTTTTCCTTAGGTGTATCAACCATGTACATGTCGTATGAAGACGTAGCTGTCCATCGCCCGGTTACGGGCCGGCTTTGATCTGGATCTACTTCGGCTTCGAGGTCCACCCCTTCGAAGTCTTTGGAAGCGTAGTCAAGTAGATCGGTTAGATCTTCAACCGTGGCTACCAAGTGGGTGGTGGGTGGGGAGCAAAATTCTCCATCAGCCTCCAGTTCGAACCGGATATAATGCGGCTATGTGTCCCCATCTAAGGAGAGGGTTTTTAACGATTTTAACATGTCACCAAAGGGTGAGTGCTGGAAGATATCTGCAGCACTGAATTCGGCGATAGACGCCTGATCGGGCTTGAAGGGCGCAGACGCGCGTGATTCGGAATCTGAGGCCGATGTTGAGTCCGGGGTTCTGGTGGCAGAGACCCTGCTCATAGTTGGATCTATGTTCGTCTGCGACCGTGTGGAATCTGCAGCTTCCGTGGCGGGGTTGAGCTGTCCTCGGGTGACGTGATATGCTCCGGATTTAGGGCCAGAACCGTTGCAGGTGTTATTTCCTGATCCGATGATAGAGTTAGGTCATGTTCATCGCAATGGCAGGGAGAGGTCGCCGCGGGCTCGAATCCATCGAAGATCAAGTCTCCACGGATATCAGCAACATAGTTTAAGCTTCCGAATCAGACTTGATGGCCAGGGGCATAGCTCTCAATCTGCTCAAGGTGGCCTTCAGTGTTGGCACGAAGCGCGAAGCCGCCAAACACGAAGAGTTGTCCGGGAGGGAAGATTCCCTCGATGTTGCCATCGTGGTTGATGATGCGATCCATCAGTCCTTCGGTTGACGACATAGTGGAACTCTCAATGAAAACACCAATGTCGGTGTCAAAACCGGCGGATCTCGGGTAGGGGGTCCCAAACTATGCGTCTAAGGATTGATGGTAACAAGAGTCTGGGGACACGATGTTTACGCAGGTTCAGGCCCTCTCGATCGAGGTAATACCCTACTTCCTGCTATATTAATATGGAAGAATATGAATACAAGAATTGATCTACCTCGAGATCGTATTGGCTAAACCCTAAAGTCTAGCCTATGAGGATTTGTGATTCTCCATTAGCCTCTATGGACTAAACCCTCCGGTTTATATATGCACTGGAGGGGCCTAGGGTTTGTACATAACCATCTTGCAGAGGAAGGAAAGATTACACCCGAACCTAAAACTTGCCATTATACAGATACAGGAGTCCCATCCGGATACGAGAGATGATCTTCGACAATGATCTTCATAGCTCACCAGTCCGGCCCACCAAGAGTTATATGGCCACCCGAGGACCCCTCGATCCAGGACTCCTCAGTTGTCAAAACCCTGAATACCATGTTGGGTGAGGATTTAAAATTACCAACACCAACCCACCCTGGGAGAAACTATCCAAGTAAATCTGGATTCCCGGACGTAAATGATCTCGCGAACATAAAGCAGCAGCCCGAGGAGACGGTCAACCACTTTTGGGCCAGATTCCAGCTTGTCAAGAACAAGATTAAGGACTGATGCGACGACCATGCAGTCCCCTTTTTCCACCACAACTGCACGGATGAGGGAGTTTTGAACGCCCTCAACCGACGTCGTGTTCCAAGTTTCACACACCTGTTGCACTTAGTACGAAAGGACTGCGCAATGGAAAACACTTGGAAAGCCCAGAGTACACCTCTAGAACAGTCCGTATTCGAACAACACATTGTTAAGGCTAAACGGACATACCATAGCAGGTCATCCAATAATATGCCTATTGGCAAAAGGAACAAACCTTCTATAGGACGCAGGTCCGTACTAGACGAACTGCTCAATAAACCTTGCCTAATACATTAAGCCTCGGACAATATCCCAAACCACTGCCATAGGGCATGTTGGGTACTCCGACAGGTAGCAAAGAGCGGTGCAGCAATCCTCGCCACCGCAGTATCAAGGGAGAAGGACGTCGGTGTCTTCACTATCTTCAAGACGTTCTCCTCAAACAACCGCCGCAAGAGAGCAAATTGCGAAGTTGCCAAGGTCTATCAAATTAGCTCTGCAAGCCCATGGAGCGGCACAACAATTAGTTTTTCCGCCGAAGACGCACCTCGAGTCCGACCGGTCCGAGCAACATCAAATCTAGTATTGGATCCAATAGTAGACGGCTTTCGCCTCACTAAAGTACTTATGGATGCAGGAAGCGGACTCAGCCTCATATACGAGGAAACGCTTGCAAAAATGCAGGTCGACAAATCCCGCATTGAACACACTAACACAACCTTCAGAGGAATCATTCCGAGCCGGGAAGCCCGATGTTCGGGAAGCATTCAATTCGACATAGTATTCGGCACATCCGATAATTACAGGTCGGAGGAACTGCTCTTCCACATGGTTCCCTCCAATAGCGGATACCACGCCCTTTTAGGACGGGACGCTTTTTCACGCTTTCAAGCCATACCCCATTATGGGTACATGAAGCTTAAAATGCCAGGAACCAATGGAGTAATCACATTAACAAGTGATCCGGATAGAGCAGTCCACGCCAAGAACAAAATGACATCTTTAGCCTTAGAGGCATTATCTGAAGCCCTCGCAGCCAAAGAATTAACTACCTTGCGATCCACGGTGGACAAGGACGATGTAATCCTTGCCAAAATATCGAAATCTACCTCCTTCAAGCCAGCAGATGAAATTATAAAATTTCAAGTGCACCCAACGGACCCTAATAAGACAACGTCCATCGGGGCACAGCTGGATCCGGCGGTAGATAGCGCGTTACGCGCCTTTCTTCGTGAAAATTGGGATATATTCGCCTGGCACCCTTCCGATATGCCAGGAATCCCACGCAGGCTGGCCGAACACAACCTCAATATTATCAAAGGGTTCAAACCAGTCAAGCAGTCACTATGACGATTTTCCGAACCCAAAAGACAAGCAATGGGAGAAGAGCTAGCTAAGCTATTGGAGTCCGGATTCATCAAAGAAATTAAACATCCGGATTGGGTAGCCAACTTAGTCGTGGTACCGAAGAAGGATAAATCCTGGCGCCTCTATGTTGACTTTACAGACCTAAACAAGGCTTGCCCTAAGAATCCCTTTCCTCTGCCCTGCATTGATCAAATTATCGATGCAACGGTCGGACACGACTCATTGTGTTTCCTTGATGCTTACTCCGGATACCATCAAATAAAGATGAAGGAATCCGATCAGGCCGCAACGGCATTTATCACCCCATACAGTCATTTCTGTTTCAACACTATTCCCTTTGGACTTACAAACACGGGTGCCACATATCAATGCATGATTCAAATATGCTTAGAAAAACAAATTGGCAAGACAGTGGAGGAATATGTTGACGACGTAGTCGTTAAGACCAAACACGTCGAGACATTGGTGGATGATCTCCGCCTTACATTTGATAACCTTTGAGAATATGACATAAGGCTCAATCCGGAAAAATGCGTCTTCGGCGTTCCGGCCGGAAAGCTACTAGGGTTCATTGTATCCCACAGAGGAATCAAAGCTAACCCAGCTAAAATCCGGGCCTTGTCAGAGCTCAAAACGCCAACTAATCTCAAACAAGTGCAAAAACTAGCATGTTGTGTAGCGGCCTTGAGCCGCTTCATCTCCAGGTTAGGGGAGAAAGCATTGCCACTTTATAGATTGCTACGACGCACTGACAACTTTGAATGGACGGACGCGGCCATAGCTGGATTGCAAGAAATAAAAACTCTACTAGCGAGCAACCCAATCCTAGCCGCCCCAGGTGTTGGCGAACCAATGATGCTGTATATATCAGCCACTCACCAGGTAGTGAGTGTCGTGCTCATTGTCGAACGAGCCGAGGAGGGACATAAGTTCCCTATTCAAAAGCCCATATATTACGTATCCGAGGTTCTTACACAGTGCAAATCACGGTACCCCCACTATCATAAAATTGCCTATGCGGTCTTCATGTCATCTCAGAAACTCCGACACTACTTTCAAGAGTGTTCGATCACAGTGGCATCCAAAGTACCACTTAACGATATCATGAACAACAAAGACGCCACTGGACGCATAGCCAAATGGGCCATCGAGCTCTTACCGTTCGAAATATCATATAAGCTGCGCCAGACTATTAAATCCCAGGTGTTGGCCGACTTCGTTGCAAAATGGACTGAAGCCGAACTCCCTAAAGAGTACGACTCATATTCCCACTGGACAATATACTTCGACGGTTCCAAAATGCTAGCCGGATTGGGGGCTGGCGTCATCCTGATATCTCCAACATGGTATACAGTCCAGTATGTACTACAAAACATGTACATGACTCCAACAATGCAGCCGAATATGAGGCACTATTACATGGTCTCCGCCTAGCTGTATCCATGGGCATACAATGCCTCGAGGCACGTGGAGACTCAAACCTCACTATCTCCCAAATAAACAGAGATCTTGATGCGAAGGATTCAAAGATGGCAGCTTATCGCAATGCCATATTGAAAATATCGGCTCGATTTGAGGGGTTGTAATTCCACCATGTAGCCCAGGATAAAAACCAGGCCGCGGGTGTACTCGCTCGTATGGGCACTAAACTCGACCCAGTCCTGCCTAACACCTTCGTGGAAAGGCTGTTTAAGCCATCAGTAACATGGCAGGACGCGAGCGGCAATACTAATTCGGATCCGAACACACCCCCGGCCAAACTTAACCCAGACGTCATCAGGGACTCAGACGTAGAGATAACTTCTTTGGCTCACGAGATCATGGCTGTCATAGCCCCCCTGGATAGAGCCCTTCTAAGCTTACCTTAATAGGCAGGAGCTCCCCGATGACCAAAATGAGGCCCGCCGCATAATCCGGCGTTCTAGACCCTACAAATTTCATGAAGGTGAACTATATAAGAAAATCACTACTGGTGTTCTCCAAAGGTGCATCTTCGAAGAGGAGGGAAGGAAAATTCTCACTAAAATACACGCTAGAATGGGCGGCCATCACGCCGCAGATCGGGCGCTCGTGGGCAAAGCCTTTTGAGCTGGCTTTTTCTAGCCCACTGCCCGAGCAGATACCCAGACCTTAGTCCAACATTGTGTTGGCTGCCAGCTCTTTGCAAATCAAAGTCACATGCCTCCCATCGCTTTGAGAACAATCCCCATTACTTGGCCTTTTGTGGTCTGGGGGCTTGATATGATCGGACCTCTTAAAGGGGGAAGCCATAAAAAGAAATACTTGCTGGTACTGGTAGATAAATTCACTAAATGGTAAGAAGCCAAGCCAGTAAAAACAGTTGAGGCAGGGCCAGCGATATATTTTATATCCGATGTAGTACACCGTTATGGTGTCCCGCACAGTATTATCACAGATAATGGCACCAACTTTACAGCTGATGAGGTAAAAAATTGGTGCCCAAAGTTAGGTATTAAACTTGATTACGCTTTAATGTACCATCCTCAAACAAACGGTCAAGTTGAAAGATCCAATGGTCTGATAATGAGAGGCATTAAACCCCAACTAGTGCGCTCCCTATGGGATTCTGATAAACACTGGGTCGAAGAGCTTGCTACTTCTCGAGCTTGCGTTGTATTCCCTCGAAGAGGAAAGGGAGATGCAGTACAGTAGCGTAAGTATTTCCCTCAGTTTCTGAGAACCAAGGTATCAATCCAGTAGGAGACCACGCGCGAGTCCCTCGCACCTGCACAAACAAATAAGAACTTCGCAGCCAACGCGATAAGGGGTTGTCAATCCCTTTATGGTCACTTACGAAAGTGAGATCTGATAGAGATGATAGTTTATATTTTTGGTATTTTTTATTATAAGAACAGAAAGTAAAAGCGGAAAAAGTAAAGTAGATGTAGATTGATATGTTGAGAATAGACCCGAGGGCCATAGTGTTCTCTACTATCTTCTCTCATGATAGCGATATTCTACGGCGGGTAAACAAATTACTGATGAGCAATTGATAGAAAAGCGAATAATTATGAGACTATCTAGGCATGATCATTGTATATAGGCATCACGTCCGAGACAAGTAGACCGACTCCTGCCTGCATCTACTACTATTACTCCACACATCGACCGCTATCCAGCATGCATCTAGTGTATTGAGTTCATAAGAACAGAGTAACGCCTTAAGCAAGATGACATGATGTAGAGGGATAAACTCAAGCAATATGATATAAACCCCATCTTTTTATCCTCGATGGCAACAATACAATATGTGCCTTGCTGCCCCTACTGTCACTAGGAAAGGACACCACAAGATTGAACCCAAAGCCCAGCACTTCTCCCATTGCAAGAACTATAGATCTAGTAGGCCAAACCAAACCAATAACTCAAAGAGACTTGCAAGGATATTATGAGCACACATAAAGAGTTCAGAAAAGAACCAAATATTTCTCATAGATAGTCTTGATCATAAACTCACAATTCATCGGATCTCGACAAACACACCGCAAAAAGAGATTACATTGAATAGATCTCCTCGAAGACCGAGGAGAACTTTGTATTGAGATCCAGAGAGAGAGAAGAAGCCATCTAGATAGTAGCTATGGACCCGAAGGTCCGTGGTAAACTACTCACAACTCATGTTGAGGCGATGATGATGATGTAGAAGCACTCCGTGATGGATCCCCCCTCCGGCGGAGCTCCGGAACAGGCCCCAAGATGGGATCTCACGGGAACAGAAGGTTACCGCCGTGGAACTAGGGTTTTCTCTCCTCTTCTGATGGTTTCGGGGTACATAGGCTTATATAGGAGGAAGGAGGACACCGGGGGCCTCACGAGGGGTCCATGAGGCAGCGGGCCCACCCTAGGGGGGCGCCCCCACCCTCGTGGGCACCTCATGCCCCCTACTCCGTGGTTCTCAAGTCTCCAGTGCGTGATTTTCTCAAAAAATATCTCTCCCGAAGGTTTCATTCTGTTTGGACTCCGTTTGATATCCCTTTTCTGTAAAACCCTAAAACAGGCAAAAAGAGCAATCTGGACTGGGCCTTTGGGTTAGTAGGTTTGTCCCAAAAATAATATAGAAGTGTATGAAAAAGCCCATTAAACATCCAAAACATCATAAATAATAGCATGGAATAATAAAATATTATAGATACGTTGGAGACGTATCAGAGCTTGACTCCCTACTCTGGGGGCTGCGGACCACACCTAATCGGAAGACCGGATGCACACCTTTCTTCATGGTGTACGACGCAGAGGCTGTTCTGCCCTGCGACATTATTCATGACTCACCTCGAGTGCGCATGTACGAAGAGAGAGAATCCGAGCTAGATCGGCGGGATGACCTAGATGGACCTGAAGAGGAGCGCGATACAGCACACGCCCGTTCCGCATTTTATGAACAACATGCCAGGCGGTACCAGAGCAGAGAAGTGTGGGCTATGACATACAATGTTAGCGAACTCGTTTTATGCCTCCCGGAGAAGAAGAAGGACAAGCTCAAACCAAAATGGGAGGGGCCCTTCATGATCGACGAAGTACTCACCGGTGGAGCCTATCGCCTTCGGAATGCGCAAGACAACCGCCTTGAGCCGAACCCGTGGAACGCTGCCAGGCTCCGACGATTCTATGGATAGTTCGGTAGCATTTTTTCCCTCCTTTTAAGTTAGGTCTTGTTTTTTATTTTTATTTTTTATTTTTCTGCTCTTCCCTTTTTACTTTTTATTTCATTGGTAAGTATTCGGCTCACCCGAACTACCACATGATAAGTACATCTTCGAATGTATCTACCTCAAATATACTTGAGGGCTTCTTTGAGGAAGCCCATTATCAAAAAGCTTCTTGCTTATAATGTCGTCTATTTTTATAGTCCTTCCTTGCCATTATATGCACCAATATGACTTAAGTTTTGTCCAAGCTGGGTTGCCTGGCTCATGTGCTTACCCCTACATTCTCGATTGTTCGGCTAGGGTGTAAAGGGAGCACCTCTACGATTGTTACAACCGGGTAATCCGGACCTGTACCTCAGACTGGGTGAAGCCTAAAGCTAGCATTCTTAAGGGAATAATCGGTCGGCGAATACACAACATATTGCTTTTAACGCATACATTTTAAACTATCATAGGATATGGCATCCTACAATCCTTTTTATAGGATCAAAAGCCTAGGCCTTGATATGTACGCATGCTGACCTAGGGAAAGGAACCCTTAACGGAACTATTCTCTCTGGAAGAAGTTTCCTACGTTAAATAATAATATAACATAACTCCCCGAACACAGTTTGTTTGTTCAAGCAATTATGACTAGATTGTCTGGTTTCCGAACATACCACGTGTTTACCACAGGTATAGTATTCGGAAACACTCCAGCCTCTGGGTTTATGGAGGTTAAAGCGAAAGGTCGGCCAGGACAATCTTTTTATAATTTTGGCCGGAGATAAGTTTGATGTTAAAGTACATCGATACATAGAATCAAACGACCACTCTTTCTCTATTCCCTCTATAAGGCTGTCTAGTTTACAGTCCTGTTGGGAAAACTTGGCAGCTATCTTCACTTGGTCATATACCAAGCTCATGGGAATTTCTTGTCCATCCGATCCTCGAGGTCCCACGCGGGCCATATGATTTGGATCAAGGCTGGTGTAGCGTGTCTTCACCATGGCCGAGGCTTCTCGAGCACCCATGCGACATGCTGACGCTTTCCACAGTTCGAAGCGGCGTCGAGCCCCTTTGAACAAGTCCGCCAAGTCCTCCATAGTTTCTGGAGGGGAATCGCCCGGCCATAAAGCCTTGGCCATATTCTTCATGGCCTTCCGAGCTCGCTCATGTACTCTGGAAAGCTCTTGCAACACGTCACCCCCAAAACCGGACACTTCCCCTTCGGGCTGCCCAGTTAACAAACCTGTAGGAATAGTTTTATGAAAAACTTTCAAAATAAGGGACTATAAGGAGATCTAGGTATAAGGGACATACTAAATATGCTGCCTTTTAGCTTACGGTTCTCTTCCATGGCATTTGAGAGTTGGGCTCTTACGTCCTTTAGCTCCTGTTCTGGCTTGACATTTTATCCTGCGCTTGGTTTCTTTTATCTATGGCTTGTGTCAATACACGTTTCCGTGCAGTTGTTTCATCTTCTGCATATTTTTTATCCGCTAGAGCAGCCCTTAGCCTCTTCTCCCATTGGTCGGCCGGCCCTGTGGCTGCATTTCAATCAATATGTACTTAGAGACTATTGATCGGCACAAATTTCATACTGTCCAGACACTATTGTTCTTACCATTAGTATCCTTCTTGGATTTCTTCGAATCTTCCAATCAGCGGTGACAGTCCTCAGCTAAGTCCGGCATTCTTCCAGCTCCTTGGATAAGATGCTATTCTTCTCTTGGAGCGCCTGCAAAATACAACGATCCTCAAATTAGTTGAACCAACTGCTTTAAGTCTCGGGGGCTACTGGCATGGGAGCACTAAATTATCACTTACCCGCATATCCTTCGAAAGCTGGTGAGTGGCTCCAGCGAGTCCGTCTTGAGCGGCTCGGATATAAGCATCTGCAGAACTGAGGGCGTTAAACGCCTCCTCAGAAAAGGTTGGGTCACGCATGGCTCCTTTTCGCCGCCGGTGAACCATCGTGACCTCCGCTTCGGAATTAGTAACAGATATTTCATCTGAATCCTCTTGAAGGGGACAATCCGGTGCTCTATCCGCATTAACCCTTGTCGTCGTAGACGGGCCGGATGCCGGATTGGTTGGAGCTTGATCTGCAAGATTTCTGGACATAGTCCGGTCTATGTTCCTCCTAAAAGGAAAAACAAGGTGGAAAGTTGTAATACTGGCTTCACCACCCAGTATATGTTAAAACAAACATACCTCTTCGAAGGTTCAGTGGTGTTCATGGCCCTCTTTCTCTTCAAGGCCTCACCCGATGCAGGCGTCGCCCTTTGGGATGACGGTCTTCGCACAGTTCGGCGTGAGGAGCGCCGCCCCTTTTGAGCATAAAAAAAGTGCGACGGGTAAGGCGCGCGGGAATCCTCTCTTTAAGGAGGTATGTCCTAGGTACTTAAATGAGAGGAAGGAATGAGGCCGGGATAATCGGCTACGATAGCCACCACGGCGCCGTCACAACTGGCTTGATAGAAGACTCCATCTTCTAGCTCTATGCCTATGTCCGGATCTTCATTGTATTCGGGGCCCGCATTTCGAAAGTGGCCCTCTGGCTGTGGGGCGGGACTATTAATCCCCTCGACCACCTTCCTCCACTCCTATTGGGAATAACCAAATTTAGTTCGGTCAATACATCATATAATAAAAAACGGGCGAAAATAGCGGTCAAGAGAAAGACTTACCCAGTCAGGAGGATTATACATAGAGAAACCCTCCTGGCACTTCACCCTTGTAAAGACCTGCTAGGAGGGCGGCTAGAGCGGCAGGGTCGTCCAGACCCAGGCGTAAGCAGCGTGAGGCATCATCCTGGCCATTATAATGCCACATAGGAAATCCTATAGCTTGGAGCGGCTGCACGCATCGCTTTATTGAGATCGACATCACTTCAATTATTGACAACCCTGAACTAGCGAGCAATTTTATCTTGTTGGCCAGTCTTTTGACCTCCGCACTCTCTTCTTCTGAGGGACTGCGGTGATGCCAGTTGAAAAGCTTCTTTGGAGGAGCGTTGGAATATTTGGGGAGCCCTTGCCGAACTGGATCCGGCAAGGCAACGTCCTTGATATAAAACCACTCCGAAGGCTACTCTTCGGATGCCTTCTTTGGAGTGCCGGACAGATAGCCTGTCCCTGCTATGCGCCATACTTTGGCGCCGCCAACCTCAAATATGGATCCATCCTCGGAGCGAGGGACAAGGCAGAAAAACTTCTGCCACATCTCAAAATGAGGCTCGCAGCCCAGAAATAGTTCCAACAAAGTGACGAATCCCGCAATGTGCAGGATAGACCCCGGCGTGAGATCATGCAGTTGAAGACCATAGAACTCCAGGAGCCCCCTAAGGAAGGGGTGGATGGGAAATCATACGCCTCTTAGAAGGAAGGACACAAAGCATACCCGCTCTCCACTTGAGGGGTTGGGAAAACTCTCTGCCAGGGCTTGATTTTCGATGGAAGTTAATCTAGCCTGGACGGGGACTAGATCTTCGGGGGGAGATATCCCTGCGCTTGAAGCTTTCTCAGATGCACATGGGATACGGAGCAACTTTCCCAATCGCCCTCTCGAGGGCCGTGAGGGCATGAGGAAGAGCTGGGAGCGCTGGCCATGTTTGAAGATTTTTCGTGGCAGGTACTGGGGATTTTCCGCGTGGAATGAAGTGGAATGGCATCTGAGATCTAGTCTCCTTATATAGGCGCCTTCCCTACACAGTCAAGGGGGTAATTGCAAAAATACCCAGACGGTTCACATTCATTGGACACGTGGAGGAAAGGGCGGCGACAGTGAGGAATTGACGGAATATAATATTAAATGAAGCCAAACTATCATCGAGAAGGACTCACCTTGCAAGACCGAAGACATGAAGCCGGACACAATCTCATCCTTGAAGGCAAGTCCGGAGCTACTGAGGGAGTCCTAGATTCAGGGGTCCTCAGGTGTCCGGGTCGATGAAGTTGGGCCGTATTGATGGGCCACGAAGATAGAAGAAGAAGACTCTTCCCCATATTCGGTCAGGACTCCTATGTACATAGAAAGGCAAGTATAATATTTGGATGTAACTATTACTTCCTCCCCAAGTCACCTTTGTAACCCTAGGCCCCCTCCAGCGTGTATATAGGCCGGAGGGTTTAGTCTGTAGAGGCTAACATCAGAATCATAACATCCTCATAGGCTAGGCTTTAGGGTTTAGCCATTACAATCTCGAGGTAGATCAACTCTTGTAACACATATTCATCAAGATCAATCAAGCAGGAAGTAGGGTATTACCTCGATTGAGAGGGCCTGAACCTGGGTAACATCATGTCCCCAGTCTCCTGTTACCATCGGTCCTTAGACGCATAGCTTGGGCCCCCCTACCCGAGATCTACCGGTTTTGACATCGACATATATACATATAGGTATTTACAATAAGCTGGAGCTAATGGCTCTAAGTATGATAAGGCCGAAGATGCGCAATATTGCAAGGCCTATTGGTTTCTTCCTCGAAGGTGCATGATTTATTGTGCTCACATATGTCAACGAGGTAGTATGACCCATTGTTGAGGTTCTTACTGATGACAAAGGGCCCTTCCCATGGAGATTAAAGATTATGCATACATGTCTACTCTGGTATCAGACAGAGCACTAAGTCACCCTCTTGGAAGGCACGACCATGAACTCGACTGTTATGATAGCGACATAGGTCTTGTTGATAAATTCCAGACCGTGTTGCAGCAAAGTATCGTTCCTCCTCCAAGGCATCCAAAGAATCCCATTGAGCTTGCTCATTATCTGCCTCAACATAGGCCGCCACTCTTCGAGAATCATGATGGATGTCACTGGGTAACACGGCTTCTGCACCAGAGACCATGAAGAAAGGCATATAGCCTGCTGACCTATTGGGGGTAGTCCTTATACTCCAAAGGACCGAGGGGAGCTCCTCAGCCCAATAACCCGGGGTGCACTCGAGACGAATCATGAGCCTTGTATTGATACCTCGTAAAATCTCTTGATTAGCACGTTTTGCTTGCCCATTGGACTGAGGATGTGCTAATGACACTGCGCCAGGCCGGATATGGTCTCTTTGATATAATTGCTTCATAGCTCCCTTAGAAAGATTAGTGCCATTATCAGTGATGATGCTATGTGGATAACCAAAGCGAAAAATCAACTTCTTCAGGAATTTAACTACGGTGGTTGCATCACAATTGCTGATTGACTCGCTCCCACTTGGTGAATTTATTAACAACAATGAGAAGGTGAGTCTTTTTATCCTTGGATGGGTTGGATGGACCAACCATATCAAGCCCCCAAACCACGAATGACTAAGTGATATGAATCATCAGGAGTTCTTGAGCCAGCACATGAGCCTCACGCGTAAACTTCTGGCATCCATCACACTTGCGCACAATATCTTTAGCATCTGCATGAGCCATGAGCCAGTAAAAACAGTGTTGGAAAGCCTTTGCCACCAGGGATCTTGTGCCAGCATGATGACCATAGTCACCAGAGTGGATCTCACTAAGGATTTCTTGCCCCTCGTCTGGGGAAACACAATGCTGGAAGACTCAAGTGATGCTTCTTCTGTGCAATGTGCCATTGACAATAGTCATAGATTTGAAGCATCTTACGATCTATCACACAATAAGTTCATCCTCGGGGAGCTCACCTCGAGTCAGATAAGCCAGATAAGGAACCATCTAGTCTGGTATAGCACGAAGAGCAGCCACCAACTTTGCCTTTGGATCAGGAACAACAAGATCTTCCTCTGAAGGCAGTTTGGCAGAACGATTGTGAAGAACATCAGGGAACACATTGGGAGGGTCTAGCTTGTGCTGAGAGCCGAGTCGTGACAATGCATTAGCCGCCTCATTGAGCCGCCGATCAATGTGATCAACCTGATATCATTTGAAGTATCCTGCAATGTTGGTCACCGCTTGCCGATAAGCCTCCATAAGAGGATCATTCGAGTCCCAAGTCCCTGATACTTGCTGAGCTACCAAATCTAAGACACCCAGGCACCCAACCTGGCTTAAGTTCATCTCCTTAGCTATGTGGATCCCATGCAGAAGAGCCTCATACTCAGCTGCATTATTAGTACAAGGAAACATGAGCCTCAAAACATAACAAAACGTGTCACCTCGTGGGGAACACATAATCACTCTAGCCCCTGAGCCTTCTAACTTCCTGGAGCCGTCAAAGTGAATCGTCCAATATGTATTGTTGGGCCTTTACTCGGGAACTTAAAGTTTAGCCCAGTCATTGATGAAGTCCACCAATGCTTGAGACTTGATGGTCGTCCGAGGCACATATTTAAGATGATGTTGTACAAGCTCAACTACCCACTTATCAACCTGGCCTATGGCTTCCCTTTTTGGATGATAGCTCCCAAAGGGGCTGAACTGACCACAGTGATAGGGTGTTCCAGAAAGTAATGTTTCAACTTGCGACTAGCCATAAAACAACCAAACACAAGTTTTCGCCAATGCGGATATCTCTGCTTGGACTCAGTCAGAACTTCTCTAATGTAATAAACTGGCCTCTGGACTGGATACTCTTTTTCTGCCTCCTTTCGCTCGACGACAACTGCCACACTCACTGCTTTGTTATTAGCAGCGATGTACATGAGCATAGGCTCTTGGTCAATGGGGGCAGCGAGGACGGGCGGCTCAACCAACTATTTCTTGATGGCTTTGAAAGCATCGTTGGCAGCATCACTCCAGACAAAGTTGTCTATCTTCTTCATCATCTGGTATAGAGGAATCGCCTTCTCTCCAAGGCGTCTTATGAACCGCTCAAGGCGGCGATTTGACCCGCCATACGCTGGACATTGTTGATGTAGGTCGTCTTAGTAAGGGAGGTCACCGCCTTGATTTTCTCTGGATTAGCTTCAATGCCCCTTTCAGACACCAGGAAACCTAGCAACTTGCCTGCAGGAACACCTAAAACACACTTGGCCGGGTTAAGCATCATCTTGTAAACCCGAAGATTGTCAAAATTCTCCTTGAGATCCTCCAATAACGTTCCATTCTTCTAAGACTTGACCACAATATCATCAACATAAGCATGAACATTGTGCCCGATCTGATTGTGAAAACAATTATGTATGCAACGCTGATAAGTAGCTCACGTGCTCTTAAGTCTGAAAGGCATAAAGACATAGCAGAAAGCCCCAAAGGGTGTGATGAAGGCCATCTTCTCGTGATCCTCAACGGCCATCTTTATCTAATGATAGCCGGAGTAAGCATCCAGGAAATATAAACTCTCACAACCATTCATGGAATTGATGATCTGATCAATGCGAGGAAGAGCGAACGAATCCTCGGGGCAAGCCTTGTTAAGGTCTGTGTAATCAACACACATTCGCCAAGTTCCGTTTTTCTTCAACACAAGAAGTGGATTTGCCAACCACTATGGGTGAAAAACTTTGATAATAAACCCGGCTACAAGGAGTCGAGCCACTTCTTCACCAATAGCTTTGCGTCTCTCCTCGTTAAAATGAAGGAGGTATAGCCAAACCAATTTCATCTTAGGATCAATATTGAGGTGGTGCTCGGTGAATTCTCTAGGTACACCAGGTATTCCATGCAAGGATGTCCCGATTCTCACGGATGAACTCGATGAGCTCGCTTTCCTATTTGGGATACATGCCAGTGCCAATAGTAAATTGTTGGGATGAGTTGCCAGGGGTGAAATCGACTTGTTTTGTGTCCTTGGCCGACTTAAACTTGAGCAAGGGATCATACTCCGTGGTGGGTTTCTTCAAGGGGTTCATGTCAGTAGGGTCAACATTGGATGTATAAAACTTCAACTCCTATGCTATGCAGGCCGACTCAGCATAGGTTTTGTCCCCCTCTTCACACCCGTGAGCAATCCTTCTATGGCCATAGGCTGTGATAGTGCCTTCTGGCCCAGGCATCTTGAGCTTGAGATAAACATAGCTGGGTTGGGCCATGAAACGAGTGTAGGCTAGGCGCCCAAAGAGAGCATGATATGGGCTTTTGATCTTGACCACATCAAACTTTAGAAAGTACTTTCTGTAATTGTACTCATCACCAAATGCAACTTCCAGCTTATTCCGCCCAATAGGATAGGTTGACTTTCCAGGAACGATCCCGTGAAAAACGGTCGATGACAGCATGAGTTGTTTTTCCTACAATTTCATACGTCTGAAAATCACAAAGCTCACTTCGCTATCAGGCCTAGCAGCTGCTTCATAATATAGGTGTCTACGTCTGAGCTAAACTTGGATATGGAACTCTTCTGTCATTTAGGGTGAAGTAAGACCAAGCTCATGAGATTATTATCCTAGGTCGTAACAAAATAGTTGATAGTGATATGATCCCTTTTTTGGTGTCACCATGCCCCCCCCCCCCCGGTGGTGTGGCGGCATGGGGATGTTAAAATGAAAGGGATAGAGTTTTTCTTGATTTTGGCGTAGCAGGCCTCCCTTTGGGAGGCCCAGTGTCGTAGTACATGATGTTGATGCTGCTTCCTCCATCCATAATCACTTTAGCGAGCTTATAACCATCGACTTGAGGTGCCATTACCAAAGATAGACAACCCGGATTCTCAACCTGGGGAGGATGATCCGCCCTACTCCAGGTGACTGGTTGCTCCGACCAGTTCACGTACTCAGGAACCATCGGCTCGACCATGTTGACAACACGTTTCTGGAGCTTGTGATCCCGCTTGCAAGTACTAGTTATGAAGATGTGGTACTGGCCACTATTCAACTACTTGAGGTTGCTCTAAAAACATGAGTGGTTACCTCTGTTGCTTCCAGAACTCTAGTAGCCAGATCCAGAGCCGCTAGAGCCTTGATAACCGGGACCCAGAAAGCCACCAGATGAGCCGGCCCCGGGGAAGCCAGGTCCTGAGCCGCCAGCTCTAGGCCACCCCCGGTTAGCACCCCCACTGCCCTGATAATTCTGGTAAGCCTGGTTGTGGAATTGCTGCATAATAAAATAGTTTTCCCGGGAGTGGTTCGACGACTTATCCGTAGTACTGTGTTTTGGGCAGGGGCTTTATGTGCCTCCTAGTAATTCCGAGGCTTGTTCCCATTGTAAGGCCTTCCAGAATTGTTTCGCCTTTGGCCCTTGAAGCCAATGTTGGTGTTAGCAAAAAAAATCTGATCTGCCCTCTTGGTGTTTGCGCTTGCCACCGTTGCTGTGATTGTTATTATTACCATTGTGATTTGACGTACTCTGTTGATGACCCTTGCCTCTATCGTTTTTCTTTCCCTTGCCATATTTGTCATCATCTGAACTAGGATCTTTTGTACTGTCAGACTCGGCATACTTGGTGAGGAAATCCATGAGATCGCCCATGTCCTGAACCTTCCACTTGAGCCGCCCGAGCTTCTGAACAAGAGGCTGGAAGTGACATTTTTTCTCCAAGATTAAGATGGCTTGAGCCGCCGTTATGCTATGTAAAAAGTGGATAATCTCTACAACCCGACGGAACCAATGATGGGCCGACTCATCGTTGCATTGCATGTAGTGTTGTAAGTCAACAATCATCATCGGGCGCTTGCAAGTTCCTTGGAAATTCTTGATGAAATGCTCTTTCAATTCTGCCCAAGTGTTGATAGAGTTTGGGGGCAGGTTCTTTAACCAAGTACGAGCCGACCCATCCAACATCATGGTCAAATATTTGGCACAAACCACATCGCTGATGCCCAGCATGTTCATGGCGAGATCATAGCTTTCAATCCAAGCAGTCGGCTCAAAGGTAAGCCGTGTAATTGGGAACCTTGCGAGGGCCTTTGAAATCTTTCAACATGCGTTCATTGCGCAAAGCCAGTGAGAGGCAAGCTATACCAATGGTTCTCGTATTCAGCCTTGCACCTTCTGAAACCAGAGAGGTTGTGGTGGGCGGGCGTTGAGCTCCTGCCGCTTCTGCTTCTCGCGCCGCTCAGGCCACATCGACGATTGCTTGAGCATCTGAAACGTCATGCCGGGGTGGGTCATGTGGCTATTCACGGCGCCGACATGCTCTACTGGAGACTGCTGGTGACTCAGCATGCCGACTTCGGTTGTGAACCCGGTTGTGGAGTAGAGTGAATCCGTTGCTGACTGTAGGAGTAATTAACCTCCTGAGCAATAGCGGTCTTCAACATCTCGATGGCGTTCCGGGCCTCGATCTCAACTAGGAAGTTCCCTGTGATCGGAAGTGCGGCGAGATTTGTAGTTGCAGCTAACATGTTATCGACCAGGTTGGAGAAGTGACCCGGTGGGGTCAAGAAACACTCAGGTGTCGACCGAGTTGGAGACAGGCGAGGGGCCGGCTCATGCTGATGCTATTGAGGCGGCTGATTAGGCTGAGGTTGTTGCGGACGCCCTGCTCCGTTTGGGGACATGACCCGGGTCAATTGAGGTATAACCAGCACGTCGAGGGTGCTTGGCCCTGCTCCTGGAGCGGGCGCATCTTGCGGCGTATTGAACAAACAAGTGGGCTCATAACTAGGTGGGAGCCGGCTCAAGTGCCATCTCTGATGAACTACGTTTGAAGTGTTCTGACAAAGACCCATGCGCGTTCCACTTTGTTGTGAATCTTAGTTTGCACCTCTGCCAAGCGAGCATTTTCAGCGTTGATATTTTCCTGAACCTTGGTCATCTGCTCACGAAGCATTGAGATCTCCACGTTATGTTTCTCCTGGTTTTGTACTTTCACCAGGGCCTCCAAGAGCAATGCCAGGGCATCCATCAAGTCTGTCATAGCTTGAGCCGGCATTTTCCCTAATCCGCCTGTGCCTGGAGCCGGTGCCGAAGTTCCTGTTTCCGTGGTTACACCCGCCGCCGTCGAGTTGAGATCGGACGGTGTTCGTGCCATGTAGATGGCAGCTCGGGGGTGTCCAGAATAATACTGCCATCGGAGTAGCCCCCAAGCTTACCATCAAAAAGGGGGAGGATTGACTCAGTGTCTCTGACTGAGGACTCATTATCAGAGCAGACGAGAGTCTCGCTGCCAGACGCAAAATTCTCCGTGAGCTTGACCCCCGTGCGTGAAGCCGATGAAGACTCATTATCAGAGCAGACGAGAGTCTCGCTGCCAGACGCAAAATTCTCCGTGAGCTTGACCCCCGTGCGTGAAGCCGATGAAGACATGCTTTCGGTCGGCTTGTGGCCGGGCGGGTTGGGTGCGCCGAGCCAACTCGGCGATATTAGTGCAGATGGCCGGCTCGGACCCGAACTCACCGATCTTGCCGATGAAGACGTGGATCCGACCAAAGGGGATCTGGTACCCGTACTCGATTGGGCCGGCCTCGGAACCCCAACTTGAATCGTCGAAGTAGAGCTTGCCACAACGACTCTTGGTCATTTGGCCAATCGTGTATCCCTCGATCCCTGGAAGAGCTCCCTCCAAGAACTCAACACCATCGTGCGAGAGCCCCACGGTGGGCGCCAACTGTCGTGGTTTTGTCACGACAAATGTCCTTGAAAAATGACTTAGTCGTGATACCATCGCAGTTAGGCGGTAGCTTGAACGGGGTTGATCGGAATCGAGAGACGAGAGTTTACCCAGGTTCACCCCCTCACGATCGAGGTAATAGCCTATGTACTGCTTTGTTTATTATTGATTGGGGTCTCGATTACAAGGGTGCAACTTGGCTAACCTAGTACTCGAGAGCTTGTAACTTGGTCTTCTCTACCTTAGGGCTCCCCTTTATATATAGGCCGAGGCCCTGAGTTTACAATAGAGTACGGGTCATGGTTCAACCCGTGCTATAATTTATCTCCTACTCATCGTATTCCCCAAGTAAGGGAATTCCCATTGTTACCTTCGATAAGTTGCCGCCTCAGGCGCTCAGCCATGAGCCGGCCTACTCCATGAGTCGCCCTCAGGGCCTTTGAGCTCTCGATCATCGCGACACATATGATGAGCCTGTTCTTCAAGCCGCCACTGGATAACCCGACCATGATATTGACGGGTCATACCGTGGGGTTATATCCCCAACACCTATGGTGCCCTCCTAAGTATATGAAAATTAGAGTAGAAATCATTGGTCATCTGTGCCATCTCTTTGGGGTCATCAGTGAGGGAACCATCAGATTGGTTGCCAATGGGTCGGCCCAATCAGACCTCATGTGCGTAGCGCGCATTGTTTGACACAAGAGCTCCTATTTAGCACATAGACCAGCGCGGATGCAGCAAACATGCACCCCGGAACGCTCTTTGAGCCGGCCCATTGATGGCCGAATTGCCCTAGTTTTTTTCCTTTTTCTCTTTTCTTTTTTCTTCTTCTTTCCTTCCCCCCTTTTTCTTTTAAAAAAGTTTAGGGATTTAAAAAAAATGAATTTCTGAAAATGTTCAAAATAAACTGAAAATAATTACCAGCGTAGCTTATGTTTTGTTATTTTTTTGCTATTTTTCTTATTACTTTCGGCTTTTTATCTCATTTTCCCTTTTTTTTGATTTGTTTCTTGATTTCCTATTTTTTCATAATACACAAATTTCAAGGAAAAATCTCCACATTTTCTTTAGATTTTTTTAAATCACGTTTTAGATTTTCTTTTTAAATGACAAGAGTTTAAAATTTTGCTTTTATTACCCAGTAAACTCTCGGTATTTCAATATTATTTAGTTCAAGAAATGTTCATAAATTTCAAAATTGTTCACTTTTTCACAAAATAAAATGGGAATTTGAAACAAGAAACTAAAAAGTTTGCAGAAATGTTCAAAAATATTTCCATTTTTTAAGAAATGCTAGAACTTCAGGAAATTTGTTAGCGTTTTAATAAAAAAATTCTAAAACATGAGAAATGTGCATGTTTTCAAATAATGTTCACCTTTTTTAACCAAGCTACGGTAATGCTTCACAAAAGTAAACAACTGCACTAACCGTGATTCGGCTGCCTGTGCAAACAACCTGGGCTGCGAACGGGTGTGGGCGCGAGCCTGGCCGTTCTTTTGCCGCGCCCATTGCGGGGCGAAAGCCCTTCTTTTATTCCTTTGGTTTTTTGTTTTTGTTTCTCCTTTTTTCCCTCTTTAAAAAATAGGATTTCAAAAAATGTTCACAAAATTTGAAAGATATTAACAATCTTGAGACTTTATGGGGAAAACCCTTTTTGATGCTCACTGCTGGGTTTCAATAGTTTCGGGAACTTCTATAATGTTTCTGAACCATTTTTAGGGTTGTTTTTACTGGGGGTTTCAGTTCCTTTTGGTATTTTATCACTCATTTTCCCCTTTTTCGTTTTTTTTCAGCATTCACAACTTTCAAACAAATCTTCAAAATGTGTTCAGGTATTTTATAAAATGATCACTTTTTTCAAAACTAGTTTGGAAGTAAAAGAATTGTTCGCCTTTATAAGAAAAATGTAGGAACTGAATTTATCACAATTTGAAGAATTGTTCGAAAAATTGAAAAACTGTGCAATTCTTCAAAAAATGTTTAGAACTTTTATTTTTTTCTTTATTTTGCAGAAATGTTCAAAAAGTGAAAAAGTGTTCAAAATTGGAAATATTTGTTCACATTGTCAAACAAATATTTGCAAAATTGTAAACAAATATTTGTTCACATTTTTTACTCTTCAAAATTGTTCGCAATTTTTAAGAACTGTTCCAAAATTTCAAAACCTTTTGTCTTTTACAAAGATTCGGAATTTTATATCTTTGTTCACAATTTTGGAGAAATGTTCAAGAGCTCCTACAAAAATTGCTCCCATTTTTGTGAAAAAAACTGAAAATTTGGAAGTTTTTCTGTTGTTTCAAAAAATGCTCACAACTTGAAAATTGGTCGCTTTTTCAAGTAATGCTCAATATTTCAAAATTTATTCATATTGTTTAGCTACACTGTAGTAATCACCTGCTTTTTTGAGCAATCAACGATCACCTGTTACCCTAAGCAAAAACCACTAGAGTTACTGAGCTCCTGTTCAGCGCCCGAACATGTAGCTGACGCCCACGCGTCCCCACCTCATTGGCCGGCCCAGGAACACGCATCGCAGGAAACTGTAAAGGCACAAAAAACTCAGGCCATCCCCAGGACTCGAACTCATGTTATTACATTCAAGTAGGAGTTTGGCTAACAACTACACCCACTTGACTCTTGTGAATAGTAATAGTTCTAACCATATAAGAACAATGTGGCAGCGCTATTTATTACATAGTTCCATTCCATCTATTGTATCACTTAGTTTTGTGACTTATTTTTTATATTGTGAATTTGAAAACATTCATATTTTTTGAAGAAAAGTTCATATACTTGAAAAGGTTCACTGTTTGTTTAAGTTCATCAATTTCAGAAAAGGTCAACAAATTTCAAAAAAAAACATTTCTTTCGAAAAAGTCCAATAAATTTGAAAAAATAATCATCGCTTTTGGAAAATGTTCACTGAATTACAAAAAAGTTCATCGAGTTTGCAAAAAAGATCATGAATTAGAAAAATGGTTCATTGAATTTGAAAAAGTTTATGGATTCTAAAAAAGAGTTCATCAGTTTTGGAAAAAAGTTCATTGATTTGAAAAGGCTCATCAAAATTGAAAAAAAAAATCATTGAATTATAGAAAAGTTCATCGAATTTGAAATAAAGCTCATCAAAAATGAAAAAAGTTCATTGATTTATAATAAAAGACCACAAAATTTGATTTTTAGGCGAATTTCGAAAAAAAATCCTTGATTTGAATAAGAAGTTCATATATTTGTAAAAAAAATGACGAACCAAATCGAAGAAAAGAAAAAAGCAGAAAAAAAGTAAAAGGAAAAAGGAAAAGGAAAGAATAAAAGAGAGAAAAGGTTGCATGTTAACAGAACTTGCTTTTGTGACGGGGTGGTTACACATCATGTATCGATGAGGGAGATCCGAGGTTCGAATCACGACCAAGTCGTGCATTGTTTGCGCATTAAAACATAGAGAGAAAAGGCTACATGGGGCGGCCCAGCGCGGGGACGCTTCTGACGCCCGTTTGTAAATTACAAACTAACAGGCGCGTGAAGCGCCGAACAGGAAGGTGATCCCTATTTCTGTTTCTCCGAACCGGTGCCTGAAGCGCACCACCCTCCGTTGCGACTGGGTCGACCCATTTACCTGCTTTTTGCTGTTTTAAAAACTCAAAAAAAGTTGCACCCGTGAGGGTTCAAACTCACGATCTGCTCTTTCTAAGCTAGTGACCGAAACCACTAAGCCATCGAATGACTTGTGTCTTCTAAGAGCATCTTCAATAGAAGATGCAATTTTGGAGATGTAAAAATTGTGCGTTTTACATCTCCAAAAAAGAGGCAACTCAAATAAATGATGCAAAATGGAGATGTAAAAACTAGTGGGCGGCGGCTTAATTGGTGCGGCAACGGCGGGGACGACGACAACGCGACGCAATTGGGGGCGGCGGCGCCGGGGCTGCGTGCCAGCGTGGGGCCGGCGGCATCGAAGGGGTAACATGGATGGTGAATTGGGACGGCAGCGCCGCGAAACGGGGCAGCAGCGTTCCAAGGCGGAGACAGGAGGAGGAGGGACGTAGGGGTGGCAGAGGAGCGGCGGGTACTCACGTTGTAGGAAGAACGACGTGTTGGAAATATGCCCTAGAGGCAATAATAAAATAGTTATTATTATATTTCCTTAATCATGAAAAAGGTTTATTATTCATGCTATAATTGTATTGATCGGAAACCTAAATACATGTGTGAATACATACACAAATACCAAGTCCCTAGTAAGCCTCTACTAGTAGCTCATTGATCAAAAGATGGTAAGGTTTCATGACCATAGACATGAGTTGTTGTTTGATAACGGGATCACGTCATTAGGAGAATGATGTGATGGACAAGACCCATCTGTTATCATAGTATATGATCGTTCCGTTTATTTCTACTGCTTTCTTAATGTCAAATACATGTTCCTTCAACCATGAGATCATGCAACTCACGGACTCCGAAGGAATGCCTTGTGTGTATCAAACATTCAAACGCCACTTCGTAACTGGGTGATCAGAAAGGTGCTCTACAGGTATCTCCGAATGTGTCTGTTGAATTGGCATGGATCGGGACCGGGATTTGTTACTCCGTGTGACAGAGAGGTATCTCTAGGCCCTCTCGGTAATACAACATCATAAGAAGCTTGCAAGCAAAGTGACTTAGGAGTTAGTTACAAGATGATGTGTTACAGAACGAGCAAAGAGGCTTGCCGATGACGAGATTGAACTAGGTATGGAGATACCGATGATCAAACCTCGGGCAAGTAACATACAGACGGATAAAGGGAACTATGTATGTTGTCATAAAGGTTCGACCAATAAAGATCTTCGTAGAATATGTAGGAACCAACATGGGAATCCAGGTCCAGCTATTGATTATTGACCAGAGAGCGTCTCGGTCATGTCTACATCGTTCTCGAACCCGTAGGGTCCGCACGCTTAACATTCGTTGACGGTATAGTATTACATGAGTAAGTATGTTGGTGACCGAATATTGTTCGGAGTCCCGAATGAGATCACGGACATAACAAGGAGCTCTGGAATGGTCCGGAGGTAAAGATTGATATATAGTATGATAGTATTCGGTCTCCGGAAGATTTGCGGAGGTCAGGGACTAGACGCCAAGGACCATGGCGTCTGGGCTGGAATCCGAGAAGGACTCTTCCTTGCGTTCAAAACCGACTTTGAGGAGGCCCTCTCCCCAAGTTACGAACCCCATGATCAACATATAAATAGAGGAGCAGGGCTAGCCCCTAGAACACAAGTTTTGGAGCCACCTCTAGTTCTTCTAGTTATAGTTGGTTCTAGTTGATTAATTAGAGCTAGGCTAACCTTCTAGTTCCTCCTCCGCTCTAAATCCATTGTGCTTGGCGAAGCCCTGAGGAAATAGTTTCACCACCACCGTCACAACGCCGTCGTGCTGCTAGAACTCATCTACTACTTCGTTCCTCTTGCTAGATCGAGAAGGCGAGGACGTCATCAAGTTGAACGTGTGCTGAACACGGAGGTGACGTACGTTTCGTGCTTGATCGGAACAGATTGTGAAGGTGTACAACTACATCAACTGCGTTGATAAATGCTTCCGCTTAGCGATCTACAAGGGAGATGCTCTCCCCCCTCTTGTAGCTATGCATCTCCATGGATAGATCTTGCGTGTGTGTAGAATTTTCTTTTTTTCCATGCGACGTTCCCCAATAGTGGCATCATGAGACAGGTCTATGCGTAGATGATATGCACGAGTAGAACACAAAGGAGTTATTTGAGGTTATGTTCATATTGCCTACCTCCAATGTCTTATTTTGGTTCGGCGATATTGTGGGATGAAGCGGCTCAGACCAACCTTACATGTCCACGTACATGAGACCGGTTCCACCGACTAACATGCAACTTGTTTTGCATAAAGGTACCTGGCGGGTGTTTGTTTCTCCCACTTTAGTTGAATCTGATTTGACTATGGCGGTCCTTGCAGAAGGTTAAATAGTAACTTTATAATCACCGTTGTGGTTTTGCGTAGGTAAGAGCGGTTCTTACTAGTTGCCAGTATCAGCCACGTAAAACTTGCAACAACAAAGTAGAGGACGTCTAACTTGTTTTTGCAGGGTATGTTGTGATGTGATATGGTCAAGATGTGGTATGATATATGTTGATGCATGAGATGATCATGTTTTGTAATAAGTTCATGACTTTCATGTCGATGGGTACGACAACCGGCATGAGTCGTATGGTTGTCTTTAATTTAATGCATGACGTGCATGTCAATCACTAAGTGCCATGTAATTGCTTTACTTTATCGCTATGCATTAGCAAGAGTTGTAGAAGCAATAGTTGGCGAGACGACCCCGACGCAACGATGGAGATCAAGGTGTCGCACCGGTGATGATGGAAATCATGTCGTTGCTTTGGAGATGGAGACCAAAATCACAAGATGATGATGGCCATATCAGGTCATATATTTTTGTTGCATGTGATGTTTATCCTTTATGCATCTTATTTTGCTTAGTATGGTGGTAGCATTATAAGATAATACCTTCACTTAATTTCAAGATAAAAGTGCTCTCCCTGAGTATGCACCGTTGCTAAAGTTCGTCGTTTTGAAGAACCTCGTGATGATCGGGTGTGATAGACTCTACGTTCACATACTACAGGTGTAAGCCAATTTTGCACATGCAGAATACTTGGGTTAAAATTTACGAGACTAGCATGTACATACATGGTCTTGGAACACTGGAGACTGAAAAGTCGAGCATGAGTCATATAATAGATATGAGCAACATGGAGATGCTCACCATTGAAGACTACCCCATCTCACGTGATGATCGGACATGGGTTAGTTGAATTGGATCATGTATCACTTAGACAACTTGAGGGATGTTGATTTAAGTGGGAGTTCTTTAGTAATTTGATTAATTGAACTAAAATTTATCATGAACTTAGTCCTAATAGTCTTTGCAAATCTATGTTGTAGATCAATGGCCCGTGCTACCGTTCCCTTGAATTTTAATGCATTCCTAGAGAAAGCTAAGTTGAAAGATGATGGTAGCAACTACCATAACTTGAGGATTATCCTCATTGCTCCACAGAATAATTATGTCCTTGATGCACCGCTAGGTGATAGACCTGCTTCAGGAGCCGATGCAGACGTTATGAACGCCTGGCAGGCTCGATCCGATGACTACTCGATAGTTCAGTGTGTCATGCTTTACGGCTTGAAACCGGGACTTCAAAAGCGTTTTGAACGACATGGAACAAATGAGATGTTCCAAGAGCTGAAATTGATATTTCAACCTAATTCCCGGGTTGAGAGATATGAAGTTTCCAACAAGTTCTTTAGCGGCAAGATGGAGGAGAATAGTTCTGTCAGTGAATACATACTCAGAATGTCTGGGTACTACAACCACTTGACTGAGCTGGGAATTGATATTCCAGTTGAGAGTGTTACTGATTAAATTTTTCAACCACTGCCACCAAGTTACAAAGGTTTCGTGATGAACTATAATATGCAAGGGATGACAAAAATGATTCCCAAGCTCTTCGTGATGCTGAAATCGGCGGAGGTCAAAATCAAGAAAGAGCATCAAGTGTTGATGGTTAACAAGACCACCCGTTTCAAGAAAAAGGGCAAGGGAAATAAAGGGAACTTAAAAAAGACATGCAAGAAAGTTGCCGCTCCCATGAAAAAGCCCAAAGCTGGACCCAAGCCTGAAACTGTGTGCTTCTAGTGCAAGGGAAATGGTCACTAGAAGCAGAACTGCCCCAAGTACTTGGCAGATAAGAAGGATGGCAAAGTGAACAAAGGTATATTTGATATACATGTCATTGATGTGTTCCTTACTAGTGCTCGTAGTAGCGCTTGAGTATTTGATACTGGTTCGGTTGCTCATATTTGTAACTCGAAATAGGAGCTGCGGAGTAAACGAAGATTGGCTAAGGACAAGGTGATGATGCGCATCAGGAATGGTTCCAAGGTTGATGTGACCATCGTCAGTACGCTACCTCTACATCTACCTTCGGGATTACTACGTCATCTAGCTATGCTTCCAGCATGGTGAAAAGGTGTCCAACAACATCACAAAGTATTAGGGCCTGGTCGCCGGCCTTAGGGCAGCTGCCACCTGATGACCCACAAGTATAGGGGATCAATTGTAGTTCTTTTCGATAAGTAAGAGTGTCGAACCCAACAAGGAGCAGAAGGAAACGGCAACTAGTTTTGAGTAAGGTAATGTCTGCAAGTGGTGAAACTGTAAGTAGCGAGTTGTTTGATAGCAAGATAATTTGTAACGAGCAAGTAAAGATAATAGTAACAAGTATGCAGCAAGGTAGCCCAATCCTTTTGAGGCAAAGGACAAGCCAAAACCGTCTCTTATGATAAGCAAAGAGTTATTGAGGGTACACGGGAATTTCATCTAGTCACTTTCATCATGTTGGTTTGATTTGTGTTCGCTACTTTGATAATTTGATATGTAGGTGGACCGGTGCTTAGGTGATGTCTTACTTGAACAAACCTCCTACTTAT
>LR738713.1:364606223-364651268 GCA_902687465.1 Secale cereale | reverse complement strand
GGGGGGGGTTATGGGCGCCACGGCGCGTCGACGGCCACGGCGGGGCGCTGCCAGGGCGCTGGCCTTGGCCGCGGCCAACGACGAGCCGGCGAGGAAGTCCGGTGGCGGCGGCGGCTGACGCAGGGGCGCGGCTCCGGCGCTGGAGCAGCGGCAACATCATAATAGCAGCAGCAGGCAAAAGGAGGGGAGCGACGGGCGCGACGCCACGACGACGGTGAGCGCGAGCTGGGGAGGAAGTGGGCAGCGGCGGCGGTGGCACGGCAGTTGCTCGGCGGGACGGCGGAGGGCTGGGCGTCGCGCGGGCGAGCACGGCCACGGCGGCGGTGGGGTCCGACGGGCGAGCGGGGCGGCGATGCTCGGCGGGTCAGCGGCGGAGCCAGCGCAGCAGTGGAACAGCAGTAAGGCAACAGGCGCGGTGCGCGCGCAGGGAGCGGCCGACGCACGTGCTGGGCGCGGGGCAAGGCTCGGCCAGGGGAGCTCGGGGTGCAGGCCGGGTGCGGCCACGGGCCGGGGGCGCGGCCAGGGTGGTCCGCGGGGCGCGCGTGCGCGGTCGGGTGTGAGCTAATGCGAAGCAGGGCACGGTGACCGTAGGGAGGGAGGACGGGGTCGATCGGGGAGGTCCTCACCAGCCCTGCAGGTGTGCAACGGTATGCTTGGGGACGTGCCGGAGATGCGCTTCCGGCGACGGGGCGGCTGGCGGTTTCAGGGGCACCTCCAGGTCCAGGAACGGGGCATCGCCGGCGGTGCGTGGCGAGGCGATGGGGTCGGGGCGCCATTTCCCCCGATCCAGATCGGGGGCAGAGGTGGTCGTGGGGGGGGAGTGGACCGAGAGGGGGAAGTGGGGGAAGGGATTGGGCTAGGGTTTCGGATCCGTGGGAGTTATACAGCCGGGATGGGCCGGCTGGGTTGCGTGGGTGGCCAGCTGGGCCTGTTGGCCTAGTTGGCCAGGGGGTCCTCTTTGATTTTGTTGTTTCTTTTTTGTTTGTTCTTATAAATCTTTTCTGTTTTCTTTATTTTAGTTACAAAAATAGTTTTTTTAAGTTAACCCTTGCTCCTAAATTAGCATAACAACATAGGCCACCTCTACAAAAAGTTTGGTGACTAAATAAACTAGTTTAATATTTGTTTATCATTCAAAAGCATTTAATTAATACTTTCGGCCCGTGATATATTTGTTTTAAAGCATTTAAGCATTTTATCAAAAGGTGGTACATTCATCATATTTACTCATGATTTACTTTGACACATCTAGAACATTTTAGTTTTAATGTTTGAAAACTTTTGTTGTTTGCCTTTGTTTTCAAAATTTGAATTTGGATCGTTTTGAACTAATGCGAGATTATCAACTGTGATCGTGATGACGTGTCATCATTAGCGTGGAATTACTGTAGCGTAATTACCCGGGCGTCACAATTCTCCTCCACTACAAGAAATCTCTTCCCGAGATTTAAGCGGTGGAGTAAGGGGGGAAGTTCTGGTTGCGAAATTATAACGGGTCTTCGGTCTTGGTTGCCCTTCTCGAAGAGGTTGACTCCATGTGTTGATGTCTTCATTTCCTCTGCTTCCGGTCACCACGATGAAGTTTTCATGCTTCCTCCGGGGTCTTCATCGTCCTACGAACGCGATAAGAGGATTTTTTTTTGGAAGAACGCATCTCCACAAGGCTGGGCATCTGACGATGAACTAATTATGAAATACACCAAGTACCCTACTAGTAGTATTGTAGTGAACTCATTGAGAGCAATACAAGATGGTACAAAAGTTTCAGATGGGTAGGCATTCATTCGATGCCTAGACGGAAACAGGAATCGGGGCTTGAACAATGGGAATAACATGGTGTTTGATTCCAGGATGAATAATGGTCTAGAAATTAGCTCTTGAATCACATACGAAGTGAGGTGCAAAAGATACATTAGAATCCAGGTTGTAAAGAGTCAGGTTTAGATCCAGTGGACCTGTGGGTTATGGGCCCACCATGTGGGTTGAAAATAGGAAGGGTGGTGACATCTTGCACCCTCGCGACAGGGAGGCATGTCAGTGGGTAGCTTGTCAGCTATGTCAGCAACAATGTCGGTACCAAGGACGGGGAACGAAGAGAACCATTTTCCCGTTCGTTGAATCGATGTGGACCAATAGGCGAAGTTCTTGTCCACCGGCAGTACCGGAATGTTATTAACAATAGAATCAAGGTCTTACTAACAAAGTAGTACAACGAGGTGTTTACATAAGCAGGGAATTATTACTACTTAGATTATATGTAGATCAAGGAAAGTTTAAACAAACAAATGGAAAGGAAAATTGTGATTACACACAATTATTAGGAGTATATACATCCCATGGACAAGAAGAACATGGCATACAGGGTAGTAGAGCAAGTACCCAACCATTCAGATAAAGAGGCAAGGATTAATCAAGATGTTACCCATACAATTTGGATAACGACCAAGAAACATTTAGCATTGGGCCTCAAATGCTCTTGTTGAAAATCGGAGTATCACGTACATGCTTAGAGATAGCAATGATATGGTGTTTCAATCAAGGGACGGACCTTGGATACACAAATGATCCATCAAAAGCAACTTATAGAATAAGTGTTACAATCTCCTCGTGAAAGAATGGCTATCCTTGCAAAAGAAATTATAATGATGGGTCCTCCAGCCAGGGGTGCTGGACATGACATCATATTACCGAGTCATCAAAGGACCAATATTATAACTCTTGGAAAGTTGTCCCAACCATCATATCTGACCAAGATTCAGATCCGGTTGGTGTCATGATACATCAGACTCAGGATGTTCGAGAAGAAAAGGTGCAACACAATCGACGAAATGACATTACAAGATTCTCGGGAAATGAACTATGGGAGCGGGTTCCCGACACAATAGTTCATCATTAAACCAAGGAGAGGATGAGGAGTGGCTGATGGGCATCAGCGACAATACATCGAGAATTCCAAACGGATGGATTTCCACAATAATGTGAACAAGAAGATGACACTTGTCTATTCAAATGATATAATGTTGTATGCTCGAGGAAAACATACACCATTAATCATTAGTTGAAAGGTGTCCCCGAAATATGACCTTAGGCGGCAAGATCAATGTTAGAGTGACGATTCAATAACCAACAGTCTAAGAACGAACTGTCGACCGTTAACTTCAAAGCAATAGGGTTGCTAGAAGTACAGAACTCAAGCAGCATCGTTAGCATATTGGTATCCTAGTTAAAACCAACATGGGGACCAAGGAAGAATGGTGATGGTGAGAAGTATCATCATACCGAGAATTTCTAAGAGGTGGAGCAATCCCACAACATTCTCGACACAAAAGACAGTAATACTTCAAGGCAGAACACAACACTAGCTGGAGATCAAGTTGTATTCATAATGTGGACAAGTTCGCGATGAAAGGAAGTCAAGGATGTTGCCGATGATAATAGAAGTCATCGAGGGCAAGGAGGGTATTTCTCATCATGAACACAATTGACATCTCGGTAGTAGTCAACGTGTTGAAGGTGATCCGACACATTTGCCAGGAGGTTTCAAGAGGATGCAATCAAACAACAACGACAACAAGCAAGGGAATGACGAGGTGGCAAGTTATAGGATCAATATATAAGATGCAAGCTCGGAACCAAAGTTGCCTTTCAAGACAAGCAACATGATGTTGAAGGCTCGACGTAAGTTGTGCTCACACTGAAGAATTCGCGCACCAGAGAAGGATGAGGTAGCACAGTCAAAGATAGCAAGACCAGGTTGCAACCGATAGTCCAGGAATGACCAGATTGAGTTCAGAATTTCCCAGCAAAAATACTAGGGGTATTTGATTTTTAATGCGGAATAATTCCACTAGTCGGTGTCCTCGGTTGACAACAACCCAGAACCCGTAGAGTTATTATGACAAGGAAAGCCATTACTTCAACAAAGTTAGTAAGGTGTGGTGCAATGGTAAGACATCTTCGAGATTCCACGGGGGTAATACTCGAAGGTAGAACATGATAGAAGTAGAACCGAATCATTGACCCATGACAGTAGATAATTCAACCTTGCCAAAAAATAGACGAGGCATTGGAATGAATTTCCATCAGATATATTAGATCAGGACAGCATGGTCGGAACCATAACTGTAAGGAATCAATTCAAGAATACCGAAAGAGTCATACAGTTGGATAATCATTTTGCAAGAAGCTTCCGAGACGGTCTACATCATTTTCATGGGCATGAACACAAGTTCAAGGTCGACTCCCACTTCTTTAATGCAAATCATTTCATTCACCTCTCGCTTTGATAAAACTGTAGTGTTGGAATTTCATTTGGTGGGACACCGGAAGAGTGTGACTTGTGAAAACTTTCGGGTTCTCACGGATTAGCGAAAGGCATAGGTTCAACCCATCGGGCATCTTAGTAACATATACCACAAATTTCAAAAGTAGTTACACAAGCTCGAAAGCAGAGCATGGTTGGCCAAGCAGAGGATACATTTTATCAAAGGCATTATGTATCAGGGGATGAACTCACAAGGTGATTGAATATGAAGGATAATGTCGGATAACAATCCAACAATGGATCGGACGATCCAAAACGGAGCAAATGTGAGTATCGGTACTCACTTAGAGGAAGAAAGAATGCAACGGCATCAGATTCAAGAATCACCTGTTTAGTCTGATGCTTAAATAGAAAGAAATTATGGTTTCTAGAACGAAGGACCAGAAGCAGACGCTCTGATCCAGGATGGCTAAGCGGAAAATACTTAGTTGGTCAATCAATAAATGTTTGAATTACCGAGAACCAACTCATGTCCGGAATGACTCTGAGTCGGAAAGAAAACTTCAAAAAGGATAACATGATGACTGCGTGCATACGCACACATTGAATCAATAGGCTCAAAATGGCTAATACAATGGATGTTAATGAAGACTACTAGTCATATGGAATTAACCATAATGCAAGCAGACAAGAATTTCAAGAGTAACAGCCTGCAGAGGAATTTCAAAACATCGAAAAGTATTTCGAAGAATTTTGGGAGACATATGAACATTCGAGAAGGATTGATCCTCGATAAATGTGAGGAAATAACCATAAGGGTTTTCATATGAAATAAAATTGCAAGACAGTAAACTCAAAGGATTCTCAGGACAACGGAGAATATTTCGAGGCATCTTGTAACAACAAGAGCGACGAGGAATGATCATGAGAATGGCAAGTGCATGCAGATATCCATAGGGATATATCGGTGGCAGTGAATTGCAAAGGTGATGAGCACAAGTTCTCGGGTTAGCAACGGAGAGTATCCTCAAGGTCTTCTGGTGCAGCAGACGATCATCGGTAATAAGGTGCTCTCCGGGTGAAAATGATAACGAGATCCTAATGTTAGATTTTGCAAAATCCATTTAGCCCGAATAGAAGAGAGATCAGAGTCCCAGAGTATAGACGAGGAGTAAAAGATCCTAATACCACCCATTGGTGATGTGGGCCCGTAAGCCACACAACAAGTTAGTAAATTTGTTTTTCAAAGACTAGACTCAACTTCGGCCAAGGAGTTTGGAAGGGGGATTCCTACAGGCAGTCGGCTCTGATACCAACTTGCGATGCCCCCGATTTGACCGTACACTAATCATGCACGCAAATGTGTACGACCAAGATCAGAGACTCACTTGAAGATATCACAACACAACTCTAGACACAAATTAAAATAATACAAGCTTTATATTACAAGCCAGGGGCCTCGAGGGCTGGAATACATCAGCTCGAAAACACAAGAGTCAGCGGAAGCAAATAATATCTGAGTACAGACATAAGTTAAATAAGTTTGCCTTAAGAAGGCTAGCACAAAAGTAGCAACGATCTAAAAGGCAAGGCCTCCTGCCTGGAACCTCCTAACTACTCCTCGAAGCCGAACTCCATGTAGGAACATCCTCGGGATCATCTGGCTCCTGGGCTCCACCATCTGGTTGCGTCATCCGAGAAGAAGGAACAAAAGGGGGAAAAGGGGGAGCAAAGCAACCGTGAGTACTCATCCAAAGTACTCGCAAGCAAGGATCTACACTACATATGCAATGATATATGTGTAATGGAGCAATATCTGTGGGCTAAACTGCAGAATGCCAGAATAAGAGGGGGATAGCTAATCCAATCGAAGACTACGCTTCTAGCAACGTCCATCTTGCAGCAGAAGAAGAGAGTGGCTGGAAGTAACAAGTATCCTCGCTTCTCGCAGCCTCCGTCTTGCAGAAGTAGAAGGGAGTAGATGGTAAGTTCACCAAGTAACATCGTATAGCATAATCCTACTCGGCGATCCTCCCGCACATCACCCTGTGAGAGAGCAACCACCGAGTTGTATCTGGCACTGGTAAGGGTGTGTTTTATTAAGTATCCGGTTCTAGTTGTCATGAGGTCGGAATACAACTCCGGGTCGTCCTTTTACCGAGGGACACGGCTATTCGAATAGATTAACTTCCCTGCAGGGGTGCACCACATAACCCAGCACGCTCGATCCCATTTGGCCGGACACACTTTCCAGGGTCATGCCCGGCTTCGGAAGATCAACACGTCGTAGCCCTACCTAAGCACAATAGAGAGGTCAGCACGCCGGTCTAAGTCCTAGGCGCGCAGGGGTCCGGGCCCATCGCCCAACGCACACCTGCATGTTGCGTACGCGGCCGGTGAGCAGACCTAGCAACCTCCATTACTAAGGAAGTTGCGTTACGCGGTCCAACCCGGCGCGCGCCGCTCAGTCCTGACGTCAAGAAGGCTTCGGCTGATACCACGACGTCGAGTGTCCATAACTATTCCCACGTAGCTGGTTAGTGCGTATAGGCCAATGGCCAGACTCAGATCAAATATCCAAACTCGTTAAGCATGTTATTATGAAATAACCACGGACAACGACCAGGGCCAGGCCACCTCTCCACTGGGTGTCTCAACCTGCCCTGTCGCTTCGCCACAAAGATCCACTCGGGGGGCCGTCAGGAACTCAGGCCCATCACTACCTGGATGGAGCCACCTGTCCTTTCAGCCCCCACATCGAATCACTTGCGGGTACTCAAAGAGCCGACCCGACTTTAGTCACATCATGTGTCATGCAAAGTATGTATATATATACCCGTGATCACCAACCTAGTGACCACGGCCCGATAGTATAGCATGGCAGACGGACAAGAATGTAGGGCCACTGATGGAGCACTAGCATCCTATACTAAGCATTAGGACGACAGGTACAGGTATCAACCGTTGTAGCAGCAATGACAGGCTATGCAACAGAATAGGAGTAACCGAACAGTTACATGCTACACTACTCTAATGCAAGCAGTAGAAAGAAGAATAGGCGATATCTGGTGATCAAAGGGGGGGCTTGCCTGGAAGCTCTACAGACGAAAGGAATATTCGGAAGCGTAGCCGTAGTCGAACACCGAAGCATCAATGGTCTCGGGGTCTATCACAGTATCGGAGTCTATCGAAAATAAGCAACGAAGGGGGAAACAAATAAATAACAGAGCAAACAATAGCATCACAAAGCATAACATGGCAAAAGGCGATGCTACGTGTGACCTAACGCGGTGCTCGGTGATACAGGCGAAGAGGAATAACATTCGGGAAAGTATTCCCGGTGTTAGGCATTTTCGGGCAGTTGAAATGGAGGGGAATGTTGCATGTTCGGTATGATAGAGATGTGTGGCGGACGAACGGACCGCGTATTCGGATTCGTCTCGTCGTTCTGAGCAACTTTCATGTACAATGTATTTTCATCCGAGTTACGGTTTAAAAGATATGATTTTCTAAAGTTTTCATTAATTTCTGGAATTCAATATTAATTAAATTAATTTTAAAAAGGATTTATGACATCAACATGACATCATGCTGACGTCAGCATGGTTGACTGGTCAACCTGACCAGTGGGTCCCACCTATCACAGACTATTTAGTTTAATTAGGATTTTAATTAAGTTAATTAGTGATTTGCTTATTCTAAATAGAATTAATTAAGTTAATTAATTGATTAAAACTTTTAATATTTACAATTTATTTTATTTTATTTTATTTATATATATATATATATATATTTTTTCTTCTTCTTTTTTTATACGTTCTGGGCGCGGGGCCCTCGTGTCATTGGCCCGGGGGGCCCTTAGCGGGTCGGGCGTGTAGTGGGGCGGGTCGGGCGCTGCGGCGCCCGACTGGGCGTTCGCCTAGATCGAGCGGGCAGATCGGGCCGACGGGGAGGGGGGTTATGGGCGCCACGGCGCGTCGACGGCCACGGCGGGGCGCTGCCAGGGCGCTGGCCTTGGCCGCGGCCAACGACGAGCCGGCGAGGCAGTCCGGTGGCGGCGGCGGCTGGCGCAGGGGCGCAGCTCCGGCGCTGGAGCAGCGGCAGCAGCATAATAGCAGCAGCAGGCAGAAGGAGGGGAGCGACGGGCGCGACGCCACGACGACAGTGAGCGCGAGCTGGGAAGGAAGTGGGCAGCGGCGGCGGTGGCACGGCAGTTGCTCGGCGGGACGACGGAGGGCTGGGCGTCGTGCGGGCGAGCACGGCCACAGCGGCGGCGGGGTCCGGCGGGCGAGCGAGACGGCGATGCTCGGCGGGTCAGCGGCGGAGCCAGCGCGGCAGTCGAACAGCAGCAAGGCAACAGTCGCGGTGCGCGCGCAGGGAGCGGCCGACGCGCGTGCTGGGCATGGGGCAAGGCTCGGCCAGGGGAGCTCGGGATGCAGGCCGGGCGCGGCCAGGGAGGTCCGCGGGGCGCGCGTGACGCGGTCGGGTGTGAGCTAATGTGAAGCAGGGCACGGTGACCGTAGGGAGGGAGGACGGGGCCGATGGGGGAGGTCCTCACCAGCCCTGCAGGTGTGCAACGGTATGCTTGGGGACGTGCCGGAGATGCGCTTCCGGCGACGGGGCGGCTGGCGGTTTCACGGGCACCTCCAGGTCCAGGAACGGGGCATCGCCGGCGGTGCGTGGCGAGGCAATGGGGTCGGGGCGCCATTTCCCCCAATCGAGATCGAGGGCAGAGGTGGTCGTGGGGGGGAGTGGACCGAGAGGGGGAAGTGGGGAAGGGATTGGGTTAGGGTTTCGGGTCTGTGGGAGTTATACAACCGGGATGGGCCGGCTGGGTTGCGTGGGTGGCCAGCTGGGCCTGTTGGCCTAGTTGGCCAGGGGGTCCTCTTTGATTTTGTTGTTTCTTTTTTGTTTGTTCTTTTAAATCTTTTCTGTTTTCGTTATTTTAGTTACAAAAATAGTTTTTTTTAAGTTAATCCTTGCTCCTAAATTAGCATAACAACATAGGCCACCTCTACAAAAAGTTTGGTGACTAAATAAACTAGTTTAATATTTGTTTATCATTCAAAAGCATTTAATTAATACTTTGGGCCCGTGATTTATTTGTTTTAGAGCATTTAAGCATTTTATCAAAAGGTGGTACCTTCATCATATTTACTCATGATTTACTTTGACACATCTAGAACATTTTAGTTTTAATGTTTGAAAACTTTTGTTGTTTGCCTTTGTTTTCAAAATTTGAATTTGGATCGTTCTGAACTAATGCGAGATTATCAACAGTGATCGTGATGACGTGGCATCATTAGCGTGGAATTACTGTAGCGTAATTACCCGGGAGTCACAACATGTTAAAGGATCAATGACAATATGACTTCTATGTGAATATAAACATACATAGATCATTAAGTTGTCTTCCTTGTCCAACGTCAACAATTTTGGCATATAATATTTTGATGAGGGCTCACAATCACAAAAGATTTCTAGGATGGTATATTTATATGTGAATCTTCTCTTCCCTTATTATTCTTTCATGAGTTGCACCATTGACTAATGCTATGTTTGCCAATCTCTAATAAAATTTGCTACTTATACTTTTCCTTACGTGGTGCTATCACCTACCATATGATTAGTATATGATCTTATTGATTTATTTCGTTCCTTTTATTTATTTTCTTTCTCTTTTCTTTTCTTTATTTGCAGCAGGAAAGTAAAGAAAGGAAAACTTAAACTAAACTTTATTATATAACTTGCACACGATTACAAGGATAGATCACTAAGCATACTCTCAAAAAGAAAGGATCGAACTAAACTTTATTTCATATAAAGCAAAAAGATTGAACTAAAATAAGTAAAAGCAAAAGGATAGTGGGATGGTACGATACCGAGGCACCTCCCCCAAGCTTGGCGGAAGCCAAGGGAAGTGCCCATACCCGATACTCAGTTCTCTTTTGGTGGTGAAGAAGATGATGGTGGTGATAATTGTGCCTTCAACTTTTTCATATTATAGTGGAGGAGAGCTATCTCCTCCTTTAAATCATCGACCTCCAACTCCAACTTCAAGATCTTGTCACATAAATCCCCTTTGCTTTTCTGCCTAAAACGAAGAGGAATAGATCGGTTAGCCCTTTTTGGGAGGCTGGACTTCTAGAACTTCACGTGCATATCCCCTGGTTTAGGTAGAGGGACATCCTCCTCCTCCGAACTTTAATCATCGATTCTCATCAAGCGAGCATCCTCCTCGTCATCAGTAGTACGACCACAAGGAGATAGGTCCCCATAGATCTTTGGGTCAGCAATGAGATGTGAGACATAGCTCTCTCCGTCAGAGTCTTGAGAGGACATATTTTTAGATCTGCGCAGAAAGCAGCAAGAGAAAAATAGAACAGAGGATTTCTCCATGTTACGGTGATTAACAGGTTCGGGAAGTATATATAGATTTTTATTATCTTGGAGGACAAGTACAAGGAAGAAAAACGGAGTCTAGGAGGTGTCCCAGGTGGGCACAACCCACCTAGCGTGCCAGGCAAGCCTGGCACGCCCTGATGTCTTCTGCCCACCAGGGGACGCTTCCTGGAAGTTTCTTTATTTCCAAAATTCTAAAATATTCCAAAACTGATAAAAAATATTTTTGCGGATTTTTTGGAGTCCGTTTACTTACCATATCACATACCTCCTTATTTTCACGATTCTGGAGTGTTCCGGAAGGAATCTTTTATGTGCTCTTTCGGTGTCAAAGTTTGGATAATAATACTTTCAACATTAATGGGTGTACCTGAGCTATACTGCTTTATTCGTTGCCCATTGACAATCTTCGGGTTAGTACCTTCGGAATTATTTATTTTGATGGCACCAGACCGGTAAACCTCCTCGATGACATATGGGCCTTCCCATTTCGAGAGGACCTTCCCTGCAAAAAATCAAAAATGAGAGTTGTACAAAAGAACATATTCTCCGACTTTAAACTCACGCTTTTGGATTCTTTTGTCATGCCATCTTTTAACTTTTTCTTTGAATAACTTTGCATTTTCATAAGCTTGGGTTCTCCATTCATCTAATGAGCTAATATCAAATAACCTCTTTTCACCAGCAAGTTCGAAATCATAGTTGAGTTCTTTAACTATCCAGTATGCTTTATGTTCTAACTCAAGAGGCAAATGACAAGCTTTTCCGTATACCATTTTCTAAGGAGACATACCCATAGGATTTCTATATGCTGTTCTATAAGCCCAAAGTGCATCATCTAATTTCTTATATCAATTCTTCCTGGACCTATTGACAGTCTTTTGCAAAATTATTTTTATTTCTCTATTGCTAAGTTCAACTTGACCACTGGACTGAGGATGATAGGGTGATGCAATTCTATGGTTAACATCATACTTAGCAAGCATTTTACGGAAATCACCATGAATAAAGTGTGAACCACCATCAGTCATTAAATATCTAGGGACTCCAAACCTTGGGAAAATAACTTCCTTAAGCATTTTAATAGAGGTGTTGTGATCAGCACTACTAGTTGGAATAGCTTCTACCCATTTAGTAACATAATCAATAGCAACCAAAATATGTGTATACCCATTAGAGGAAGGAAAAGGTCCCATGTAGTCAAATCCCCAAACATCAAATGGTTCAACAGCAAGTGAATAATTCATAGGCATTTCTTGACGCTTACCGATATTACCTATTCTTTGGCATTCATCACGAGATGAGACAAACTTACGGGCATCCTTGAAGAGAGTAGGCCAATAAAATCTAGATTGTAATACCTCGTGAGCAGTTCTATCTCCAGCATGATGCCCTCCATAAGCCTCGGAGTGACATTTCCATAGGATTTGTCCCCGTTCATGCTGAGGTACACAATGCCTAATAATACCATCTACTCCTTCTTTATAAAGATGTGGGTCATCCCAAAAGTAATGTCTTAAATCATAGAAGATTTTTTTTCTTTTGTTGGTATGTAAATCTAGGTGCAAAATATTTAGCAACAACGTAATTAGCATAATCAGCAAACTAAGGAGTACTATGAGAAACATTTATTGCAGCTAACTGCTCATCAGGAAAACTATCATCAATAGGTAGTGGGTCATCAAGCACATTTTCAAGCCTAGACAAGTTATCAGCTACGGGGTTCTCAGCTCCTTTTCTATCAATGATATGTAGATCAAATTCTTGCAACAAGAGAAACCAACGAATAACTCTAGGCTTAGCATCTTTCTTTTCCATAAGATATTTAATAACATCATGGCCCGTGTGAATAGTTACTTTAGAATCAACAATATAAGGTCTAAATTTATCACAAGCAAGCACCACTGCTGAGAATACTTTTTCAGTAGTAGCATATTTCCTTTGAGCATTGTCTAGAGTTTTACTAGCATAATGAATAACATTCAATCTCTTATCAACTCTTTGTCCTAGAATAGCACCAACGGCATAATCACTAGCATCACACATAATTTCAAAAGGTAGGTTCCAATCAGGTGGTTGAACAATAGGTGCAGATATTAAGGCTTTCTTAAGTGTTTCAAAGGCTTCAAGACAATCATCATAAAAGACAAAAGGAATATCCATTTGCAAGAGACTAGTAAGAGGCCTAGAGATTTTAGAAAAGTCTTTGATAAATCTCCTATAGAAACCAACATGACCTAGGAAACTACGAATACCTTTGATGTCCTTAGGACATGGCATTTTCTCAATTGCATCAACCTTAGCTTGGTCCACTTCAATACCTCTTTCGGAAATTTTATGACCCAAGACAATGCCTTCATTAACCACAAAGTGTCACTTCTCTCAATTCAAAACGAGATTTGTTTGTTCACGTATCTGCAAAACTCGCTCAAGATTGCTTAAACAATCATCAAAAGACTTCCCATAAACAGAAAAGTCATCCATGAAAACCTCCACAATCTTTTCACAAAAGTCAGAGAATATAGCCATCATGCATCTTTGAAAGGTAGCAGGTGCATTACATAAACCAAAATGCATACGTCTATAAGCATAGGTTCCAAAAGGACAAGTAAAAGTGGTATTTTCTTGATCAGGTTGAGAAACATGTATTTGTGAAAAGCCAGAATATCCATCAAGGAAGCAAAAATGTGTGTGCTTAGATAGTCTTTCAAGCATTTGATCAATAAAAGGCAAAGGGTAATGATCTTTTCTAGTTGCTTTGTTTAATTTTCTAAAATCAATTACCATTCTATAGCCTGTAACAATTCTTTGTGGAATAAGTTCATTCTTATCATTAGGAACAACAGTTATACCTCATTTCTTAGGGACACAATGAACATGACTTACCCATCTACTATCAGCTATAGGTAGACTATACCCGCTTCCAGAAGTTTTAGTATTTGACGCCCCCGATTTGACCGTACACTAATCATGCACGCAAATGTGTACGACCAAGATCAAGGACTCACTGGAAGATATCACAACACAACTCTAGACACAAATTAAAATAATACAAGCTTTATATTACAAGCCAGGGGCCTGGAGGGCTCGAATACAAAAGCTCAAATACACAAGAGTCAGCGGAAGCAACAATATCTGAGTACAGACATAAGTTAAACAAATTTGCCTTAAGAAGGCTAGCACAAAAGTAGCAATGATCGAAAAGGCAAGGCCTCCTGCCTGGGACCTCCTAACTACTCCTCGAAGCCGAACTCCATGTAGAAACATCATCGGGGTCCTCTGGCTCCTAGACTCCACCATCTGGTTGCGTCATCCGAGAAGAAGGGAGAAAAGAGGAAAAGGGGGAGAAAAGCAACCGTGAGTACTCATCCAAAGTACTCGCAAGCAAGGATCTACACTACAAATGCAATGATATATGTGTAAAGGGGTAATATATGTGGACTGAACTGCAGAAAGCAGAAAAAGAGGGGGATAGCTAATCCAATCGAAGACTACGCTTCTCGTAACCTCCATCTTGCAGCAGAAGATGAGGGTAGCTGGAAAGTAACAAGTATCCTCGCTTCTCGCAGCCTCCGTCTTGCAGCAGTAGAAGGGAGTAGATGGTAAGTTCACCAAGTAAAATCGTATAGCATAATCCTACTCGGCGATCCTCCCGCACATCACCCTGTGAGGGAGCAACCACCGAGTTATCTCTGGCACTTGTAAGGGTGTGTTTTATTAAGTATCTGGTTCTAGTTATCATGAGGTCGGAATACAACTCCGGGTCGTCCTTTTACCGAGGGACACGGCTATTCGAATAGATTAACTTCCCTGCATGGGTGCACCACATATCCCAGCACGCTCGATCCCATTTGGCCGGACACACTTTCCAGGGTCATGCCCGGCCTCGGAAGATCAACACGTCGCAGCCCTACCTAAGCACAGCAGAGAGGTCAGCACGTCGGTCTAAGTCCTAAGCACACAGGGTCTGGGCCCATCGCCCAATGCACACCTGCACGTTGCGAGGGCGGCCGGTGAGCAGACCTAGCAACCTCCATTACTAAGGAAGTTACGTTACGCGGTCCAACCCGGCGCGCGCCGCTAAGCCGCTGACGTCAAGAAGGCTTCGGCTGATACCACGACATCGAGTACCCATAACTATTCCCACGTAGCTGGTTAGTGCGTGTAGACCAAATGGCCAGACTCAGATCAAATATCCAAACTCGTTAAGCATGTTATAATGAAATAACCGCGGACAACGACCAGGGCCAGGCCACCTCTCCACTAGGTGTCACAACCTGCCCTGTCGCTCCGCCAGAAAGATCCACTCGGGGGCCGTCAGGAACTCAGGCCCACCACTACCTGGATGGAGCCACCTGTCCTTTCAGCCCCCACATCGAATCACTTGCGGGTACTCAAAGAGCCGACCCGACTTTAGTCACATCATGTGTCATGTAAAGTGTATGTAGTATATACCCGTGATCACACCCAAGTGATCACGGCCCGATAGAATAGCAGGGCAGACGGACAAGGGTGAAGGGCCACTGATGGAATACTAGCATCCTATACTAAGCATTAGGATGGCGGGTACAGATATCAACAGTTGTAGCAGCAATGACAGGCTATGCAACAGAATAGGAGTAACCGAACAGTGACATGCTACACTACTCTAATGCAAGCAGTAGAAAGAAGAATAGGCGATATCTGGTGATCAAAGGGGGGGGGGCTTGCCTGGTTGCTTTGGCAAGAAGGAGCGGTCGTCGTCGACGTAGTCGATCACAGTGGCATCGGCATCGTCTCATGGTCTACCGGAAAGGAAGTATCGGAGGGGAAACATAATAAATAACATAGCAATCAAAGCATCACAAAGCGTAACATGGAAATACGCGGTGCTACGTGTGACCTAACGTAGTAGGAGGTGATACTGGTGAGGATGAAAAACATCCGGGAAAGTATTCCCGGTGTTTTGCGTTTTCGGGCAGATGAAACGGAGGGGGAATGTTGCACGTTAGGTATGATAGAGATGTGTGGCGGACGAGCGGACCGCGTATTCGGATTCGTCTCGAAATTCTGAGCAACTTTCATGTACAAAGCTTTTCCATCGGAGTTACGGTTTATTTTCTATGAATTTACAAATTTTCTGGATTATTTTAGTTCGAAATTAAATATCTAAATACTTCACATGGGGCTGTGCTAGCCAGTTTGTATTACAGGTGGGGCCATGGGTTAGGTTGACCCAGTCAATTTGACTGGTCAATAGGATGTGTGTGACCCACATGTCATTGCCACATGTGTTAAAAATACACCTAACTAATTTACTCATTTGGGAGGGTCCCACATGCCATAGATTACTAGCTAACCTACCGCTAATTACCTTACCTAATCTAAACTAAGAGGCCGGCCTCCTACAGAGACCCAGCCGGCTATGCCCAAGGGCACATGGCCAGGGCCACGCACGACACAACAAGTGCCGTCTGCCTTGAACACCAGCAACAACGCAACTAGCAGCCGCAGTAGTTGGAAGCAGCGGCAGCGCTAGCAACGAGCAGCAGTACAACGGCGGTAGCAGCAGCGATAGCTAGCAACAACAGAATAGCGTTGGCATCAAGCAGCAGCAGTGTATGCGTACACGGGGGCAGCGGCTCGCGAACACCAGCAGTTCAGTAGCGAGCAGCGCAGGCACGACGAGCAGCTAGCGAGGGCGCGCGAGGGAGGCGACAGGGGAGTGGCTGCGCGAGGGAGACGCACGCGCAGGCACGCGCGGGCTGCAGGGGCATGGTCAGGAGAGGCTGTGCGCGCGGGACACAGAGGTCCGGCCATAGCGGCCACGGGCGGGCGCAGGTCAACGGCGTCAAATCGAGGGGGAGAGGGGGGCAATCGGGAGAGATGCTCACCGCGAGCTCGACGGAGAGGTCGGGGCGGCCGGAGGTGGTCCGGGGTGGAGGTAATTGGCGATGGATGCCGGTGATGTACGCATCGCAGACGAGGTCGATGGGGAGCGTTCAGGATGGTTCCGCTTGATTTGGTGCTCGGAACGGATGAAGTCGACCGCGGCGGTTCTCCTGGACGTCTTGACGCGACGAGGGGAGGCCGGTGGCCGCGACTACCGCGACGATGAGCACGGTCACCGCGACGAACTCCGATCTTGATTTATAGCAGATGAGGAGGGGGGCGAGTGAGGGGATTAGGGGGGAGGCTAGGGCTGACCAGGCGAGGGGGGGCTTTAAAAGGGCGCCGAGGTCGCCTGGATGCGTGCCGTGTGGCCATCCACGCCATGGACGCGCCCTCTGCGTCCACGAGGTGGGGGAACAGGTGAAGTGGAACGAGGGGGGGTTAGGTGGGCCGGCCTGGCCATTTGGGCCAACTGGCCCGAGGGGTGGTCTGGCCTTTTCCGCCCCGTTTGTTTCTTTTGCCCTTTCTTTTCTTTTTTTATTTTCTTTTAATGTTTTATTTTTAGTTTCATTTTATTTTAGTTTTATAAAATATAAATACAACTCCTAAATTAATGTTATAACTTATTCCACTACCACAAAAAGTTTGTCACCTAAATACACTAGTTTGAATTATTACAATTTTTGAAAGGCATTTAATTAACTGTTATAGTTGTTGTTTTAATTGTGTTAGAGCCTTTAATTACTTTATAGAGATGTGGATCCTCCACCATAATTACATATGATTTATTTGACACATTTTGAACATTTTAGTTTTGATGTTTGAAAACTTTTTTTGTTTGCCTTTATTTTAAATTTGAGTTTGAATCTTTTTGAATCATCGCGAGATCGACAACAGTAACCATGGTGATGTGGCATCATTAGCAGGAATTACTGTAGCTTAATTATCCGGTCGTCACAATTCTCCTCCACTACAAGAAATCTCGTCCCGAGATTTAAGCGGTGGAGTAAGGGGGGAAGTTCTTGTTGCGAAATTCTAACGGTTCTTCTTGGTCTTGGTTGCCCTTCTCGAAGAGGTTGACTCCTTGTGTTGATGTCTTCATTTCTCTGCTTCAAGTCATCGTGGTCAAGTCATCGTGGTCAAGTCATCGTCCTTTCTTCGTTATCTCCATCGTCCTACGAACGCGACCAGGGGGAAAAACTCCGGAAGAACGCATCTCCACAAAGTTGGGCATCTGACGGTGAACTCAATGGGAAATACATGAGGTACCCCACGAGTTGTATTTCAGTGAATTCGTTGAGTGCAATAAGCGATGGTACCAAAGTTTCAAACGGGTGGGCAGTCACTCGATGCCTAACCAGAAGCTGGAATGGGGTCTTGATCAACAAGAATAATATGGTGTTTGATACCAGGATTAAACATGGTAGAATTTAGCTCGTGAATTACACATGAAGCCAAGTGCAAAGAATACATTAGAATCAGGGTTGTACAGGAGAGTCAGGTTTCGATCCCATGGACCTGTGGGTTATGGGCTCACCATGTGGGTTAAGAGTAGGAAGGGCGATGACATCTTGCACAGAAAGCAAGGCTTGTCAGAGGATAGTCTGTCAGCTAAGTTGGCAACAATGTTGGTACCAAGGATGGGGAACGAAGAGAACCATTTTCTTGCACATTGTAACGAGGCGGACCAATAGGCAAGGTTCTCGTTCACCGGCAGTTAAAGGAATGTTACAACAATCGTAGTGAGGTCTTACTGACAGAGTTGTACAACGAGGTGTTTACATAAGCAGAGAATCATTACTGCTTAGATTATATGTAGATCAAAGAAAGGTTAAACAAACAAATGGAAAGGAAAATTGTGATTACACACTATTATTAGGAGTATATCCTTCCCATGGACAAGAAGATCATGGCATACAGGGTAGGAGAGCAAGTACCCAACCATTCAGATAAGGAGTCAAGGATTAATCAAGATGTTACCCATACAACGGTGTTTGGATAACTGACCAAGAAACATTTAGCATCGCGCCTCCAATGTTCTTGTTGATGAGCGGGGTATCATAGTCATGCTTCGAGGTAGCAATGATATGGTTTTTCAATCAAGGGTCAGACTTGGATACACAAAGGATTCATCAGGAACAACTTATATAATAAGTCTTATAATTTCCTCCTGGAAGAATGGTTATCCTTGCAAAAGAGATTATAATAATAGGTCCTCCAGCAGGGGTGCTAGGCATGACATCATATTACCGAGTCATCAAAGGACCAATATTATAATTACTGGAAAGTTGTCCCAACCATCATATCTGACCGAGATTCAGATCCGATTGGTGTCGTTTTACCTCAGACTCGGGATGTTCGAGAAGAAGAGGTGCATCACAAATCGACGAAATGGAATTGCAAGATTCTCGAGAAATGAACTATGGGAGCGGTTTCCCAAAACAATAGTTCATCATTTAACCAAGGAGAGGATGAGTAGGTGGCTGATGGGCTCAGCGTCAATTTATCGAGAATTCCAAACGGATGGATTTCCACAATAATGTGAACAAGAAGATGACACTTGTCAATTCAAATGGTATAATGTTGTATGCTCGAGGAAAACATACACCATTAATCAATAGTTGGAAGGTGTGCCCAAAATATGACCTTAGGCAGCAAGATCAATGTTAGTGTGGCGATTCAATAGCCAACAGTCGAAGAACGAACTGTCGATCGTGCATAGCAATAGGGTTGTTAGAAGTATAGAACTCAAGCAGCATCGTTAGCATATTGGTATCCCGGTTAAAAACAACACGAGGACCAAGGAAGAATGGTGATGGTGAGAAGTATCATCATATCGAGAATTTCTAAGAGGTGGAGCAATCCTCACAACATTCTGGACATAATGACAATAATACTTCAAGGCAGAACAGAATACAAGCTGGATAGCAAGTTGCATCCATAACATGGACAAGCTCACGATGAAAGGAAGTCAAGGGTGTTGTCGATGATAACAAAAATCATCGAGGGCAAGGAGGGTATTTCTCATCATGAACTTAGTTGACATCTCGGAAGAAGTCAAAGTGTTGAAGGTGATCACGACACATTTGTCGGGAGTTTTCAAGAAAATGCAATCAAACAGCGACGTCATCAAGCAGGGAATGACGACATGGAAGTCATAGGAACAATAGATAAGATGCAAGCTCGGAATCTAAGTTGCCTTTTAGAACAAGCAACATGAGGTTGAAAACTCGATGTAAGTCGTGCCCACATTCTGAAGAATTCGTGCACCAAAGAAGGACGAGGTAGCACAGTCAAAGATAGCAAGACAAGGGATGTATCTGATAGTCTAGGAATAACCAGATCGAGTTTAAAAATTTCCCGGTAACATCTACTAGGGGTGTTGAATTTTTAGAGCGGATTTGATTTACTAAACGGTGTCCTCGGTTGATGGCAACCTAGAACCCGTAGAGTGATTACGACAAGGAAAGACATTACTTCAACAAGGTTAGTAAGATCTGGAGCAATGGCAAGACATCTCCGAGATACCAGGGGTAATACTCGAAGGTAGAACATGATAGAAGTAGAACCCAGTCATTGACCTATGACAGTAGATACTTCAACCTTGCCAAAAATAGACGAGGCACTGGGAAGAAATCCCATCAGATATATCAGATCAGGACAACATGGTCGGAACCATAACTATAAGGAATCAATTCAAGAATACCGAAAGAATCATATAGTTGGTTAATCATTTTGCAAGAAGCTTCCGAGATGGTCTACATCATTTTCATGGGCATGAACACAAAGTTCAAGGTCGACTCCCACTTCTTTAATGCATATCATTTCATTCACCTCTCGCTTTGATAAAACTGTAGTGTTCAAACTTTATCTGGTAGAATACCGTAAGAGTAAGACTTGTGAAAACTTTCGGGTTCTCACGGATTAGGGGAAGGCATAGGTTCAACCCATCGGGCATCTTAGTAACATATACCACAAATTTCAAAAGAAAATACTCAAGCTCAAAAGCAGAGCATGGTTGGCCAAGCAGAGGATACAATTTACCAAAGGCATTATGTATCAGGGGAAGAACTCACAAGGTGATTGAATATGAAGGATATTGTCGGATACAATCCAACAATGGATCGGGTGATCCCCAACGAAGCTGATGTGAGTGTCCGTACTTACTCAGGGGAAGAAAGAGTGCAGAGGCATCAGATTCAAGAATCACCTTATTAGTCTGATGCTTAAATAGAAAGAAATTATGGTTTCCAAAATGAAGGATCAGAAGCAGACGCTCTCATCAAGGATGGATAAGTTGAAAACGCTTAGTTGGAAATCAATAAATGTTTGAAATGCCGAAAACCAACTCATGTCCGGAATGACGTCTGAGCCGGAAAGATACTTTTAAAACGGATAACGTGATGACTGCGTGCATATGCACACATTGAATCAATAGGCTCAAAATGGCTAAGACAAGGGATGTTAACGAAGACTACTAGTCATATGGAATTAACCATAACGCAAGCAGGCAATCATTTCAAGAGTAACAGGCTGCAGAGGATTTTCGAAAGATCGAAAACTATTCCGAAGAATTTTGTGAGACACATGAACAATTGAGAAGAATGGATCCTCAATAAATGTGAGGAAATAACCGTAAGGGTTTTCATGCGAAATAAAACTGCAAGATAGTAACTCAAAGGATTCACGGAACAACGGAGAATATTTCGAGGTATCTTGTAACGACAAGAGCGACGAGGAATGATCATGAGAATGACGAGTACAAGCAGATATCCATAGGGATATATCGGAGGCAGTGAATTGCAAAGGCGATGACCACAAGGGTCTCGGAAAAATATCGAGAGATATCCTCAGAATCTTCTGACGAAGCATGTGATCTTCCGGAATGAGGGCTCTCCGGGAGAAATAGTTACGAGAACCTAGAGTCAGAGTTCGCAAAAGCTTTTAACCCGAATAGAAGAGAGATCAGAGTCCCAGAGTATAGACGAGGAGTAAAAGATCCTAATACCACCCATTGGTGCTGTGGGCCCGTAAGCCACACAACAAGTTAGTAAATTTGTTTTTCAAAGACTAGACTCAACTTCGGCCAAGGAGTTGGAAAGGGGATTCCTACAGGCAGTCGGCTCTGATACCAACTTGTGACGCCCCCGATTTGACCATACACTAATCATGCACGCAAATGTGTGCGACCAAGATCAAGGACTCACTGGAAGATATCACAACACAACTCTAGACAAAAATTTAAATAATACAAGCTTTATATTACAAGCCAGGGGCCTCGAGGGCTCGAATACAAAAGCTCAAATACACAAGAGTCAGCGGAAGCAACAATATCTGAGTACAGACATAAGTTAAACAAATTTGCCTTAAGAAGGCTAGCACAAAAGTAGCAATGATCGAAAAGGCAAGGCCTCCTGCCTGGGACCTCCTAACTACTCCTCGAAGCCGAACTCCATGTAGAAACATCATCGGGGTCCTCTGGCTCCTGGACTCCACCATCTGGTTGCGTCATCCGAGAAGAAGGGAGAAAAGAGGAAAAGGGGGAGAAAAGCAACCGTGAGTACTCATCCAAAGTACTCGCAAGCAAGGATCTACACTACAAATGCAATGATATATGTGTAAAGGGGTAATATATGTGGACTGAACTGCAGAAAGCAGAAAAAGAGGGGGATAGCTAATCCAATCGAAGACTACGCTTCTCGTAACCTCCATCTTGCAGCAGAAGATGAGGGTAGCTGGAAAGTAACAAGTATCCTCGCTTCTCGCAGCCTCCGTCTTGCAGCAGTAGAAGGGAGTAGATGGTAAGTTCACCAAGTAACATCGTATAGCATAATCCTACTCGGCGATCCTCCCGCACATCACCCTGTGAGGGAGCAACCACCGAGTTATCTCTGGCACTTGTAAGGGTGTGTTTTATTAAGTATCTGGTTCTAGTTATCATGAGGTCGGAATACAACTCCGGGTCGTCCTTTTACCGAGGGACACGGCTATTCGAATAGATTAACTTCCCTGCAGGGGTGCACCACATATCCCAGCACGCTCGATCCCATTTGGCCGGACACACTTTCCAGGGTCATGCCCGGCCTCGGAAGATCAACACGTCGCAGCCCTACCTAAGCACAGCAGAGAGGTCAGCACGTCGGTCTAAGTCCTAAGCACACAGGGGTCTGGGCCCATCGCCCAATGCACACCTGCACGTTGCGAGGGCGGCCGGTGAGCAGACCTAGCAACCTCCATTACTAAGGAAGTTACGTTACGCGGTCCAACCCGGCGCGCGCCGCTAAGCCGCTGACGTCAAGAAGGCTTCGGCTGATACCACGACGTCGAGTACCCATAACTATTCCCACGTAGCTGGTTAGTGCGTATAGACCAAATGGCCAGACTCAGATCAAATATCCAAACTCGTTAAGCGTGTTATAATGAAATAACCACAGACAACGACCAGGGCCAGGCCACCTCTCCACTGGGTGTCACAACCTGCCCTGTCGCTCCGCCAGAAAGATCCACTCGGGGGCCGTCAGGAACTCAGGCCCACCACTACCTGGATGGAGCCACCTGTCCTTTCAGCCCCCACATCGAATCACTTGTGGGTACTCAAAGAGCCGACCCGACTTTAGTCACATCATGTGTCATGTAAAGTGTATGTAGTATATACCCGTGATCACACCCAAGTGATCACGGCCCGATAGAATAGCAGGGCAGACGGACAAGGGTGAAGGGCCACTGATGGAATACTAGCATCCTATACTAAGCATTAGGATGGCGGGTACAGATATCAACAGTTGTAGCAGCAATGACAGGCTATGCAACAGAATAGGAGTAACCGAACAGTGACATGCTACACTACTCTAATGCAAGTAGTAGAAAGAAGAATAGGCGATATCTGGTGATCAAAGGGGGGGGGGCTTGCCTGGTTGCTTTGGCAAGAAGGAGCGGTTGTCGTCGACGTAGTCGATCACAGTGGCATCGGCATCGTCTCATGGTCTACCGGAAAGGAAGTATCGGAGGGGAAACATAATAAATAACATAGCAATCAAAGCATCACAAAGCGTAACATGGAAATACGCGGTGCTACGTGTGACCTAACGTAGTAGGAGGTGATACTGGTGAGGATGAAAAACATCCGGGAAAGTATTCCCGGTGTTTTGCGTTTTCGGGCAGATGAAACGGAGGGGGAATGTTGCACGTTAGGTATGATAGAGATGTGTGGCGGACGAGCGGACCGCGTATTCGGATTCGTCTCGAAATTCTGAGCAACTTTCATGTACAAAGCTTTTCCATCGGAGTTACGGTTTATTTTCTACGAATTTACAAATTTTATGGATTATTTTAGTTCGAAATTAAATATCTAAATACTTCACATGGGGCTGTGCTAGCCAGTTTGTATTACAGGTGGGGCTATGGGTTAGGTTGACCCAGTCAATTTGACTTGTCAATAGGTTGTGTGTGACCCACATGTCATTGCCACATGTGTTAAAAATGCACCTAACTAATTTACTCATTTGGGAGGGTCCCACATGCCATAGATTACTAGCTAACCTACCGCTAATTACCTTACCTAATCTAAACTAAGAGGCCGGCCTCCTACAGAGACCCAGCCGGCCATGCCCAAGGGCACATGGCCAGGGCCACGCACGACACAACAAGTGCCGGCTGCCTTGAACACCAGCAACAACGCAACTAGCAGCCGCAGTAGTTGGAAGCAGCGGCAGCGCTAGCAACGAGCAGCAGTACAACGGCGGTAGCAGCAGCGATAGCTAGCAACAACAGAACAGCGTTGGCATCAAGCAGCAGCAGTGTACGCGTACACGGGGGCAGCGGCTCGCGAACACCAGCAGTTCAGTAGCGAGCAGCGCAGGCACGACGAGCAGCTAGCGAGGGCGCGCGAGGGAGGCGACAGGGGAGTGGCTGCGCGAGGCAGACGCATGCGCAGGCACGCGCGGGCTGCAGGGGCATGGTCAGGAGAGGCTGTGCGCGCGGGACACAGAGGTCCGGCCATAGCGGCCACGGGCGGGCGCAGGTCAACGGCGTCAAATCGAGGGGGAGAGGGGGGCAATCGGGAGAGATGCTCACCGCGAGCTCGACGGAGAGGTCGGGGCGGCCGGAGGTGGTCCGGGGTGGAGGTAATTGGCGATGGATGCCGGTGATGTACGCATCGCAGACGAGGTCGATGGGGAGCGTTCAGGATGGTTCCGCTTGATTTGGTGCTCGGAACGGATGAAGTCGACCGCGACGGTTCTCCTGGACGTCTTGACGCGACGAGGGGAGGCCGGTGGCCGCGACTACCGCGACGATGAGCACGGTCACCGCGACGAACTCCGATCTTGATTTATAGCAGATGAGGAGGGGGGCGAGTGAGGGGATTAGGGGGGAGGCTAGGGCTGACCAGGCGAGGGGGGGCTTTAAAAGGGCGCCGAGGTCGCCTGGATGCGTGCCGTGTGGCCATCCACGCCATGGACGCGCCCTCTGCGTCCACGAGGTGGGGGAACAGGGGAAGTGGAACGAGGGGGGTTAGGTGGGCCGGCCTGGCCATTTGGGCCAACTGGCCCGAGGGGTGGTCTGGCCTTTTCCGCCCCGTTTGTTTCTTTTGCCCTTTCTTTTCTTTTTTTATTTTCTTTTAATGTTTTATTTTTAGTTTCATTTTATTTTAGTTTTATAAAATATAAATACAACTCCTAAATTAATGTTATAACTTATTCCACTACCACAAAAAGTTTGTCACCTAAATACACTAGTTTGAATTATTACAATTTTTGAAAGGCATTTAATTAACTGTTATAGTTGTTGTTTTAATTTTGTTAGAGCCTTTAATTACTTTATAGAGATGTGGATCCTCCACCATAATTACATATGATTTATTTGACACATTTTGAACATTTTAGTTTTGATGTTTGAAAACTTTTTTTGTTTGCCTTTATTTTAAATTTGAGTTTGAATCTTTTTGAATCATCGCGAGATCGACAACAGTAACCATGGTGATGTGGCATCATTAGCAGGAATTACTGTAGCTTAATTATCCGGTCGTCACATAGTATTTCCGTTCTTACCACTTCTTTCATCTTCGGATTTAACCGATGTTGGTGATCAACAACTGGTTTAGCATCAGGTTCCATATTAATTTTGTGCTGACATAGAGTGGGACTAATGCCCTTTAAATCATCAAGAGTATATCCAATAGTAGCTCAGTGCTTTCTTAGAACCTTCAATAATCTTTCTTCTTCATGTTTTGAAAGGTTATATTAGCACTAATAATAACAGGATATATTTTCTTTTCATCAAGATAAGCATATTTCAAAGTGTCTGGCAGTTGTTTTAATTCAAACACAGGATCACCTTTAGGTGGAGGAGGACCTCCAAGAGTTTCAATAGGCAAATTGTGTTTAAGTAGAGGATGTAGTTCAAAATAAATTTTATCTATTTCATTTCTTTCATCCATATGTAAATCATTTTCATGGTCTAGTAAATATTTCTCTAAAGGATCAGTGGGTGGCACATCAATAGAAGCAAGACCAATTAATTCATTCTTACTAGGCAATTCTTTTTCATGAATATTCCTACTAAACTTGGAAAAATTAAACTCATGAGACTCATCACCAAAACTAACACCAACAATTTGCTTCTTGCAATCTATCTTAGCATTAATTGTATTCAAGAAAGGTCTACCAAAGATAATGGGACAGAAGTCATCTTGTGGGGAACCAAGAACAAGAAACTCGGTAGGGTATTTTATTTTCCCACACAAGACTTCCACATCTCTAACAATCCCAATTGGTGATATAGTGTCTCTATTAGCAAGTTTAATAGTGACATCAATGTCTTCTATTTCTGCAGGTGCTATGTCATTCATAATTTCTTGGTATAAAGAGTATGGAATAGCACTCGCACTAGCACCTATGTCACATAAACCATGATAGCAATGATTTCCTATTTTGACTGAGACAACGGGCATGCCAACAACAGGTCTATGTTTATCCCTTTTATCAGGTTTGGCAATTCTAGTAGCCTCTTAATTAAAGCAAATAACATGCCCATCTACATTTTCTTCCAAGAAATCCTTTACCATAGCAATATTAGGTTCTACTTTAATTTGCTCATCTGGTTTAGGTATTCTAATATAACTTTTGTTAACCACAATTGAAACTTTGGCATGTTCCTTTATCCTAACAGGGAAAGGTGGGTTTTCAATATGAGCAGAAGGAACAACTGGATCAACATTATAAATTATAGTTTCTTCTTTAACTGGTACCGGTTCTTTAATTTATTCTTTAATAGGTGGGTGATATTTAAACCACTTCTCTTTAGGGAGTTCAACATGAGTAGCAAATGATTCACAAAAGGAGGCTACTATCTCAGAGTCAAGTCCATATTTATTGCTAAACTTTTGAAAAGCATCGGTATCCATAAAAGATTTAACACAATCATACTTAAGTTTAATACCTAACTCTTTACCTTCACCGAGTTCCCAATCTTCAGAGTTGCGTTTAATTCTTTCCAAAAGATCCCACCGGAATTCAATAGTCTTCTTCATAAAAGAACTAGCACAAGAAGTATCAAGCATGGTTTGATCATTACGAGAAAGCCGAGCATAAAAATTCTGGATAATAATTTCTCTTGAGAGCTCGTGATTGGGGCATGAATATAACATTGACTTAAGACTCCCCCAAGCTAGAGCGGTACTTTCTCCTTCACGAGGCCAAAGATTATATATAGAATTCCGATCACGATGAACTAGATGCATAGGATTTTTTTTGGTGGAACTCCAATTTCAAACGATTCCAATTCCATGATCCAATATCATCGCATAGCCTATACCATGCCAATGTTTTCCCCTTCAAAGATAAAGGGAAAACCTTTCTCATAACTTGATCCCTGGGTAAACCTGCAAGCTTAAACAATCCACAAATTTGTTCCACATATATCAAGTGCATATCAGGATGTTCAGTTCCATCTCCTCCATAAGGATTAGCTAGCAGTTGTTCTATCATACCTGAAGGGATTTCATATTTTTCAGTAGGTGCAGTAGGTTGAGGGGTAACTAATTGTGGTTTCGGACAGGGTGAAGATACCCCGAACAAACCCCTCAAAGGATTGTTTTCCATAGTAACAAGTGACAATAAATTTCAGCGCACTATATAAATGTTTCCTTACCAAATTCCACTTACCAAAGGCGCTTCACTCCCCGGCAACGGCGCTAGAAAATAGCCTTAATGAACCACAAGTATAGGGGGTCAATTGTAGCTCTTTTCGATAAGTAAGAGTGTCGAACCCAACGACGAGCAGAAGGAAACGACAAGTAGTTTTCAGTAAGGTAATGTCTGCAAGTGCTGAAACTGTAAGTAGCGAGTTGTTTGATAGCAAGATAATTTGTAATGAGCAAGTAAAGATAATAGTAACAAGTATGCGGCAAGGTAGCCCAATCCTTTTGAGGCAAAGGACAAGCCAAAACCGTCTCTTATGATAAGCAGAGCGTTCTTGAGGGTACACGGGAATTTCATCTAGTCACTTTCATCATGTTGGTTTGATTTGTGTTCGCTACTTTAATAATTTGATATGTGGGTGGACCAGTGCTTAGGTGATGTCTTACTTGAACAAACCTCCTACTTATGATTAAGCCCCCCGCAAGCATCCGCAACTACGATATAAGTATTAAGAATAAATTCTAACCATAGCATTAAACTTTTGGATCCAATCGGTCCCTTACGGAATAGTGCATAAACTGGGGTTTGAGTTTCTGTCACTCTCGCAACCCACCATCTAATTGCTACTCCACAATGCATTCCCTTAGGCCCAAATATAGTGAAGTGTCATGTAGTTGACGTTCACATGACACCACTAAGGGAATCACAACATACATACTATCAAAATATCAGACACATATAAAGTTCACATGATTACTTGCAACACGATTTCTCCCGTGACCTCAAGAACAAAGGTAACTACTCACAAATGATAAATATGCTCATGATCAGAGGGGTATTAAATAGCATAATGGATCTGAACATATAATCTTCCACCAAATAAACCATATAGTAATCAACTACAAGATGTAATCAACACTACTAGTCACCCACAAGCACCAGTCTATAGTTCTGGTAACAAGATTGAATACAAAAGATGAACTAGGGTTTGAGATGAGATGGTGTTGTTGAAGATGTTGATGGATATTGCCCTCCCCAAGATGGGAGAGTGGTTGGTGATGATGATTACAATGATTTCCCCCTCCGGGAGGGAAGTTCCCCCGTCGGAATTGCTCCGCCGGAGGGCAAAAGTGCTCCTGCCCAATTTCCACCTCGAGACGGCGGCGTTCCGTCCCAAAAGCCTTCTCTTTATTTTGTAGGTCAAAGTCACTTATATACTAGAAGATGGGGACTGGAGGTGGGCCGAGGAGGCCACAACCCACTAGGGCGCGCTTGGGGGGCCTAGCGTGCCCAGGTGGGTTCTGCCCACCTGGTGGCCCTCCCTCTGGTGTTTATCGGCTCCAATATTTCTTAAATAATCCATAAAAGTTCTCCATGAAGTTTCAGCTTGTTTGGAGTTGTGCAGAATAGGTGGCCTGACATAGATTTTCCAGGTCGAGATTTCCAGCTGCCGGAATTCTCCCTCCTGGTGTGTTCCTTGCAAATTATGAGAGAAAGGGCATTATAATTACTCCAAAAAGCATTACTATGGATAAAAACATTATAAATCACAGTAAGAAAAGATGATGCTAAATGGACGGATCACCGCCTTGGGGATCAAGCGCCTCACCATCAAGGGCGACTCCTAGCTCCTCGCCAACTTCTCCAACAAGGAGTACAAGCCAAAGGATGAACATATGGCGACATACCTGGAGGAGGTACGTAAAATTGAAAATTGTTTCCCGGGCTTGGAACTGCATCACGTCCCGCACGGCGTGAACAAGGAGGCAGGCGACATCGCCAGTCGAGCATCTCCCCGCGAGCCTCAAAACCCTAGCATCTTCGAGGAAAGGCTCTTCAAGCTGTCAGCCGTGCCCCCGGATGCTGGCCCGATGCTGCTCGTGGAGAAGCTACCACTCGCGCCACCCACAGGCGCCCCAGCCTGTGGCCCAACCTTTGGAGCCCGCCTACTCTTGGCATTGGAGCCTCAGGCAGGTAGTTGGGTCGAGGAGCTCAAGGCCTACCTACTCCATGGCACCTTGCCTGAAAAGGACGAGGACGCAGAGCGTGTGGCATGCCAAGCCAACACTTACTACTTGTGGGACGGCGAGTTGTACCGCATGCGCCCCAATGACGCTTCACTAAGATGCATTTCCGAAGATCAAGGATGTGAGCTATTGGCCAACATCCACTAAGGGGACCGCGGGCATCACTCCTCGTCACGCACCCTCATGGACAAGGTGTTCCCCAACGGGTTCTACTAGCCTACAGCGCTCCATGATGCTACTGAGCTGGTCTGGTCTTGCGAGGCCTGCCAGTTCCACGCCAAGCAGATCCACAAATTGACGCAAGGGCTCCAGACAATTCTGCTCTCATGGCCCTTCGTGGTCTCGGGGCTGGACATACTGGGTCCGTTTCCCCGGGCGGCTGGCGGCTACCACAACCTCCACGTCGCCATGGACAAGTTCACCAAGTGGAAGAGGTGGAACCTGTGCGCACCATTCCCGCAGGATCGACCGTCAAGTTCATAAAGGGCCTTGTGGGCCAGTTCAACATCCCTAATCGTATCATCACCGACAACGGCTCCCAGTTCACAAGCAATCTCTTCAATTCATATTGTGCTAACCCAGGAACACAAATATGCTATGCTTCGGTGGCGCACTCACGAAGCAACGACCAGGTTGAGCGCGCCAACGCGCAGGTCTTTAGGGGCCTCAAGACGAAGAGTTACAAAAGAGGCTCGAGGCTTGCGGCAATGACTGTCTAGACGAATTGCAACCCGTGTTGTGGTCCATCCGCAACATCGCGACCAAGCCCACTGGCGAGACACCCTTCTTCCTCGTCTATGGAGCCGAGGCAGTCCTCCCATCCGAGATCAAGCATGGTTCCCCGCTGGTCTTGGCATTCGACAAGGTGCGCCAGGACGCCTCGCGAGGAACCGATCTTGTGCTTGGTGAGGAGGCCTGCCGCCAGGCCTCCCTCCGTGCCGCGAGGTACTAGCAGGCCTTGCGGCGCTACCACAACCGCACCATACGCCCCTGGACTCTTGAGGTTGGAGACCTCGTCCTGAGGCGGGTCCTCTCCAGGGAGGGCCTTGACAAACTCTCGCCCATGTGGGAAGGGTCGTTCATGGTTGCCCACGTCTCTAGGCCGAGCGCTGCGCTCCTGGAGACGGCAGAAGAGGTCCCCGTGCAGAACGCCTAGAACATTAAGCACTATCGCAAGTTCCACTCGTGATACTCTCAAGTAATAATGAGTGGGGCTGTACACACCCCGGAGTCTCCCGATGTGCCGCTCCACGGCCCCGCGTGGGCTCCCACCCATGTCCTAGTGGAAGCCGCATGCTCCGCGCTAGTGGAACGGTCGAGCATCGACCATGCCCACGCCCAAGTGGAGGCCCCATGCTCCGTGCTGGTGGGAATACTAGGGTAGGCGCCGGCCGCGGCAGCCTTTCCGAGTTTTTTGTAAACCAAAGTTACAATTTTCTGAATAAAGCTCGGAGTTTTTGTGTATTTGCTTGAAGAAGGGTCAGGTTTTTGCTTTTGCCTTGCAGTATTTTCCTTCTTGAGTTTCATCTAAAACAAGAAAGCAACGGCTGCATGCTGCTCCCCCTCCCGAGCGCCCCGCCAGCGGGGCTAGGCACGGTGCTTGTGCTTGCACTTGGGCCAACCCCATTGGCATTAAGGACCCAGACAACAGCCGTGGGTCTGCCCCTGTGCACACCAACTCACCAAGGCTCTGGTGCCTAAGTCCTTGCACGACACTCATGAGCGAGCCAGCAGACACGTGTTGCCCTCGATCTCGCTTCAGGGATGCTTATCTCCTGGCCTTTCCAGGGCATCGCGATCCGGCATACCAGTGATGATTAACCCTCGCACAGGGGCTGCGAACGCGGAATATGCATAAGGGAAAAGCTTCCTAGGAAGGCACAAACACGGTTTGGTACATCATTAAGGAGTTTACATCACCCCCTTTACATTCCCCGCAGGGCCATACTCGAGTGTTAGTAGGTAAATAGAAGGAAAGTGGCCTAAGGAGACGCGTCATCATCACTATCGTCAGTTCCGTGCCCCTCGGCTTCGTGCTGATCTTCGTGGTCGCCGAAGGTGAACCGCGCAATCCGGGCATCCACATGGTCCTCCACCCACCCCCAGGGTGTCACGAGTCACCCTGGGTATAGGGGCTATCACGGCCTCGAAATCAAAGTTGGGGTCAGAGCGAAGGAGATGACTGAAGACGCGCGTCGACGCGTGTGCGAGGAGATCACAACTTTCTTCCTCCACGTGTTTGCCCACCTTCTCCGCACCTCCTTCAAGATGCTCCACAATTCTAGTGAAGAAGGCGAGGTAGCCGAAGTCGTCGGACTTGAGCGGGCTGGAGACGCTCTACTTACAGATGGAGTTCAGGGCCTGGCAAGCCCTTCGCTCGAGGTCTCAGAACATCTCGGAGCGCATGTGCTGCAGACCCCGAGCCCGGCTTGCCTCGTCCGCTGCCCACTCCACGAGGGAAGTGACATCCCCCACTTGCTGATAAAGGGATGCTAGCTCGGCTTCGGCCGTGGCTTGGCGTCCAGAGAGGCCTTCTGGCGCTTGTCCTTCTCGGCCAGTTCTCCGCGCCGAATGTAGAAGCGGGCGTCCTGAAGCTCTAGTTTCCGATGGTGATCATGGTTGAGCCCCGACGGGCCCTCGCAATTCCCTCCTCAATCTCTGCCTGAACCCTCGCCTCCTGGGATGCCAAGGAGGTGCTGGCCCCTCCTTCGCGCTAGGACAGCGAAGCTTCGGTGGTCATCACTTGGCGCTCCATCGCCTCCAGCCACTCGTATTCCAACCTCTGCTCGCATGAAACCAGTGCCAGATTCTCCTCGAGATCTCGAAGGTCCGCCTCGCTCGTTGATGGCTCTTCCTCAAGGGTAGATAGGGCAGCTTCGTGTGCCCGGATCAGCCGCTCTAGAGCGGCGTTTGAAGAAAGGAGATCATGTTCCCGGGCCTATGCTGCCTCGCGTCGTCACTCTGCAGCTTAAGCCTCGCTCAAAGCACGCCCGCGAGCCTTTGTTGCTGCCGCAGTAAGACCTTCCTCCGTCGAGCGGGTAGATTCATGTTGAAATTGGCTGAGCTTGATGGCAACTTCTAGCTGGTGCCACCCGCGCACCAAGTGTTGGTGCTCACTTTACACCTACGCGTAGACATCGCGAAGCTCCGCGTCAAGCCGGCCCATCGCGCGCTTGGCATCTCGGAGCAGGTCATGCCTGATGCTCGCCCGACTACTCGCAAGCACCAGGGTCTGGCCAGGACCTAGCTTGGCACCCTCGCTTGAGGTCGAGGCAAGGGTACGGCTCTACGTGCCCGCGGGGGTCTAAAAGCTAGGTGGCTCCTCGTTCGTCCCCCTGCTGAGGGAGTCGGGCCCCAAGGGCGCGGCGCCCCTCCACTGGAGGTCACTAGACCGCGGCTGCCTCGGGCGCCCGGGGGCACATGCACGGTGAACGATAGCCTCGCCCTTGCCAACTCAGCTCTGATCCCGGCGGAGAACGTCACAGAAGCAGGTAACTAGCTCATCAGGGGCCCATCACGGGGAACCACGGTCACCCCAGCATGTGCAGGACTGACCACGGCAAGAGCGGACCCCAGGATCACCCCCGCCTTCGCGCCCCTGATGAGCGGAGATGGAGCCATCCCCCGATCATGTTCGGTCGGGTCACCTTCACCAAGCGAACCTGCATGACGCCCCGAGTCCCCGGCGGGAGGCAGGAGCGGCTCAGCTCAGCTCAGGGGCTCCTTCGCTTTGTCGCTCGGGGAGGACCTACAAGCAAGAAGAGCTCAGGAGCGCGAGTCGGTACACTTACTCACCTTTGGCGACCCACTTCCTCTTCCGCGACACTCTAGGTAGTGCGCCCGCATCACTCTCTCCTGGGGCCCTCACTCTGGGAGTGCGTACCCCGGGGATTGTCGCCCGGGGGCTGTGCACACCGAATGACGCCTGAGAGGTGGTCGCCCCGCCCCGAGCCGAAGTGGATTAATCCCATCCACGACCGCGCCGTGGAAGCCATTACGACAGTCGGTCCTCCGGCGAAGTTTCGATTTGAAGCGGCAACCTAAATCGAATCGGCGGTTGCGGGGGACATCCGTTGCTACTCCGGCGAGGCAGGCGGCAGGGGACATGTGGGCGGAGTCGTGGCGGGGTCGGAGGTGGGCGGGCGGTGAAGGCGTCGATTTTGGGCGATGGCGACTCGCGGCGGAGTTGGGCGGTCGCGCGGAAGCAACCAGGAGGCAGTTGGGCAGTTGGTGTGCGGCTGCCGTTTGTATATCTCTAGTAGGTTGAGATGCAAATTTGCACCATAAGATGTTGTATTTTACATGTGCGGAGGCGAAGAATTATTATTTTTACATCTACATCATCTTTTGAATACAGTGTTTTGGGCCTCGGAGATGCAAAAGTTAGTTATTTTTGCATCTGCATCTTTCATTCGAGATGCTCTAACTTCTTTACTTATTTTTATTCTGTTTTAAAGTCGCGGGAACTCCTCCAGTTTTGGGAAACTCCCATAAGCTTCCCAAACCGGCATTTTCGGTTCGTTGGTCATTTTTCGATGCAGTCTTATTTCAGTTTTCTTTTTCTTGTTTTCTTTTGTACTTTCCGAAATGCAAGTTTTTTTCATTTGAGTTTTTCAAAATCAATGATTTTTTGGGTGTTTTTTTTAAAACCAAAGATTTTTTTCAAATACGGTCAATGTTTTTCAAATTTAATTAACTCCTTTTCAATTTTGATGATATTTTTTTTTCAAAATCGATGAACTTTTATAAAAAAATTGATGATTTTTTTTCAAACCCGATGATCCTTTTCAAATTCAATGAACTTGTTTTCTAATTTGAGAACCTTTTTCAAATTGATGAACTCTTTTTTCAGATATGATGAACTTTTCCGGAATTGATGAACATTTTTTTTTCAAATTCTTGTACCTTTTTGTAGTTTGTGAGCATTTAAAAAATAAATAAACTTGTTTTCAAATTTACATTTATATTTTCCTTTTCAGATAATTTATATAGGGTATTCATTAACGTTTTACTAAGCGAAAGGTTAACTAGCATAATTTTAGTGTTGTATAGAAGAGAACTAATTTGGTCTAGTGGTCATTACGTTAGGTCGATAACGTTTTAGTGCTGAGTTCGATTTCTAGTAATCCTTATTTCAATTAGGATTAACTAGGAAACATGCCCGTGCGTTGCAACGGGAGAAAATAATAATTGCTCGTACACACCAAGCAACATCAGCATATCCCTTAAAAAAATTCATGAGCACACGACAAAGAATAATATAACTGGTGTTGCACAAAAACATATAGGTGGGATAATTTTTGAAGTATACTCAAGGTGTTTCCAATTTATTAGACAACATAAATATGTACCTAATTGTAGTCATCTCTTTACGCCTTTGTTATCGGTCCTCCTCGGTCATGCCAAGCAAATTTTGCATTAGGGTGAAAATAGCAAAGTACATTTTAGTACCGAATCATAGCATATGCATAAGAGCGCTATCTTTGCTTGCTGATATATGTGTTTGCAACTGTAATTCAAGTCAAGACTTAATTTGGTTGCAAACTATTAGACGGCTCCACTGCAAACAATCAATTTGTAAGGACATGCATACAAAATGTTCAGGGTTGCATATCAACAGCGATATTTTTTTAAAGAATATGAACACAATTTCAAACAATATGGTAATCAACCTCATGCCACCGATTTACATCAAACTCATATCAGTTGTTTAGTGTACATCATCATATAGGGGTTGGTTATTGTGCACTGTATGAAAATAGAGAGGATGATTTATGTATCTGTTGTTATCTTTAGCATATGGTAGCTGGTAGGAATCAACATCCCCTATGGTGTAAATAATAGGTTTTGTGAGAGCATCAAACTATGATGCATACTAAACACAATTTTAGAAATGATTAACATACAAGGTAATATCATTTTTGAAATCTACACATTTTTTTAAGAAATTTCCATATATAATGCGTTAGATTTGGAGGTACAGTTTGAAAGGTACGAATATATTAGAAATGCTTGAATCTAAAAAAAAAAGTTAAACAAAGAGAGAAGATGGGTGGAACAAGATTCGAACTTGGATCTCGTAGTTCAAAGATTTAGGCTCCAACCAGTCAGTCATGTATGTATAATCATATTATGTGAGGGGATGACTTCTTATTAATGAGTGGGGTAGCCAAAGAAAAGGAAAAAAAAGAAGAAGGAAAAAAGGGCCGTGGTAGAGGGTCGAACCTTGGTCTCCCGAGTAAAAGCCAATGCCTCCAGCCAGCAAGATATGTACGTTAGATGTTATTACAGGAGGGTGTCGCTTCTTATCAACCAAAGCCGATGCGGATGCAGCCCAACGAAACGTTTTTTCCAACTTATGGGTGGCATAGTGGGTAATTTGTGGCAACCAACGGGAGAAAAACAATATCATAGGACATAGTGCAATAAACATGACCCAATAATATGTGCATGCCCTAATATTTGAACATAGGTACCCATATGTATCGTTCACTTCAAAAAAAATGTGTTATGGCACTGCTAATAGAACATTATAGCATTCTGATTAATGTCTTGCTAATAGCACGCTATTATTATTTATCCTCCTTGTCTCGTCGACCAGTGGTATACACTTGCAAATATAACAAATGTACCTCACTACATATACGGTGAATTAAGGAACTTCTGCAATTAACATGAGCAGATGAACAATATATGCTCACATCAAGGAACAAAGTCTGGTCCATTTAGATGCTACCTCCAAGTTAATATGCCATAGCGCACACCTTGTGAAAGGAAAATTGCGTTAAACCGTGAGCCACAAACAATTTAGTTTATTGACATAATTAAAGTAATTAATTATTTTATTTGTTTCAGAACCTATGCAAGGTAGTCAACCGTTGCAGACCTCTCTTCCCTATAAATAATTCAAAATAGATAGAATTTTTGAGCAAAAAGTCTAGTTTATTGACATAATTAGAGTAAATTAATTATTTACTTGATACAGACCCTATGCAAGATAGCTATCCGTCGCAAACCATTCCTATAAATAATTCGAAGAAGACAAATTACCAAGTTTTGGGCAAGCAAATTACCGTTGAAACGGTGCCGTTACAAATAATTCTCAAGAGGTTGCTTGTTCATTTTTTATGAAATGCAACACGCACCGTTTTTCATTCGTTAAGAGGGAAACAAACAGATTACAGGGTATATACGCCATTGTAAAGTGATCAAAACAGAAGAGAAAAGACAAACACTATTAGTTACAAGCTAGAAGGTTCACTGCATACCATAAGACGACTACCCCATCCATTTCACTCCTTTCATTCCCTGAAGGAAGGCTCAGAGCTCTTCCGAGATTAAGGTGAATCATTAACCCACATGCCACTGCTATCTAAAATAAAGATCAATGTAATCAATGTTTTGTTGGGCTTGGCACTAATTTTAAAAATTATTAACAAGCATGATAATAGCATATTTGGAATGTACAGATTTTTCTGATGAATTTTCATATATGACATGTTAGATTTGGAGATAGAATTTAAAAGGTATGAATATTTGTATAAGTATTTGATACTTTAAAAAAGAAAAGAAAAATGTTCTAAGGGGGATCGAACCCACGATCTCCAGCATGGTAGGCAAAGGCTGCAACCACTGGGCCGCACGCATTGATGTTTTAAAGTATGGAATTCGGCCCTATTGACACAGCTGATTGCGGTAAAATCTTTACCTAAGAAACGAAACGTTTTTTTCTACTTACCTGTGGCATGACGGGTAATTATTCACAACTTCGAGGGTAATTTAAATGACGGACGGGCTGAAACCCAATTTTCTTTATTATTTACTTTGAAAAACAACTGTTCCGGACGATGACTTTGAAAAAAAGAACGAATCGTTTTCTTGACTTAAGGGTGGCATAGCGCGTAATTTATAGCAACTATGAGGGTATTTTATTTGACGGACGAGCTGAAACCCTATTTTCTTTATTATTAGGTAAAGACTAGCAAACATGCCCGTGCGTTGCAACGGGAGACAAAAAAAGCTACACGTTAGCCAAATAAATATGACTCGATACCTCAAATTATGACCGTCCTCTATTTTCACACGGTGGCTCACCATATTTCCACTTATCTTTCTTTCCACCCTTGTTGATGATGTACGCGATGTCCATGTGATTGCAATGCATTCAACGTGGTAAATCCCAAGGCAATGAGCTTGCCACTGCATGGCACACTTGTCATTGTGCCGCGCAAGAGAATGTTTAAAACTTTAAAAACAAATTTCATGACCACAAACTACTCCTAGCGCCTAGACATAAAAAGACTTTCCAAACACTACCCAAATCCTAGACATGAAATACTTTTGAATCGACGAATATTTTTTCTAATCGACAAACATTTGTTTTAAAAATTTGGGCATTTTTTAAATGCATGAACATTTGTTTTGTTCAGACAATTTTTTTGAAATGCATGAATAGTTTTCGAATTCATGAACATTTGTTTTGTTCAGACGAACATTTTTTGAAATGCATGCATAGTTTTTGAATTCATGAACTGTTTCTGAGTTAGCAAACCTTTTTTGTATCAATGAACATTTTTTATAATTGGGGAACAAATTTTCAAAAATTGTGATTTTTTTATAATCTGCAAACAGTTTTGTAATCACCAAAAAAACTACGGAAAATTTATGATTTCTCGCACATTTTTTGAATTCATAAACATTCTATGATTTCTCGAATATTTTTCTCAAAACTCGCAACCTTTTGTAATTTGAAAATCTCAAATTAATTTAAAGAAGGAAAAACAAAAACAGAAATGAGAAAAGAAAAAACGAAATGAAAAAAAGGGGCGTCACACCCCACAGGCCGGCCCATGAAAGCATATGTGGGAGGGAGGAGGTGGGTGAGAAAAAGGTCAACCTTTTGTAATTTGAAAATCTCAAATTAATTTAAAGAAGGAAAAACAAAAACAGAAATGAGAAAAGAAAAAACGAAATGAAAAAAAGGGGCGTCACACCCCACGGGCCGGCCCATGAAAGCATATGTGGGAGGGAGGAGGTGGGTGAGAAAAAGGTGAAGGAAAATAGGACTACCTGGGGATCGAACCCTGGTTTGCGCGGTGGAGCTGATGAGCTTCAACCACTGAGCTATCGGTACGTGTGTGATTGATATGGGGCATTAGCTTTATAAAACAACTGTTCCGGACGATGACTTTGAAAAAAAGAACGAATCGTTTTCTTGACTTAAGGGTGGCATAGCGCGTAATTTATAGCAACTATGAGGGTATTTTATTTGACGGACGAGCTGAAACCCTATTTTCTTTATTATTAGGTAAAGATTAGGATTAATATATTTTGTTCTTCACGTTTTCTTTTCGAGCTGAGGTTACTGGGCCGATCCATCATGCGAGCCTAGCAAGCGCCAGGAGTGCCAACCGGTGCTCGAAGCGCTGACTAGGAGCTCCCCCGTGCATTGGACGCCCCTATTCCTCGCCTTCAAGGAGCACATGAGGACGCCTCGCGTCGGGGGGCGCCCAGATGGGTCGACCCAGCCGTGTGGGATTCAAAGGCCGGTTTTTTTGTCTGTTTTCTATTCTCATTCTTCTTTATTTTTGTACTTTTATTTATGTTTTAAAATAGACACACACACTTCAAATACACATTTAAAAAATGTAGAACTAGCATTGGAAAAATATTAATTAAGTAATAAAAAATGTTGAACAAGTATTTGAAAATGTTGAACAAGTATTTCAAAAAAATTGAATAAGTATTAAAAATCATGGAACAAGTAATTGAAAAATGCAGAACAAGTATTTAAAAAATGTTGAATAAGTATTTGAAATGTTGAAAAAGTATTTGAAATGTTGAAAAAGTATTTGAAAATGTTGAATTAGTATTAAGAATACTGAAGAAGTATTTGAAAAAGTTGAACAAGTACTTGGAAACATGTGATCACGTATATAAAAATGTTACTCAAGCATTCAAAATAAATGTTGAACAACTATTGGAAAAAAGTTGAACAAGTATTTCAAAAAGGTTGAACAACTATTTGAAAAATGTCGAACAAGAAACTTAAAAAATGTTGATCATGTATATTAAAAATTGAAAATGTATTTTGAATAAATGTTGACAAGTATTTGAAATAATGTTTATCATGTATATAAATTTTTTGAACAAGTATTTGAAAACTATTGAACAAGTATTCGTAAAAATGTTGAAAAAAATACCTGGAGAATAAAAAATAAAAATAAAAGGAAAAAGAAAACTATAAAAAAGGGGAAAAGAAAAAAGAAAACAAAGAAAAAACAGAAGGAAAAAAAGGTCAAAACAAATGGAAAACTGGCTTCACTCGCGTCAACAACAGAACGCGTCTCATACTTATCACGTAGGAGACTGTTGCCGAGTTGATATCAGCGAGACCAGGGATCGAATCCCTCTTCCTGTATATTATATTTTCCTTTTTCTGCGCGAACATGGGCCGGCCCGATTTGTTAACGCCGTCAGCGAGAGATCCGCTTCGGGCTCGCTTAAGGCGATAAATAAGCGCTCGCGCGGCGTGATTAGACCTCGCTTGCCTCGGCTGCCAATTGGCTGGCCCAATCAGACCTCCTGTGTGTGTCACGCCGGCAGGCGCCGCACCCGTGCGCTCTTTCGGCTCGCCCATTGCGGAGCACCCCAGAAAATGTTCTTTAAATTATGAAAAATGATCTCAAATTTTAAAAGGTTTGGAATTTCAATAAAATATTTACTGATTAGAAAAGAGTTCAACAATTTTTAAAAAATGTTCTCGGATTTAAAAATGCTTTGAAATTCGAAAACTGTTTACGATTTAAGAAATGCTCTTTGATTTCCTAACATGTTAATGAATTTGAAAACTGTTCCTATGTTTAAAAAATGTTCATGATTTTATAAAACGTTCCTATCAATTTTAAAAATGTCTTGAATTTGGTAAATTTTCCTGTAATTCTAATAATCTTCCAAATTGTCCGAATACAATGTTCATAAATTTGAAAATTATTGTCAGATTTCATTTTTAATCTTGAATTTGGAAACTGTTCCTGTATTTTAAAATAGGTTCACGCATTAGATTTTTCAAAAAATTGGTAAAATTGTGTGTGATTTTTAAAAGAATTTATGAAAACAATCCATGAATTAGAAAATTTCTTTGTGAATTTTTTAAAAAATACGATTTAAAAAGATCATGAATTTGGGGAAAAAATTAAGAATTAGAGAAACCTCACGAGTTTAAAAAATAAAAAATAAAAAAGAAGGAAAAAGGGAAATGAAAAAAGATAAAGAATGGACAAAACAAAACAAGAACCAAAGAAAAACTGGTTCAGGGAGGAAAATCAAATTGGGTCGACCCATATAGAATAGACGGTGCGCGGGGGGTACGCACTAAATAGGAGCCGACGTTTGCCGCGAGGAGTGGTGCACCCATCCTAGTTTTGTTTCTTGATGCCTCGCTGCCTATCTAGGGCCTTTTTTTCTTGCTAGACCACACACTCCTCCTCATCGGTACTCTCTGTGATGGGCATTGGCCTTTAGTGGCTAGGCTCTGTGCTTGGGCTCCGCCACTGATATAGCTACCACTACGTGCTTAATTAACTGGAGCTAAGGTTGCTCTCTACCCTTGGGAGATTTCTTGATGAGCTTGAGAACACCAGAAAAGCTAGTGTTCTTACGCGTCCAGCCCATCCCGTAGAGGAGACATGAATTGCTCCCGAGTCATGACATGCTAAGATCAGTGTTGATGAAGACTTATCGCAAGCTGGTGATCGAGGCACTGCTAGTGCAGTATGCAGAGATGCCGATGGAAACTTCCTAGGTGCCTTGATTATCATGATCGAGGGGCTAACCAATCTGCCGAGCCTCGAAGCTCTTGCCTATAGCGAAGCCGTATCATTGGCTTTTCATCTTACTTTCTTGCGAGTGCAAGTGGCTACAGATTGTTTGGGAGTGCTCATAATATATTGTGAAGATAATTCATGTGAGGGCACGACAATTGTCAGGGATCACATGAAAGTAGAAATAACAACTTTGAGGCTCATATAACCTAGTTAAAGCACCATCTTCCTTACCCCTTAGGGGCAGGCGGTCATGTCTGGCTAACATCCCCGCGCTTATTACTTGTTTCCGCAAAACATTTTGCAATAAAGTTAGGCAGCGATTCCCAAACTAAAATAAAATTAACTGAAGCCCAAGTTGTTCTCTAGCTATTGCAGTTTCAGACAAACTAGAACTAGAGGGCATGTGTTGTGACGTGTGGTCGATGTTAACTTGCGAATATTAAAATTATATATAAGTTGACTGATGCCGCATACATTTGTGCACGCGTGCGGGCATAAGCCACAAGAAAGTCAAATAAACTGCGGTGACCTCATCTAATATGAACAGATTAGATAGACCTTTGGCGCTTGTCTTGGCACGGTATATGAGCACTCGCTGAAGCATTACACCCACCAACTTGTCAGCCAACCAAACCATGTACTTTAACTCGAGTTAAAATCAATCAATATATAGGGTAGCCCGCACAGGAAATGCAGACGTAAAGCTAGTAAGCTAGTACATGTATAGATTCGTCTTTCCTAGTACAGCCAAAGGGTTAATCCAGCAACTAGTCTACTCCTGCCTAGGCTGCAATTTGCATGCATGCATCATCACACTATGCGTAGATAGTTACTTGTTTGTAAATGGGAGTAATATATATGCATCTTGAAACTTTGTCAAAGCTTGCTGCGCCTCTGAAGATTAAATATTATGATAAACAGTACAATCCAATTTTGTCAAAGTGATTGGGTGATGGGGCGGCCCCACATAAAAGTATGACCAGCACTGAGCGCCGGTGCACGGCCGAAAGTTTCGGCCGGTCTGCCCCAGCCGCTCGATCACAAGACCGTCAGATCACAGCTCATATTCTATTTTTTTTCCTTACCTTATCCTCTCCAGCACCATAGAGAAAGGAGCGAGCCGGTCAAGGTCACCATGGATCCGCGACCACGAAGCCCGCACTTGCCGCCTTGGCACCGCTCGTGCTCGTCGTCCTCGCCGCCTTTGGCCGGCAAGGGCGCCGCCCGTGCTTCGTCGCCCCGGCCACGGCGCCTCCCCGCGCTCGTCGCCCCAGCGTTCGTGCTAGCCGTTCTGGTTGCCTGCACTCGCCGAAGATCCCCAAGCTGACCCGTGGTAGGAAATCTACTAGTGTTTTCTGGCTGACCGACGCTGAAGCCGGTTTCAGAAAAAAACATGCGAGTTGTAGCATTTTTGTCATGGATGCAGCTTCGCCCCACCAATGATTGACTGGTTCCAGCAAAAAACAGAGATGCCCATTGTAGCATTTTTCCGTGTCGGTCGTAGCAAATGAAGACAACGGTTGCAGAAAAATCCTCGTCGCCGCCGTCGAGCTTGCAGCTCCACGAAGAAAAAAGGGGATGTAGCAAAATTCGTCGACGGGTGTAGCAAAAACTACAACGGTTGCAGCAAAAAAAGTCGTTGCCGTCTCGGGACTTAGCTCGGCCATGAATGAATGTAGAAAAAAATGAAAATGGTGTAGCAAGCATCGTGGGTGTGGGGGGTACTAGCAGCGAGCGCATCCGGCCCTGCCATGGAAGCGCACAGGCCAACCTTGAAGCACCGCTGGCTCGTCCACCTCGTCGCCGCCCTCATGATGCTCGCCGGCTGCTTGCAGCACGAGCTTTGCCTCCGATTCCCCCTATTGCAGCTTTCCGACGCCCGGTTGTAGCTTTTCGACGAGCGGTTGTAGCATCTTGCCGGACACCTGACGGTCGTATCAAACAGTTAACTGGTTCCAGCAAACAACGATGCCTAATGTAGAAAAAAATAATGTCGGATGTAGCAAAGAAAAGGGGGTGCATTTGAGGCGTAGGCAAAAATGCCTCGTCCTCGGCTCCAGCAAAAATCATTGATGAATGTAGCAAAATTCGTTGGTGCTTGTAGCAAAAAAAAAAGACCTCGCCAATTTCTCATGAACGATGAAAAGAAAAGGCAGTGGTAGTAAAAAAAAACTTGCCGGTCGTAGCAAAATTTGATGACAATTGCAGCTAAAAAAGACCAGCCAATTCTCATGAACGATGAAGAAAAAGATGGCGGTAGCAAAAAACTCATCGGTTGTAGCAAAAATTGATGCCGGTTCCAGCAACCACGGTGGCTGGTTCCAGCATGGGTGGGCGTTGGTTCCAGCCCGCGGCGACAACGGCCATGGCGGAGCTCGCCAGAGCTGCGGCTGCAACCAGATGCGTGATGGCTCCCCCATCGCTCATCGCCTCGCCTCCGCCACACATCACCGAGGTCGACGCGGCTCCCCGTCGCCATGAAGCAAAAAGAAGAGATGGGATCGAGAGACGGAGAAACCAGACACCCGCGTGAGAGGATAATGCTAGCGGGATGCGGGCGTGGGACAGCCAGCCCACGCGGGCCATGGTCGTGGCACCCCCTGCATAAAAAAATCTGGCCCGATCCGATTGCACACGCCTGAATCGCACGCGACCGGCCGAAACGCTCGGCCGGCGCACCGTAGGGAAACGTTTCCCTAAAAGTATTGGCGTGTAACCGTGTAAAAATGTTCTCTTTTCACACAATCAGCAGGAACTATACCTTTACCCTCAAAAATAGAATCAACTAGTTAATAAGAAAAACTAACCGAAATCCATGTAAGTGAAACCCCTACACCAGCTTCGAGGTTGCGTTCCAAGCGATTCGACGACTCTATTATCTAGGCGACCAGATACAACACCCAATAATATGATCTAGAGCCGCCGCTCCAACTTAGAGACCTCAACAACTCACACAGAATGGTCTCGAGGCCGCGTACCAAATGAGCCGACGACTCTGTCACCCAAGTGACCAGACTCGACTCCCAGCAACGCAAATACGATCTCTGGAGCCACCTCTCTGGCTTCCACACCGACATTGAGGCTGCCACACACATGCCTAGCCAATGACATAAAACCAAAGGATAACACAAACCACCATACTCTAGCAGGAGGCAGAACCTCCAAAGACGACGCCCATAGAGGGAAGCGACGGGGACGTCGTTGACGCCCGCTCTAGCAAAGGCCAAAGCTTGGGTTTTCATCTGAAGAGCTCAAGATCCATCCATCAAGTTAGCTTAAAGGGCTCTGCGACGACACCACCAAGAAGGGTAACAACGTCGGAGGAAGCCATTGTGGCCGACATCGTCTGAAGTTGGTGCTAGCCTTTCATGTGGAGTTCATTGTACCCATTGTTGTAGCATCATGCCCAATCATCTGCACGAGGCACTGAAATTACTGTCCACCGACACTCAAGCAGAAAAACGAGCTCCCCTCCTTTGGTAACAAGGCCCGCTGTCACCGTAGCAAGGGAGCCGCCG
>LR738713.1:364546662-364601187 GCA_902687465.1 Secale cereale | reverse complement strand
GAGAGAGAGATTAAACACATAGGTACTGGTACAAACCCTCAGCCTCGAGGGTGGACTACTCCCTCCTCATCATGGAGGCCGCCGGGATGAGGAAGATGGCCACCAATGATGATTTCCCCCTCCGGCGGAGTGCCGGAAAGGCTCTAGATTGGATCTCGTAGACTACAGAGCCTTGCGGCGGCGGAACTTCTGATCTAGGTCTACCCCAAGGGTTTTCAGAATATTTGGAATTTATAGGGTAAAGAGGGGTGTGGGAGGCCACCGAGGTGGGCACAACCCACCTGGGCGCGCCAGGGGGGCCTGGAGCGCCCAGGTGGGTTGTGCCCCCTCGGGGCACCCCGAGGTGCATCTTTGGCCCAATGGGTGTTTTCTGGCCCATAAAAAATCTCCAAAAAGTTTCGCGGTGTTTGGACTTCGTTTGAGATTGATTTCCTGCGATGTAAAAAAAACATACAGAAAATAGCAACTGACACTTGGCACTATGTCAATAGGTTAGTACCAAAAAATGATATAAAATGACTATAAAATGATTGTAAAATATCCAAGAATGATAATATAACAACATGGAACAATAGAAAATTATAGATACATTGGAGACGTATCAGCATCCCCAAGCTTAATTCCTACCCGTCCTCGAGTAGGTAAATGATAAAAACAGAATTTTTGATGTGGAATGCTGCCTATCATGTCATATCATATTCTTTTCATTATAGCATGGACATTTGGACTTTTATATGGTTCAAAGAAATAGTCTAGTTTTGACATGAAATTTAAACACTTAAACATATGAACAAGCAACCATGTCTTTCAAAATATCAATGCTAAAATAAGTTATCCCTAGCCCATCGTGCTCAACCATTGATCCATTCATGAAACACATTCGCATATTAGTTACACCCAATGCTCAAGTACGATCATAGTGTTTCCTAGTTGTTGCTTTATAAGAGAAGATGGAGACTCAAATTCAAAAATAAAATTTGCATAAGTAAAAGAAATGCCATCCGCAGAGGGAAGTGGGGATTTGTAGAGGAGCCAGAGCTCAAAGCTTGAATTGAGAGATCAAATTATTTTTGGAGGCATACTTTTCCCACCAACGAAAACGACTTAAGGTTCCCAACACTTTCCATGCTAGATATATCATAGGCGGTTCCTAAACATAAAATAAAGTTTATTCCTTTTCCACCAAACTTTCACAAGCCATGGCTAGCCGAATCCACAGTTGCCTTCCATACCAACACTTTCCAAGGAATTTATTATTTGACAACATAAACTAAATATGTTTTTCATTTTGGGACTGGGCATCCCTAATACCTTTGCCTTACTCTCTTGCAATGACAAGTGAATAAACACTCATCGTGAGAATAACACATCTAGCATGGGAAATATTGGCCACCCCTCACCGCCTCGCGAGCGGTACGTGCACACAAAAGGGAAATTTATTTTGAAAATTAGAGATGGCACATAAAAATTTGCTTAGAGCGGCAAGGGGATACCGCATATAGGTAGGTATGGTGGACTCATGTGGCAAAACTGGGATAAAGGATTTTGGATGCACGAGTAGTGATCAAACTTAGTGCAAAATTAAGGCTAGCAAAAGACAGGGAAGTGACCAACCATGAAACGAATAATCTCATAAGCAAGCATTGAGCATAAATAACACCAAATAATGCACCACAAGTAAGATGTAATTTCATTGCATGATTATTGACTTTCGTGCTTGCATAGGGAATCACAAACCTTAACACTAATATTCTTACTAAAGCATAATTACTCATTAGCATGACTCACATATCATATCATCATGTGTCAAAACTATTACAAGGAATCAAGTTTATTTTGTCCAATGATCTTCATGAAAGTTTTTATTATATCCTTCTTGGGTATCTATCACTTTGGGACTAGTTTTATGTGTTGCTTTTGATAAGCTCAACCAAATATAAGTGAAGATCATGAGCATAATATTTTCTTCTCTCAAATTAATCTAAGTGAAGCAAGAGAGAATTTCTTCAAAAATACTAAAGCACACCGTGTTCAAAAAGATATAAGTGAAGCACTAGAGCAACGGTGCCAGAAAAGAGCGTCGTTGACGGGATGTGAATACCGCTTACATAGCCTCCGTGACAACTATTTGGGGCCTCTATTTTATTTAAAAACTTTTAGATCTAAGTATTTTATTATAACAACAAGCAAACAAAATAAAATGGCATTTCAAGAACAACACATCTCATGTGAAGAATCAAAAACTCATGATCAACCAATACTAACCGATAATTATTGATGAAGAAAGGTGGGATGCCTATTGGGGCATCCCCAAGCTTAGATGCTTGAGACTTCTTGAAATATTATCTTGGGATGCCTTGGGCATCCCCAAGCTTGAGCTTTTGTGTCTCCTTAATTCTTCTCATATCACGGTTTTCCTAAATCTCAAAAGCTTCATCAACACAAAACTCAACAAGAACTTGCGGGATAAGTTAGTATAAATCAATGCAAAAACCTTATCATTCTTGTGGGGACCCCGACTCATAAGTCGATATCACTAAATGCACGTGTACAGTGATCCCAGAGATCAATGCTCACTAAACACACAGAAGCTGAATAACAAGAGTCTTACATTCATACATACCGCCTTACACAAATTATGACCATTATGGTCAAGTCTTACATAGATAAAGCCTCAAGGGCTGAACATCGAATAAACTCGAGTAGCGGAAGTCTTCGTAGATAAGTAGAACCCATGCCATCTGCCTTAAACCTACAGGCATTCAGACTGGGAAAGCATCCTAGTTCGCATGTTCGTCTCCAAAGAACTCTTCTTCAAATTCCTGCTCTTCCATGCCTGGCCAATTAAATAACCAGTGGCAAGCCAATGTGTACTTTGAATGTACTCGCAAGCAACCCATGATTTGGTTTAAAGTGACAATGCAAGTAGTACAACGAGTAAACCACCTAGCTTCAAGCTAGTCGAGATGTCCTATCAACTTATGAGATATGCATCAATGAACTTGGGTAACCTTGAGTACAGGTTACAGATATCAACATAAATAGAGTTTGAATCAATGCTAGCTCATTCAACACGTCAAGTCACCACCTTGACACAAATAGTTCTATTCCACACACATATGCAACAAGATTGTAAAATTTCTGGACATAGTTTAAGTAGCACCTCCCAACTGTCCATGACCGTGGACATGGCTATTCGAATAGTTTGGCACTCTGCAGAGGTTGTGCACTTTACCCACAAGATCCGGGCAGCTTTCGTGTCATCCACGCTCCCGCAGTACCTCAAGTAATCGGGGGAAGCACTCGATCATTACCTTTCCCTAGACGATACTAACATAGGGTCCACTCGTTGGTGCACGACCCTCGTGTATAAGTAAAGATCGTGGGACTTTGCCCTTTTCACATTATCACGCATACATGACGGGACCAACGGTGTGTCCGGTGCCTTGTAAAAACAGTCATGGCCGCCTATCCAAGCACGACCCCATCCCGAAGATGACCTCAAGTGATCCCAGTCACTAGTAATGTGGGCACCATGCAAGTATCAGCCTAAGTAATCAATAATGCCCCGTCCCATAAAGGGGTAGAGTGGTTGCACATGTTTGGTTGGGACGGTAATCACACATAAATCTAATCCATCATTTTACACACACACCAAAAGCTTTCTTCGGTACACCACTTCTTCCTGAAGTGGTGACCTTAGTTCAACATCACCCAAGGGCATTAGGGGCACCCGAGGTTTTTTCCGAAAGATTGTAACCACAAAGAGTTCATGGTACACATGCAACATTATGCATCAACAACTAATTGCTTTCATGAACAAGGTAAAGTCATGAGTATGGTATGCATCATGTGGTGGTTCACAACAAGTTCACCACCGTCATATTCCCTCATCATGCAATCGAAAAAGGGTACCGATGAACAAGGGGGTGTCATGGTCAAAGAGCTGCTTGCCTTGATTGGCTTGGTTTTCAAAGTCTTCAAATCCTTCTCCTTCTTCTTCTTCAACAACTTTGTAAAATACGGGATCTAATCGTCGCAAGAAAATAACAGAAAAATAAGACAATAATAAAACAGAAAAGTCAAAGTGCTCAGGAAAATGTCAACTTATTTTTGTAAAATACTAGGAGAAAAATTAAGAACATGAAAATTCTTAGTTTTTTATTTGGAGTTGCAGAATAGGATGGATGGATTTTCAAACAGAGACTTTATTGTTCAAATTTGAATTTAAATTACAGTACATAAAAGGTTCATGAATATGTATGAAAGTTACACCATTTAATAGGTGGGAATATTACAAGATTTTAGGAGTTGGAATTATTTGATTTGGACAATTATTTAAATCTGTGGAATTATTTGAAGTCTGACAGAAAAAGAAAAAGAAAACTAGCGCTGTGTCACTAGGTCAGAAAGGCCATAGCGCAGCAGGCCCAGTGGGAAATCAGCCCGTGCGAGGTGGCCACGTCGAAGACGTAAATGCTGAATACGCCTTCAGCCGACGAGGGAACCAGTGCGCACGTGTGTTTTTGAACCTGACGGGTGGGTCCCACCCGTCAGGGCGTGAGGCTGACGGACAGGGCCCACGGCCACCGTCGTCTATCTCCGTCCAGAGCCGATGGCGAGCTCGCTGCCGGTGATATAGGTCACGGTGCTACTTCTCAAGCTTGCGTTGTATTCCCTCGAAGAGGAAAGGATGATGCAGCACAATAGAGTAAGTATTTCCCTCAGTTTTTGAGAACCAAGGTATCAATCCAGTAGGAGACCACGCGCGAGTCCATCGCACCTGCACAAACAAATAAGAACTTCGCAGCCAACGCGATAAGGGGTTGTCAATCCCTTTACGGTCACTTACGAAAGTGAGATCTGATAGATAGGATAGTGTGATATTTTTGGTATTTTCGGATATAAGAACAGAAAGTAAATAAAGCAAAGTAAAGTAGATAGGAGATTTAATATGTTGAGAATAGACCCGGGGGCCATAGGTTTCACTAGTGGCTTCTCTCATGATAGCAGAATTCTATGGTGGATGAATAAATTACTGTCGAGCAATTGATAGAAAAACGCATAGTTATGAGAATATCTAGGCATGATCATTATATATAGGCATCACATCCGTGACAAGTAGACCCAAACAATTCTGCATCTACTACTATTACTCCACACATCGACCGCTATCCAGCATGCATCTAGAGTATTAAGTTCATAAGAATAGAGTAATGCTTTGGGGATAAACTCAAGCAATATGATATAAAACCCCATATTTTTATCCTCAATGGCAACAATACAATATGTGCCTTGCTGCCCCTGCTGTCACTGGGAAATGACACCGCAAGATTGAACCCAAAGCCTAGCACTACTCCCATTGCAAGAACTATAGATGTAGTAGGCCAAACCAAACCAATAATTCAAAGAGATTTGCAAGGATATTATAATCATACATAAAAGATTTCAGAAAAGAATCAAATATATCTCGTAGATAATCTTGATCATAAACCCACAATTCATCGGATCTCGACAAACACACAGCAAAAAGAATACGTCGAATAGATCTCCTCGAAGATCGAGGAGAACTTGGTATTGAGATCCAAAAAGAGAGAAGAAGCCATCTAGCTAATAACTATGGACCCGAAGGTCTATGGTAAACTACTCATAACTCATTGGTGAGGCTATGGTGTTGATGTAGAAGCACTCTGTGGTAGACCCCCCTCTGGTGGAGCTCCGGAACAGGCCCCAAGATGGGATCTCACGGGAACAGAAGGTTGCGACGGTGGAATTAGGATTTTCTCTATTGCCTCAATGTTTTCAGGGTACATGGGTATATATAGGAGGAAGGAGGGCATCGGGGGAGCTAGAGGGGGCCCACGAGGGTGGGGGGCACGCCCAGGGGGAGGGTGCGCGCCCTGGACCCTCGTGGCCGCCTCCTTCGTTCCCTCGCGTGTACTCCAAGTATTCCGTGAAGATATGGTTCCAAAAATAACTCCCCTGATGGTTTCATTCTGTTTGGACTCCGTTTGATATTCCTTTTCTACAAAACCCTGAAATAGGAAAAAAAACAGCAATCTGCACTGGGCCTTGGGTTAGTATGTTAGTCCCAAAAATAATATAGAAGTGTATAATAAAGCCCATTAAACATCCAAAACAGAATATATAATAGCATGGAACAATAAAAAATTATAGATACGTTGGAGACGTATCAAGCATCCCCAAGCTTAATTCCCGCTCGTCCTCGAGTAGGTAAATGATAAAAAGAGAATTTTTGATGTGGAATGCTAACCAACATAATTCTCAATGTAATTCTCTTTGTTGTGGCATTAATGTTCAGATCCGAAAGATTCAAGATAAAAGTTCATATTGACATAAGAATAATAATACTTCAAGCATACTAACAAAGCAATTGTGTCTTCTCAAAACAACATGGCCAAAGAAAGTTATCCCTACAAAATCATATAGTCTGGCTATGCTCCCTCTTCATCACACAAAATATTCATATCATGCACAACCCCGGTTTCAGCCAAGCAATTGTTTTCATACTCAAATTTTTTCAAACCTTTTAACTTTCACGCAATACATGAGCGCGAGACATGGATATAACACTATAGGTGGAATAGAGTTGTGGTTGTGGAGAAGACAAAAAGGAGGAAGATAGTCTCACATCGACTAGGCGTATCAATGGGCTATGGAGATGCCCATCAATAGATATCAATGCGAGCGAGTAGGGATTGCCATGCAACAGATGCACTAGAGCTATAAATGTATGAAAGCTCAACAAAAGAAACTAAGTGGGTGTGCATCCAACTTGCTTGCTCACGAAGACCTAGGGCATTTGAGGAAGCCCATCGTTGGAATATACAAGCCAAGTTCTATAATGAAAATTCCCACTAGTGTATGAAAGTGACTAACAAGAGACTCTCTATCATGAAGATCTTGGTGCTACTTTGAAGCACAAGTGTGGAAAAAGATAGTAGCATTGTCCACTTTTTTTAATTTCCTTCTTTTTTTGGGTCTTTCTTTTTTCTTTGGCCTTTCCTTCTTTTTTTTCCTTTTTTTTCTTTGGGACAATGCTCTAATAATGATGATCATCACACTTATATTGATTTACGACTCGATATTACAACTCGATAATAGAACAAAGTATGACTATATGAATGCCTCCGGCGGTGTACCGGGATGTGCAATGAATCAAGAGTGACATGTATAAAAAATTGTGCATGGTGGCCTAGCCACAAATACGATGTGAACTACATGATCATGCATGGCAATATGACAATGATGAAGTGTGTCATAACAAACGAAACGGTGGAAAGTTGCATGGCAATATATCTCGGAATGGCTATGGAAATGCCATGATAGGTAGGTATGGTGGCTGTTTTGAGGAAGGTATATGGTGGGTGTATGGTACCAGCGAGAGTTGCACGGCACAAGAGAGGCTAACAATGATGGAAGTGTGAGAGTGCGTATAATCCATGGACTCAACATTAGTCATAAAGAACTCATATACTTATTGCAAAAAATTACGAGTAATCAAAACAAAGTAATCAATGCATGCTCCTAGGGGGGGAGGTTGGTAGGAGTTAACCATCGCGCGCCCCCGACCTCCACACAAAGGATGACACTCAATAAATACCTCATGCTCTAACTTCGTCACATAGCGGTTCACCATACGTGCATGCTACGGGAATCACAAACTTTAGCACAAGTATCTCTCAAATTCATAATTACTCCACTAGCATGACTCTAATATCACCATCCTCATATCTCAAAACAATCATCAAGTATCAAACTTCTCTTAGTATTCAATGCACTTTATGTGAAAGTTTTTACTATACTCATCTTGGATGCCTATCATATTAGGACTAGTTTTATAACCAAAGCACATTACCATGTTGTTCTAAAAGACTCTCAAATAGATATAAGTGAAGCATGAGAGATCAACAATTTCTACAAAATAAAACCACCACCGTGCTCTAAAAGATATAAGTGAAGCACTAGAGCAAAACTATCTAGCTCAAAAGATATAAGTGAAGCACATAGAGTGTTCTAACAAATTTTAAAGCCTATTTATCTCTCTCAAAAGGTGTGTCCGGCAAGGATGATTGTGGCCAACTAAAAATCAAAGACTCAAATCATACATGACGCTCCAAGGAAAACACATATCATGTGGTGAATAAAAATGTAGTCCCGATTATAGTTACCGATAGATGAAGACGAAAGAGGGGATGGCTTCGCGGGGCATCCCCAAGCTTAGGCTTTTGGTTGTCCTTGAATTTTACCTTGGGGTGCCTTGGGCATCCCCAAGCTTAGGCTCTTGCCACTTTTTGTTCCATGGTCCATCAAAGCCATACTCAAAACTTGAAAACTTCACAACACAAAACTTAGCCAAAAATCTCGTGAGCTCCGTTAGTATAAGACAACAAACCACCACTCTAAGGTACTGTAGTGAACTCATTCTTTGTTTATATTGGTGTTAAACCTTATGTATTCCAACTTCTCTATGATTCATATCCTCCAATACTACTCCTAGATGCATCAAAATAAGCAAACAACACACGAAAAACAGAATTTGTCAAGAACAGAACAGTCTGTAGTAATCTGTAACTTTCGAATACTTCTATAACTCCAAAGCATTGAAATAAATTAGTAGACGTGAGGAATTTGTCTATTAATCATCAGCAAAAAGAATCAACTAAATAGCACTCTCCAGTAAAATCTGGTGGCTAATCTCGTGAGCGCTAAAGTTTCTGTTTTTTACAGCATGATCATTTAAACTTCACACGAGTCTTCCCAAAGGTTCTACTTGGCACAAACACTAATTAAAACACAAAACCACATCTAAACAGAAGCTAGATGCAATATTTATTCCTAAAAAGAAGCAAAAACAAAGAAAATAAAATTGGGTTGCCTCCCAACAAGCGATATCGTTTAACGCCCCTAGCTAGGCACGATACAAGGATAGATCTAGGTATTGCCATCTTTGGTAAGAAAATCCATAAGTAGCTCTCATAATAGATTCATATGGTAACTTTATTTTATTTCTAGGAAAGTGTTCCATGCCTTTCCTTAATGGAAATTGGAATCTAATATTTCCTTCCTTCATATCAATAATTGCACCAATCGTTCTAAGGAAAGGTCTACCAAGAATAATGCGACATGAAGGGTTGCAATCTATATCAAGAACGATGAAATCTACGGGCACATAATTCTTATTGGCAACAATAAGAATATAATTAATCCTTCCCATAGGTTTCTTAATGGTAGAATCCGCAAGATGCAAATTTAAAGAACAAGCATCAAGCTCATGGAAACCTAACAAATCACACAAAGTTTTTGGGATAGTGGAAACACTTGCACCCAAATCACACAAGGCAAAGCATTCATGATATTTAATTTTAATTTTAATAGTAGATTCCCACTCATCATAAAGCTTTCTAGGGATAGAAACTTCTAATTCAAGTTTTTCTTCATAAGATTGCATCAAAGCATCAACTATGTGTTTGGTAGAAGCCTTATTTTGACTATAAGCATGCAGAGAATTTAGTACGGATTGCAACAAGGAAATACAATCTATCAAATAGAAATTATCATAATTTAATCCCTTGAAATCCAAAATAGTGGGTTCATCACTATGCAAAGTTTTAATTTCTTCAATCTCACTTTTAACAATTTTAGCTTCAAGATCTAAAAACTCCGAATCATTGGGATGCCTTTTAACTAAAGTAGACTCATCTCCAGTTCCATCTTTATCAAGATTCATACTAACAAACAAGGATCTAATAGGAGACACATCAATAACTTTCAGATCTTCATGTTTATTTTCATGATAACTAGAAGAACAAGCTTTCATAAAGCACCCTTTTTTAGCACGCATCCCAGCGGTTCTTTCTTTGCATTCATCAATGGAAAATCTCATGGCTTTGAGAGACCCATTGATATCATTCTTGGGTGGAATAGACCTAAGTTGCAAAGAATCAACATCAAGAGTAATTCTATTCACGCTTCTAGCCAACTCATCAATCTTAAGCAATTTTTATTCAAGCAAAGCATTGAAATTCTGTTGCGAAATCATAAAATCCTTAACACTAGTTTCAAATTCAGAGGGCATCTTACCAAAATTTCCATAAGAGTTATTGTAGGAATTACCATAATTATTAGAGGAATTACTAGGAAAAGGCCTAGGATTAAAGTTTCTTCTATAAGCATTGTTACCAAAATTATTCCTACCAACAAAATTCACATCCAAAGATTCATTATTATTTTCAATCAATGTGGATAAAGGCATATCATTAGGATAAGAAGAAGCACTCTTAGTAGCAAATAATTTCACAAGTTCATCCATCTTTCCACTCAAAACACTAATCTCTTCAATAGCATGCACTTTTTACTAGTAGATCTTTCGGTGTGCCATCGAGAGTAGTTAACCATAATATTATCTAGGAGTTTGGTAGCTTCTCCTAAGGTAGTTTCCATGAAAGTGCCTCCCGCGGCTGAATCTAAAATATTTCTAGAAGCAAAACTCAAGCCAACATATTTTTTTTTGTATAATCATCCATAAGTTCAAACCATGTGTAGGACAATTACGTATCATTAATTTCATTCTCTCCCAAGCTTGTGAACCATGCTCATGATCTAGTTGCTTAAAATTCATAATATCGTTTCTAAGAGAGATAATCTTAGCGGGAGGAAAATACTTAGAGATAAAAGCATCTTTGCACTTATTCCATGAATCAATACTATTTCTAGGCAAAGAGGAAAACCAAGTTTTAGCATGATCTCTAAGTGAAAACGGAAATAGCTTCAATTTAACAATATCATTATACGTATCCCTCTTCTTTTGCATATCACACAAATCAACAAAGTTGTTTACATGGGTAGCGGCATCTTCACTAGCAAGGCCGGAAAATTGATCTTTCATGACAAGATTCAACAAAGCAGCATTGATCTCACAAGATTCAGCATCCGTAATAGGAGCAATCGGAGTGCTAATAAAATCATTATTGTTGGTATTGGAAAAGTCACACAATTTGGTATTGTTCTAAGCCATAGTGACAAGCAAGCAATCCAACACACAAGCAAACAAGAACAAGCAAACAGTAAAGACACGGCAAAAAGAAGGGCAAATAAAACGGCAAGGGTGAAGTGGGGGAGAGGAAAACGAGAGGCAAATAAATGTAATGCGAAGGATAAGGGTTTGTGATAGGTACTTGGTATATGACTTTTGCGTAAGCCTCCCCGGCAACGGCGCCAGAAATTCTTCTTGCTACTTCTCAAGCTTGCGTTGTATTCCCTCGAAGAGGAAAGGGTGATGCAACACAGTAGCGTAAGTATTTCCCTCAGTTTTTGAGAACCAAGGTATCAATCCAGTAGGAGACCACGCACGAGTCCCTCGCACCTGCACAAACAAATAAGAACTTCGCAGCCAACGTGATAAGGGGTTGTCAATCCCTTTACGATCACTTACGAAAGTGAGATCTGATAGATAGGATAGTGTGATATTTTTGGTATTTTTGGACATAAGAACAGAAAGTAAATAAAGCAAATTAAAGTAGATTGGAGATTTAATATGTTGAGAACAGACCCGGGGACCATAGGTTTCACTAGTGGCGTCTCTCATGATAGCAGAATTCTATGGTGGGTGAACAAATTACTGTCGAGCAATTGATAGAAAAGCGCATAGTTACGAGAATATCTAGGCATGATCATTATATATAGGCATCACGTCCGTGACAAGTAGACCGAAACAATTCTGCATCTACTACTATTACTCCACACATCGACCGCTATCCAGCATGCATCTAGAGTATTAAGTTCATAAGAACAGAGTAATGCTTTAAGCAAGATGACATGATGTAGAGGGATAAACTTAAGCAATATGATATAGCCCCATCTTTTTATCCTCGATGGCAACAATACAATACGTGCCTTGCTGCCCCTGCTGTCACTAGGAAAGGACACCGAAAGATTGAACCCAAAGCCTAGCACTTCTCCCATTGCAAGAACTATAGATCTAGTAGGCCAAACCAAAACAATAATTCTAAGAGACTTGCAAGGATATTATAATCATACATAAAAGATTTCAGAAAAGAATCAAATATTTCTCGTAGATAATCTTGATCATAAACCCACAATTCATTGGATCTCGACAAACACACCGCAAAAAGATTACATCGAATAGATCTCCTCGAAGATCGAGGAGAACTTGGTATTGAGATTCAAAAAGAGAGAAGAAGCCATCTAGCTAATAACTATGGACCTGAAGGTCTGTGGTAAACTACTCACAACTCCTTGGTAAGGCTATGGTGTTGATGTAGAAGCACTCCATGGTAGACCCCCCCTCCGGCGGAGCTCCGGAACAGGCCCCAAGATGGAATCTCACAGGAACAAAAGGTTGCGGTGGTGGAATTAGGGTTTTCTCTGTTGCCTCGATGTTTTTAGGGTACATGGGTATATATAGGAGGAAGGAGGGGATCAGGGGAGCCAAAGGGGGCCCACGAGGGTGGGGGCGCGCCCAGGGGAGGGGGCGCGCCCTGGACCCTCGTGGCCACCTCCTTTGTTCCCTCGCGTGTACTCCAAGTCTTCCGTGAACATATGGTTCCAAAAATAACTCTCCCGAAGGTTTCATTCCGTTTGATATTCCTTTTCTACAAAACCCTGAAATAGGGAAAAAACAACAATCTGCACTAGGCCTTGGGTTAGTAGGTTAGTCCCAAAAATAATATAGAAGTGTATAATAAAGCCTATTAAACATCCAAAACAGAATATATAATAGCATGGAACAATCAAAAATTATAGATACATTGGAGACGTATCACACGGTTGGAGATGGGGGAGGTACCGTTGGGCTCGGCAGGATGTCGCGTTCTGGTGGATGAGGAGTTGGCCGCCGGGGTGGCCTGGCTCGCCGGTGACGAGGTGGCTGGACGGCGGCGCGTCGGGAGGTGGATGAATAGCCCCGCTGGTCCTGTAATTGATGCGGGAAGGAGAGGGGAATCAACCAACAGGGTCGTGCGGTTCTAGATCGAGTGAGAGCGGGGGTGGAGAGGGCGTGTACCTCTGGATCGACGGCGACCCGAGGCGGAGGAGCTCTGGTGATCCTAAGTACAGAAGCCCTTTGAGGACGTTTGGGTGGTGCATGCGTGTTCTTGGGGGGTGTGAGAAGGAGGAGGATGCCACTGGAGAGGCCCGGGGCGGGATTATATAGCCGGGCGCCGGTCCACCATGGACTCGTGCGCCGCTGAGGTCACGGGCGAAGCCAGAGGCCATGAGGGCACTCGTGAGCGAGTCCAGACCATTTGTGGATAAGGTCTACGACCAGAGGAGGGAAGAGAAGGAGTCGGGAAGGCTCCAAAGAGCTCGCACGTGTGAGGTCGTGCATTGGAGCTTGTGGGTGGCCGGCGCGCGTGCGAGGGAGGCCACATGGGGGAGAAGGAGGAGGGGGACCAGGTCGTGGCGTGCCGTGGACGTCGAGGCGCATCGGCTGGCGTGAGGGGAGAGCCGAGGTGGCCAGAGGCGTTTGGCCCTGGGCGGCTACAGTGCCGAAGCGTACTGTAGCGCGCTCCAGAGCATGCGTATGGTAGGCACTGGCATAGTTTATGCATGTGGGCGTGCCCTCTGATGTCTGGTAGCTCTGGGAGGTGGTAAAGAAAAGGGGGGATGCCTTGGATGCCATGGGTGGCCACTGGAGTGAGGAGGGAGGTGAGGAAGAGGGGTGCAAGGGCTGTCCAGAGAGGTAAAGGAGGTGGTTTCACCCCTCAATTATTGATCCGAGATGCATCCATTGTTACTGGAGGTAGAAGGGCAGCTGGTGGGGCTTTGGTAAAAACTTGAGCCCATTTGGATTAGTGGAAGAAGCCAAAGTTGACATTTTGGTAAATAGCCTGAAGGTGTTTGTAGATTGTTTGGGCAAGAAAATGAATTTCATTTGGCATGAGACTCCACAGGATGAAATGGCACATATAATTAGGCCCTTCCACCAATTTTGAGCTCACTTGGGCAAAGTTGCCAATGCAACTTTTGTAAACCCTAGAAATCAACAGAAATGCATTTATCAAGATCTAGTCATGCAAAACCATTCCCCTTGATGCACCACTTGGTGTAGTGTCATCATTTGGGGTTCTGAACATGTACACAAAGTTTGGGGGCATTTGGAATAAGTTGGCAATCTAAAGTTGTTCAAATTTGAATCTGAACAAAGATGGTTTTGGGGCACTTTTGTGAACCAAAACAATTTTGATTGAGCTGAAACTTTGCAAGGTCATCATACTATGCATATGTGACTTGCTAGAATTTTCCTGGAAGTTTTAAAGCTTGAAATATCCAGAAAGGGTTTTTGAGGGATTTGTCCAATATTTTGAACATGACCATGTGCTGAAACTCTTATATATGGGCAATATATGTCCTATGAGTCTCGCTAAATTTTCTCAAATATTTTTGAAACATTTAAATAATTTTAACCTATTAAAGATCATTTCTAACCTCAAGAAAAAGCCTTTAAATAAAATAGGAAAATAACTTTTAAATTATAATTTTGTGGTTTATGGGAGTCCTATACCTAATAGGATTCAAATATACCTTTTGAAAGATTTATCACACCCCAAATCAAGTACTTGCAGTGCAAATCTCAATTCAAGGGTTTTTGGAAAACTAATTTTAGAATATACTATTTGGCCAAATTATTTTTGTAAGAAAATACTATACTGTTCTATACACATGGTATGATCATTGGGCAGAAGATTGGAGCAAGGAGATGAAGTATAGAAAGTGAGGCTATGTTGACCTTAGAGAGCACTTGAAATCAGAGTGAGAAAAACCAACTCCAAGTAAAAAGCCAAATGATGCAAAAAGTTTTTATTGAACCAAAATTTCATGCTTTATTAATGCAACCGCAGGGTGTGACAATTCTATACTGTAGCAAATCACTAAAATTATTATTCAACATTGCATACTAAATGCCTCTGCATATTTAATACTCCTATCCTCAAATAGAATCATTAAACACGCAAACATATGCAAACATAACATCAATCTGTCAAAATAGTATAGTCTGTAAAGAATGCAAGAGGATCCATACTTCCCTAACTCAAAACTTTTTGAAAATTTAACATGTTGTAAGAAATTTATCATAGCTTGTTGTGCAAAAAGTTTCAACCTTTTATCACATTCTGACTTTTCTCGGGAATTTTTACAACAGCGACAAATTGTCTGTTTTCAAACAACAACATATAGACTTGCAAAATAAGCAAGGTAAAGGCTATCCTTGACACTTCTATTGAAATAAAAGATAGAAAACATTATTCTAAATACCATCAAGCAAATCCTAACAAAATAAACTGATGATCCAAGCAAAATCATATCATGTGACGAATAAAAATATAGCATCAAGTGAGGTTACCGATAATGTTGGAGACGAAAGAGGGGATGCCTTCCGGGGCATCCCCAAGCTTAGTTGTTTGGGTATTCCTTGAATATTTCCTTGGGGTGCCTTGGGAATCCCAAATCTTAGTGTCTTGCCGCTCCTTATTCTCCTCATATCGATATCTCACCCAAAACTTGAAAACTTCAATCACACATAACTTAACAAAACCTTTGTGAGATGGGTTAGTATGATAAAACAAATCATTCACCTTGGTACTGTCAAAGAAAATATTCATAATTGTTCTCACACAATTCCTACTGTAGCATATCATTTCTAGAATTTATGTTGATCAATATAAGCCATAGAAACTAGAAAACCAGCAAACTATGCATTGAAAACAGAATCTGTCAAAAACAGAACAGTCTGTAATGATCTGGACAACCACCATACGTATTCAACTCTAAAAATTATGAAAAATTAGGACAACGTAAGCAATTTGTATACCAATCTTCTACAAAAAGAATCAACTAAAAAAAAACTCTTCTTAAAAAATGAGAATTTGTTTCGTGAGCGCAAAAGTTTCTGTTTTTCAGCAAGATTAAATATACTATCACCCAACATGGTCCTAAGGCTTTACTTGGCCCTTTATTGAAACAAAAGCTATAAAACATGATTACTACACTAGCTCAACCATGTTAATACACAAAAACAGTAGGTATAAGTGTTGGGTTGTCTCCCAACAAGCGCTTTTCTTTAATGCCTTTTAGCTAGGCATGATGATTTCAATGATGCTCCCATGAAAGATATGAATTGAAACACAAAGAGAGCATCATTAAGCATATGACTAGCACATTTAAGTCTAATCCACTTCCTATGCATAGGGATTTTGTGAGCAAAAAACTTTTGGGAGCAAGAATCAACTAGCATAGGAAGGCAAAATAAGCAAAACTTCAAGCTTTTCAACACACAGAGAGGAAACTTGATATTATTGCAATACCCACAAGCATATGTTCCTATCTCATAGTAATTTTCAGTAGCATAATGAATGAATTCAACAATATATCCATCACATAAATCATTCTTTTCATGATGCATAAGCATAGAAATTTTACTACTCTCCACATAAGCAATTTTATTCTCATGAATAGTAGTGGGAGCAAACTCAACAAAATAGCTATCATGGGATTGAAATTGAAATCACGATGAAAAGTTTCATGGTTAATTCAATATAGCATACATGTCATCACCATAATCATCATAGATAGCAACTTTGTTATCATAGTCAATTGAAACATCCTCCAAAGTAGTGGATTCATCACTAAATAAAGTCATAACCTCTCCAAATTCATTTTTATCAATATAATCATCATAAATAGGAGGCATGCTACCATTATAACAAATTTCCACATCAAAACTGGGGGGGGGGGGGTCTTATCATCTTCATCAAACATAGCATCCCCAAGCTTATGGCTTTGCATATCGTTAGCATCATGAATATTCAAAGAGTTCATACCAACAACATTGCAATCATGCTCATCATTTATGACAAACATTTTATAGCATTCTTCTTCTATCAATTGAGCACAATTTTCTTTTCAATCATTTTCAAGAAATATATTATAAAGATGATCAATAGTATGATGCAACCTCAATTCCATTTTTTATAGTTTTCTTTTACAAAACCAAACTAGTGATAAAATAAGAAACTAAAATATTTGATTGCAAGATCTAAAGATATACCTTCATGCACTCACCTCCCCGGCAACAATGCCAGAAAAGAGCTTGATGTCTAGTGCACAACTTGTTCTTGTAGACTCATGTTGGGCCTCCAAGCGCAGAGTTTTGTAGGACAGTAGAAACTTCCCCTCAAGTGGATGACCTAAGGTTTATCAATCCATGGGAGGTGTAGGATGAATATGGTCTCTCTCAAACAACCCTGCAACCAAATAATAAAAAGTCTCATGTGTCCCCAACACACCAAATTTAGTGAGCACTATCTTCTGTCCTTACCTTTTGTTTTATGTTTTTATTAGTTAAATAAAATAAAATTCCATGTGCTTGTCTATTTTCTGAGTTTCCCGTGCAATAAAAAAAATGACCCAAAAATAAAGTTCTCAGAATGCTCTGAAAATTTAACATGATTTCCCCCCCGATTATTTAAGAATTTCTCGTGCAAATAATATCATAGGGAGGTGCACCAGGTGGGCACAACCCACCTGGGCGCGCTAGGACCCCCAGGTGTACCCTGGTGGGTTGTGGTCCTCACGTGGGCCCCTCACTTATCCCTTTACACCACATCATCACCTACCTCCAAAAAATTCACCACTTCTCTCTCTCTTGTGTTCTTACCCTCAAACCCGCGGATTTCGATCTCTTTGCTTGAAGCTCCATTTTCGAAACTGTTTCGGGGGATTGTTGCTTGATATGTGACTCCTCCATTTGTCCAATTAGTTTTTGTTTTAGTGGTTTATGTTTTGAATAATTAGCTACTCTTGGTGCTACTATAGATGAGCTTGCATGTTGAATTCTTAGAGTTCTAAGTAGTTTGAATGCTTGCTATGGCCTTTAGGCATCCCTATGAGTAGTTGCTATAATTCTTGTAAAGTTTTGTTGAGAATAATTTTGTGGACTAAATTTTTCAGAATTTTGTTCATATGAAAAACATGAGTATCTTTAGGAAGTTTGCTTCCAAGAAGAACTCCAAGGGAGTGATTGGGGAGTCATCTGATAGTGATCTCCACATCCGGAGATTGGCGGAGTTACGGCCATGCGAATGGCCGCGTACCCCGTTCATGGAAGATGCTGGAATCCTTCAAGAGTTTGCATAATATGCTGCTAATGCTGGGCTCACCGATTTTATTGCGGCTGAATGTGAACAGTATCATCTCCTCACGAACACCTTTGTGCAAAGTTTTAATTTTCTTCCTAGGAATAATGACACTGAGGTGCAATTTAATTTATATGTTGAACCCCATCAGATACCGCTTACTGAATTTTGTGAAATATGCTTGCTTCCTACTGATGGTAGTTTGGCAGAGCCTAGACCCGCGGAGTTTGAAAGCTTTTATCATACTCTGACAGTGGGTGATGAGAGAGGGGTGTCGGGTATCACTGCCGCTGGCTTGCATTTTCCTACTGTTCATTATTTTTGTCTTTTCATTGCAAAATGCTTGCTTGCTAGAGAGAAAGTGGGTGCACTCAGTTCACCAGACCTTGCTATATTGCGTCGTGCACTAGAGGGCGACAACACTTACAACTTGGGAGCAATTGCGGCACGTCGCCTCCACATTAATAAGTCGTAGGGTAAAATACATGGAGGTATTTACGCCACTCATTTGGCGACTCGCTTTAATGTTCAGATACGCCTGCGATTTTCCTTTACCCTAGGTTTACCTAGATCGCGCTGCCATGGATCACCACCATTTTACTGTTGTCGATTATCCTAACATTCCTATTCCTTATAACCTGGTTTTTAGTGTGATAGCTCATGATATTATTCCACTGCATGCACCTACTTTGTTTGATCCTATTGCCAGGGGCGGATATAGGATTATGCCCGCGAATATCATCGCCTATCAGAACGACCAGGCTGCAGTAGAGGAGGAGCCTCAGCAGTGGGATGCGTGGATGTCTGCTCCTCAGTATCCCGACTACTATCCATGCTACTGACTGCTTACCAAGTTAGGCCAAAAGCCTAAGCTTGGGGGAGTGCATGTTTCTCACCGACTTTACATTCATGTTCACATATCATTTCAGTTGTCACTGTTCACACTTTTTCATTGTATTATCCATGCTTAATTTATTTTCTCGCTTTCGTCTTGTGTATTTGAAAAACCTTAGAATTTTTTTAGCTGAAGTTAGTTTACTCTGTATGCTTGCTTAGTTGCGGTATTAAGAAGAAAACCCAAAAAAGATTTCCTTGTTTTTCTTTTGCTTGTTGGGAGCTTTGCCGTGCAAATAGTTTTTCTCGTTTTTTGCTTTCCCCTTTTATTTGCTTGTTCTAGAAAACCAAAAACTCGAAAAATATTTCAGTTTGTTTCTCTGAATTTCTTTTATTTTTATTTTTGAGTAGTACCAAGGAGAACACCACGATGAAATTGTTGAGTGGCTCTCATATACATAATTGTTGATTTAATAAAGAGCCTATATTACCTTGTCTTCTCCGCTTGAATAAAATCTTTGCAGATTCCAGCTTAGTCCATGGCATTCTTGCACTATTATTATTTTCAAATCATTCGGTCGTGCAAGTGAAAGGCAATAATGATGATATTTGATGAACTGGTCGTGGCAGAGAGAAACTGGTATGAACTCGACTTGTTCTGTTTTTGTAAATATGTTTAACCTAGTGTCCATGATTCAGCCCATTATGTTTAAACATGTTTGCAATAACAATTAGAGATTATAGTTTCACATGCCATGCATAAGTAGCTAGGAGTTGATAATGATTTATCTTGGATATAAACATTGCGTTAAAATGATTGTGATGTAGTATGATGATATGGTATCCTCCTCTGAATGTTCGAGTGGCTTGACTTGGCACATGTTCATACATGTAGTTGAATCAAAACCAACACAACCTCTGTGATATTTACGTTTATGGTGTCCATATCCTACTCATGCTGGTGTCCAATGTTTATTACGCATAATCTATGTTCATGACCGTTGTTGCTCTCTAGCCGGCCGCTTCCCAACCTATTTGCTACCCTTTGCCTGTACTAAGTGGGAATTCTGCGTGTACATCAAAAACCCTTAAACCCAAGTTATTCCAGATGAGTCAACCATACCTACCTATATGCGGTATTAACATGCCGTCCTAAGTAAATTTGCATGTGCCATCTTTAAAAACTTCAAATAAATATCCTTTTTTTGTGCCTGGATCGTTCATAGAACGACAGGAGGTAGTCGTTATTTTCCATGCTAAGTGGGTTATTCTCAGGTCGAGTGTTTATTCACTCGCCATCGCACAAGAAAAGGGTGGTAATAGGGATTCCTAGTCCCAATTTGCAAAAAGAAAAAGAGCTTATAAATAAACAAACAAAAACTCCCAATGGAGTCCAAACCTTTACCTTTTTGCTTGGGAACCGCCACTAGCGTGTTTAGCATGGGAGATATTGATAACTGATAGTCGTGAAATAAATGAGAAGGGTGCATGTCTCAAAATATCATTTACCTCTGTTTTGAAAACTTGAGCTCTGGCACCTCTACAAATCATTGCTTCCCTCTATGAAGGGACTATCTATTTACTTTTATGTTGTGTCATCACCTTCTAAAATAAGCGCCAGATTTGAGAGCACTGCTATCATGCCTATGCATTGTGTATAATGAATGTTGGGTGTTAGCATGACTGGATCTTTTCTACCATGAATTACAATGTTTAGTCTCTCCTTGAACTTTGGAGGTGCTCTGAATTTATGTTTTACGGTCTCGGAAAGGGCTAGCGAGATACCACTATTGTCATATTATATCATTATTATTTTGACAACATGTTACTGTTTGAGATGTCTTATTATCACTCATAGTTGATTATGTCATTGATATAAGTTAATATAATTTCTAAGAGTTATTGTTGACATGGTTAGTCATGATCTTTGCTGAAAACCTGGATGATGTTTAAGCTTATTTATGTAAATAGGAGAAAAAAAGTTCGTAAAAGATTTTCTTTCTCACTTTTAGTTTATCAACTGAATTGCTTGAGGACAAGCAAAGGTTTAAGCTTGGGGGAGTTGAAACGTCTCCAACGTATTTACTTTTCCTAACGCTTTTCCTCTTGTTTTGGACTCTAATTTGCATGATTTGAATGAAACTAACCCCGGACTGACGCTGTTTCAGCAGAACTACCATGGTGTTGTTTTTGCGCAAAAATAAAAGTTCTCGGAATGGAACGAAACTTTGTGAGGATTTTTATACAATAAAAAAATACTAGAGTCAAGAACCATCGGAGGGGGCACCTGGGTGGGCACAACCCACCAGGGCACCCCCCTCCAAGAGCGCCCAGGTGGGTTGTCCCCACTTGGTGGCCATGCTGACCTCAACCCTGACACTACATATTCACATTTACAGAGAAAAAATCAGGGATAAAAATTATCATGATCCACGAGATGGAGCTGCCGTCACCTCATGTTCTTCGTCGAGAGGCCAGATCTGGAGTCTGTTTGGGGCTCCGGAGAGGGGGATCTTCGTTCTTCGTCATCACCAACCCTTCTTCATCGCCAATTCCATGATGCTCCCCACCGGGAGTGAGTAATTCCTTCGTAGGCTCGCTGATCGGTGAGGAGTTGGATGAGATTCATCATGTAATCTAGTTAGTTTTGTTAGGGCCGATCCCTAGTATCCACTATGTTCTGAGATTGATGTTTCTATGACTTTGCCATGCTTAATGCTTGTCACTTTGGGCCCGAGTGCCATGATTTCGGATCTGAACCATTTATGTTATGACCATTATATCCATGTTCTAGATCCGATCTTGCAAGTTATAGTCACCTACTACGTGTTATGATTCGGCAACCCTGGAGTGACAATAGCCGGGACCACTCCCGGTGATGACCGTAGTTTGAGGAGTTCCTGTATTTACCGTGTGTTAATGTTTTTTTCCGGTTCTCTATTAAAAGGAGGCCTTAATACCCCTTAGTTTCCAATATGGACCCTGCTGCCACGGGAGTGTAGGACAAAAGGTGTCATACAAGTTCTTTTCATACGCATGTATGACTATGTACGAAATACATGCCTACATTATATTTATGAACTGGAGCTAGTGTGGTATCGCCCTAGGTTATGATTGTCACATGATGAATATCATCCAATAAATTACCGATCCAATGCCTATGAATTTATCCTATATTGATCTTGCTAAGTTACTACTACTATCGTTACTACTTCTATCGTTACTGCTGCACTTGCTACAAAACTATTGCTACGACTGTTACTGTTACTACTGCTGCTACCACTACTATCAAAACTATCATATTACTGTGCTACTGATCACTTTGCTGCAGATAATTAATCTCTAGGTGTGGTTGAATTGACAACTCAGCTGCTAATACTTACAAATATTCTTTGGCTCCCCTTGTGTCGAATCTATAAATTTGGGTTGAATAATCTACCCTAAAAAATTGTTGCGATCCCCTATACTTGTGGGTTATCACTAACCTCATTTGTTTTTCTGAGTGTTTGTCATGTTATTTCGTTCTGAAGGATTCACAAGGCAGTACGATCATGATCTATCTTGGGCATGTGAAGGCATAGACGTTGCGCGACACCAACATTTTCGACATCCTCATACAGGTGAATTCATTCCCTATGAGCCATCCTCACATATGCATATTGGATTGGTCATACTTTCATTGTTGTTGCCTTCTTGTTGTCTACATGATACATCTATGGGATGGAGGATCGACATTGAAGATGGACCCTATGGACCTTCAAGTTGAAGAGTGCTCGAACTTTGTGGACGCACGTACTTTGGAAGCACCACCGGACTACTACTTCCGCCATGACATTGAGCAATGGTACAACACTACTCATAGCAAATTTGCATCTTATGCATGGATTGACTCACATTATGATTGCCTTGTTGCATCTTGTATTTCTATGTCATCCATGATATATGAGCTTGTGCACTTACTTAGAAAATTTGTTGTGATCTTTCTTGATGGACTCTTCATACATATTGATCACATTGCCAACTATCAATTGCATGATCACATAGTCACAGTGAGCATCCATTACCATGTTCATGCTTTTGATACATCGTCCCATTACGACATCATTTTGCACATGGTAGCATGACTCCCTTCATGCACAATGAGCTTGATCACATGAATGCATTACATGCCATGTTCTTTCATTTTGCTTCAATCCATGCTCATTACCACTACCAATTTCATTGGACGGACTCATACTTAAATGATGGACACCTTGCGTCCGCTAACCATTGTATTTCCAAGTGTCCCTTGTGTTTGCTCCTTTTGCATGTCTACCATTCTGATGACATCTTGGAGTACATTGCTTGCCGCGTGACATACACCGCGTCCAACTACAAGTCCATCCATGCCTACCATGTACCTGGCGATACGGTTTACGATCTGAGGATAGATCTTTCCCAAGGGGGAGGAAATGATGCGGAGCATCCTACGACCATCTCCATGTACACCTTCGTAGCACCTCAAGCCCCAAGTGGACCTATCGGACTTAAGGTGAACCCACTCCTCTTCGAGTCTGACATGTATATCCATTGGACATGGTCACTACCTCACCACAGAACATTGTGCATCATTAGGTATGAGGACGACCACCACCATGAAGCTAGGGAGCATCACCAAGTCCAAGGCGAAGGACGAGAAGACTGCAAGGAAGAAGGATGAGCTCACCAAGATCATATCAGCAAGTCTGAGGCAACCCCGTGCCCACGGGCCTCCTAGAAAGCTACTGGAAGTGAAGATGCACACCCCCATGCGCATGGCATCAAAATACCCCGTGCACACGGGCCCTCACCGCTGGAGTACCCCGTGCGCACGGGCTTGTACCGTGCCCATGGGACCCCCGTGCACATGGTCCCAACTTACCCCATGCGCACGGGCCCCGCAGGATGCCAGACGAAACTTCCTGTTTTGCCCTCCACTTCGTCCCCCTTCTCCACCTACCTATATATTTCGTGCCTAGGTCATTTGTTAGGGTTAGCTAAAGCTAAGCATATGATATAAGCTTTGCTCCTTTTACCTCCTCCTATTGAGAGAGAGAGAGAGAGAGAGAGAGAGAGAGACCTCTCCCATGGAGATCAAGACCTCCATTGGAGAAGATCCCTAGTGGATTCAAGACCCCTTCTAGGGAAGGCTCCCCATCATAGGATCATCAAGACATCTTTCCTCATAGGATTGGATGAACTAGTTACCATGTATATTTCCTTGTTGTCCTTGGATCTTTGTGACCTTATGTGTATGTGGAAGTAGCATATGTGTGATTGGATCAAGTCAATTTCAGTGTTTCCTCTTGTTTCCCCCTTTGTGTTCTTCTTATTCTTTAGGGATTCCCCTCCAATTTGTGAAAGATCTTCCTCTAGGGTTCCACGCTACATCAGGGGTCCTGTAAGTGTGTCGCCATTTCATGTGCGGACTGACTCTGCTGAGTTGCTACGCCAACGCGACATGAGCAACCTACCACTTGGTTTTGCTCCTTGGTGAATCTCGACTATATTGATCTAAAAAGATACTAGTAGTAGTATCCATATTAGTAAAAATGAGGTGATTTTACCGAGGGGTGGGCGGGGGAGCATGGCCCGTCATGCGGGCCCATGTGTCATGATGTACCAAGGCAATGCGCGTCCCTCTTGAGGCAGAACAATGGCAGAAGCAATACATGATTTTTTTGAACGAGATGATTGGAGAAGCGGATTGCGAAGTGTTAAATAATGGTTGCTTCATCCGTCTGCGGGAAAGGTGCGCCTTTGTGATTTGACGTCTCATTGCTCATTACTACTACTGGGGCGCTACGACTCGGGAGCAACCCCCATGTTGTTCTGCATTGTTATTTGGTGCATGACATGTCGACCTAGTTGCTTTATGTCCCACATGTCGGCGAGAGGAAGTACAACATTCATGAAAGCGAGTTTCTCCACACTTTTAGTACAGTACGACAAAAGAGTACAAGACACGGCTTGGTTTTTGCTGCTTCGCGCGATCCATCGATACAAACCAGGAATAAAAAGGTGAGGGCGGGTCTTTTCCCGCGCGGCAGGCATCGGAGTTTGGCACAGTCTGTTCGAGGCAACGAGGCAGGAATGAAACAAGCAAATAAAGGTTGAACGGCTTAGCTTTGGGAAAATCTGATTTTACGGAGTACGTACCCACTATGGAGGTAGTACTACTTACTACTCCCTCCTTTCCGTTTTATAGGGCTCATCTAAAAAAAACTTTTTTCCATTTTATAAGTCTCCATTCTACTGCTCCCTCCATTCCCAAATATAAGTCTTTCTAGATATTCCAACAAGTGACTACGTACGAAGCAAAATGAGTGAATCTACACTCTAAAATATGTGTACATACATCCATATGTTGTAGTCCATTTGAAATGTCTAAAAAGACTTATTATTTAGGAACAGAGGGAGTAGTACTTGCCATCACATGTTTGGATTTCGAGGTGCATTAAATCAGCCTATGCAAGTAGAATCAAGAGAAAACTCACCAATGCATGTAGAAGTTCATGGAAATTTACTGGTCATGCAGGCAATCAATGCATCGATAAACATAACTTTTTGAAAAAAATAAGTGTACTAATTAACTATTTGTGCAAACTACGAAATTAATTCCACCACTCAACGTCTACATTGGTTGGAGAGATCTTGAAATTGAGCCTAAAGTGAAAAGGAGGGAGTAGTAACATAGCCTAGGGTAGCTTGCTGCAGCACGGACTCCAAGGAAATTGCTGTAGTACTACTCCTACCACTGAACTACTCCTACTACTAAAATCCATATAGTATTTCAAACAATAGGATAATCTCTCTAGCCAAGGTAGTTCCTGTTTGTAGAACATACTATATCTGATCAGACCATGTTCTTACATCAGACTACTGTTCTTTGATGTCTGCTAGAACTACGTCGGTATTTCCCCAAAGAGGAAGGGATGATGTAGTATAGCAGCGGTAGGCATTTCCCTCAGTGATGAGACCAAGGTTATCGAACCAGTAGGAGAACCAAGCAACACAACGTAAACGACACCTGCACACAAATAAAAAATACTCGCAACTCGATGTATAAAAGGGGTTGTCAATCCCTTTCGGGTAACGGACGTGATAGAGTGTTAAATATTGATAGATCGAACGCCAAATAAGATAAATTGCAGCAAGGTATTTTTTGGTTTTTGGTTTAATAGATCTGAAGACCGACTCCTGCCTGCATCTACTTCTATTACTCCACACATCGACCGCTATCCAGCATGCATCTAGTGTATTAAGTTCATGGAAAACGGAGTAATGCAATAAGAACGATGACATAATGTAGACAAGATCTATTTATGTAGAAATAGATCCCATCGTTTTATCCTTAGTAGCAACGATACATACGTGTCGGTTCCCCTCCTGTCACTGGGATCAAGAACCGTAAGATCGAACCCACTACAAAGCACCTCTTCCCATTGCAAGATAAATAGATCAAGTTGGCCAAAAAAACCAAATATCGGAGAATAAATATGAGGCTATAAGAAATCATGCATATAAGAGATCAAAGAAGACTCAAATAACTTTCATGGATAAAAAGATAGATCTGATCATAAACTCAAAGTTCATCGGATCCCAACAAACACACCGCAAAAATAGTTACATCATATTGATCTCCAAGAGGCCATTGTATTGATAATCAAAAGGGAGAGAGAAGCCATCTAGCTACTAACTATGGACCCATAGGTCTACAAAGAACTACTCACGCATCATCGGAGAGGCACCAATGGAAGTGGTGAACCCTTCCGTGATGGTCTCTAGATTGGATCTGGTGGTTCTGGACTCTACGACGGCTGGAATTGATGTTCGTCGACTCCCCTATGGTTTCTAGAATATTGGGGTATTTATAGAGCAAAGAGGCAGTCCGGGGGCACCCGAGGTGCGCACAACTCACCAGGGCGCGCCTGGGCCCCTAGCATGTCCTGGTGGGTTGTGCTCCCCTCGGAGTACCCCCAGGTGCTTCTTCGGCCCACTAGATGTCTTCTGGTCCAAAAAATCCATAAAACGTTTCACTGCGTTTGGACTCCGTTTGGTATTGATTTCCCGCGATGTAAAAAACATGCAGAAAACAACAACTGGCACTATGTCAATAGGTTAGTACCAAAAAATCATATAAAATGATTGTAAAACATCCAAGAATGATAATATAACAACATGGACCAATTAAAAATTATAGATACGTTGGAGACGTATCAGCATCCCCAAACTTAATTCCTGCTCGTCCTCGAGTAGGTAAATGATAAAAATAGAATTTTTGATGTGGAATGCTGCCTAACATGTCATATCATATTCTTTTCTTTATAGCATGGACATTTGGACCTTTATATGGTTCAAAGCAATAGTCTAGTTTTGACATGAGATTTAAATACTCAAGCATATCAACAAGAAACCATGTCTTTCAAAATATTAATGCTAAAATAAGTTATCCCTAGCCCATCATGCTCAACCATTAATCCATTCATGAAACACACTCGCATATTAGCTACACCCAATGCTCAAGTACGATCATAGTGCTTCCTAGTTGGTGCTTTATAAGAAAGGATGGAGACTCAAATTCAAAAAAAAATTGCATGAAGTAAAAGAAAGGCCCTTCGCAGAGGGAAGTAGGGATTTGTAGAGGTGCCAGAGCTCAAAGCTTACATTGAGAGATAAAATTATTTTGGGTGGCATACTTTTCCCACCAACGAAAACGACTTGGAGTTCCTAACACTTTCCATGCTTGATATATCATAGGCGGTTCCCAAACATAAAATAAAGTTTATTCCGTTTTCCACCAAACTTTCACTTTCCATGGCTAGCCGAATCCACGGTTGCCTTCCATACGAACACTTTCTAAGGAATTTATTATTTGACAACATAAAGTAAATTCATTTTTCATTTCGGGACTGGACATCCCTAATACCTCTGCCTTACTCTCGTGCAATGACAAGTGAATAAACACTCATCATGACAATAACACTTCTAGCATGGAAAATATTAGCCACCCCTCACCGCCTCGCGAGAGGTACGAGCACACAAAAGGGAAATTTATTTTGAAAATTAGAGATGGCACATACAAATTTGCTTAGAACGGCAAAGGAATGCCACATATAGGCAGGTATGGTGGACACACATGGCAAAACTGGGTTAAAAGATTTTGGATGCACAAGTAGTGATCATACTTAGTGCAAAATGAAGGCTAGCAAAAGATTGGGAAGTGACCAACCAAGAAAGAACTAATCTCATAAGCGAGCATTAAGCATAATTAACACCGAATAATGCACCACAAATAGGATGTAATTTCATTGCATGACTATTGACTTTCGTGCTTGCATAGGGAATCACAAACCTTAATACCAATATTCTTACTAAAGAATAATTACTCATTTACATGACTCACATATCACATCATCATATCTCAAAACTATTACAAGGAATCAAGTTTATTTTGTCCAATGATCTTCATGATTTTTTTTATTATATCCTTCTTGGATATCTATCACTTTGGGACTAATTTTCATGTGTTGCTTTTGATAAGCTCAAACAAATATAAGTGAAGATCATGAGCATATTTTTTTATTCCTCTCAAAGTAATTTAAGTGAAGCAATAGAGAATTTCTTCAAAAATATTAAAGCACACCGTGCTCAAAAAATATATAAGTGAAGCACTAGAGCAAATCCATAGCTCATAAAAATTTAAGTGAAGCATAGAGAGCTATTATAACAAGTCATGGCATAATTTTGGCTCTCTCAAATAGGTGTGTACAACAAGGATTCAAGACTTAAAAATAAAAACAAAACAAGCAAAGACTCATATCATACAAGACGCTCCACGGAAAACACATAGTATGTGACGAATAAAAATATAGCTTCGAGTAAAATACCGATGGTCGTTAGAAGAAAGATGGGATGCCACTCGGGGGCATACCCAAGCTTAGTTGCTTGCTTCTCTTTGGATAATATATTGGGATGCCATGGGGATCCCCAAGCTTAGGCTCTTCTTACTCCTTATTCCTTCATCCATCGTAAGATAACCCAAAACTTGAAAACTTCAATCACACCAAACTCAACAAAACTTTCGTGAGATCCGTTAGTATAAGAAAACAAATCACTACTATAAGTATTGTAGCAAACCAATTCATATTTTATTCTTGCATTATATCTAATGTATTCCAACTTTTCTATGGAAAAACTCATTAAAGAAACCCATAGAATCATCAAAACAAGCACACAACGCAAAGAAAACGGAATCTGTCAAAAACAGAACAGTCTGTAGTAATCTGGAAATTTTGAATACTTCTGTAACTCTAATTGTAGAAAACTATTAGGACCACGTGAAAACTTTGTATATTAATCCTCTTCAAAAAGAATCAACTTAAAATCACTCTTCTGTTAAAACTGAGAATTTTTCTCGTGAGCGCAAAAGTTTCTGTTTTTCAGCAAGATCAAATCTACTAACACCCAATATCATCCTAAAGGCTTTGCTAGGCACAAACATTTATTAAAATCACAAAAACACATCTAAACAGAGGTATTAATGGGTATATGATACGTCTCCAACGTATCTACTTTTCCAAGCACTTTTGCCCTTTTTTTGGACTCTAACTTGCATGATTTGAATAGAACTAACCCGGACTAACGCTGTTTTCAGCAGAATTGCCATGGTGTTATTTTTGTGCGCCTGAAAGTCAACGAAGAATATTTTTGGAATATATAAAAAATACTGGCGAAAGAATCAAGATCAGGGGGCCCACACCCTATCCACGAGGGTGGGGGGCGCGCCCCCCTAGGCGCGCCCCCTGTCTCGTGGGCCCCCTGGTGCTCCACCGACATCAACCCCAACTCCATATATTCACTTTCGGGTAGAAAAAAATCAGAGAGAAGGATTCATCACATTTTACGATACGGAGTCGCCGCCAAGCCCTAATCTCTCTCGGGAGGGATGATCTGGAGTCCGTTCGGGGCTCCGGAGAGTGGAGATCGTCGCCATCGTCATCATCAACCCTCCTCTATCACCAATTCCATGATGCTCACCGCCGTGCGTGAGTAATCCCATCGTAGGCTTGCTGGACGGTGATGGGTTGGATGAGATTTACCATGTAATCGAGTTAGGTTTGTTTGGGTTTGATCCCTAGTATCCATGAAGTTCTAAGATTGATGTTGCTATGACTTTGCCATGCTTAATGCTTTTCACTAGGGCCCGAGTGCCATGATTTCAGATCTGAACCTATTATGTTTTCATGAATATATGTGAGTTCTTGATCCTCTCTTGCAAGTCAATAGTCACCTACTATGTGTTATGACCCGGCAACCCCGAAGTGACAATAATCGGGACCACTCCCGGTGATGACCGTAGTTTGAGGAGTTCATGTATTCACTAAGTGTTAATGCTTTGGTCCGTTACTCTATTAAAAGGAGGCCTTAATATCCCTTAGTTTCCAATAGGACCCCGCTGCCTTGGGATGGTAGGACAAAAGATGTCATGCAAGTTCTTTTCCATAAGCACGTATGACTATATTCGGAATACATGCTTACATTACATTGATGAACTGGAGCTAGTTCTGTGTCACCCTATGTTATAACTATTACATGAGGAATCGCATCCTACATAATTATCCATTACTGATCTAATGCGTACGAGCTTTTTACATATTGCTCCTTGCTTAGTTACTTTACCACTGCTACTGTTACAATCACTACAAAAATACTACTGTTACTTTTGCCACCATTACCGTTACTTCCATACTACTTTGCTACTAAATACTTTGCTGCAGATATTAAGTCTTTTAGGTGTGGTTGAATTGAGAACTCAACTTCTAATACCTGAGAATATTTCTTGACTCCCCTTGTGTTGAATCAATAAATTTGGGTTGAATACTCTACCCTCAAAAACTGTTGCGATCCCCTATACTTGTGGGTTACCAAGACTATTTTCTGGCACCGTTGCCAGGGAGCATAGCTATATTCTTTGAGTCACTTGGGATTTATATTTGTTGATCACTATGAAGAACTTGAAAGACACAAAAATCAAGATTTATCCCTCAACTACGAGGGGAGGTAAGGAACTGCCATCTAGCTCTGCACTTGATTCACCCTCTGTTCTGAGTAAATTTGCAACACTTACACCTGCTAGTAAATCTGATATGTTGCATGTTCTTGATGATGCCACTTCTGCTATGCATGATATTTAGGATGAAACTACTTCTATGTTTGCTAATACTATGCCACTAGGTGAATTTCTTTGTGAACAAATAATTGAAACTAATAATATTGATGAAAGTGATGATGAAGATTCTCCCCCTAGATATGAATTGCCTATTGTGCCTGAGGGTTATGTCATGGATGAAGAAACTTCTAGATATCTTTTAGCTTGCAATGATATGTATGATCTTAAGAAACTGTTAGCTAAGCCGAAAGAAAAGTCTTTGAATGCTAGAATAAAATATGACCCTGCTTTTGCTACTTCACCTATATGTATTTTTGATAAGGATTATGATTTCTCTGTCGATCCTGAGTTAATTACTTTGGTTTAATCTGGTCCTTTCCATGGCTATGAATCTGAAACTGTTGTGGCACATCTTACTAAACTGAATGATATAGCCACCCTATTCACCAATGAGGAAGAACTTCATTACTATTATATCCTTAAGTTATTTCCGTTCTCCTTAAAGGGTGATGCTAAAACATGGTTTAATTCTCTTGATCCTGGTTGTGTGCGTAGTCCCCAGTATATGATTTGTTACTTCTCTGCTAAATATTTTCCCGCTCATAAGAAACAAGTTGCCTTAAGGGAAATATATAATTTTGTGCAAATTGAAGAAGAGAGTCTCCCACAAGCTTGGGGGAGGCTTCTCCGATTACTTAATGCTTTGCCTGATCATCCTCTTAAGAAAAATGAAATACTTGATATATTTTACAATGGACTAACCGATGCTTCCAGAGACCACCTGGATAGTTGTGCTGGCTCTATTTTCAGGGAAAGAACTGTCGATCAAGCTGAATTGCTATTGAATAATATGTTGAGTAATGAAAATAATTGGACACTTCCTGAACCAACTCCTAAGCCAACTCCGAAGAAAATGGGTATTCTATTTCTCAGTCGTGAAGATATGCAAGAAGCAAAGAAATCTATGAAAGAAAAAGGTATTAAAGCTGAAGATGTTAAGAATTTACCACCTATTGAAGAAATACATGGTCTTGATAACCCGACACGGGTAGTAAAGGTAAATTCTCTCTATATATTTGATGAAGGTGATATTCCTCGTTATAAGTCTGCTAGCCAATGCTTAGATGAGTTTGTTATTGTTAAACAAGAAAACTTCAATGCTTATGTTGGTAGACAATTGAAACGTAATGCTTATATGATTGAACACTTGAGTGATTATATGTCTAGAGTTAAAGGTGAACTTAAACTCATTAGTAAACATGCTTCTATGGTTACCACTCAAGTAGAACAAGTACTTAACGCACAAAATGGTTTGCTTAATGAGTTAAATAGTAAGAAAAATGATAATGTTGTTAGAGTTGTGACTAGAGGGGGTAGAATAACTCAGGAACCTTTGTATCCTGAGGGCCATCCTAAGAGAATTGAGCTAGATTATCAGAGAACTAATGTAGACACACCTAGTCCTTCTAAGAACAAGAAAAAGAAAAATGATAGGACTTTGCATGCTTCTAGTGAACCCGTTAGTGACACACCAAAGAATCCCAATGATATTTCTATTTCTGATGCTGAAACACAATCTGGTAATGAACATTAACCTAGTGATAATGTTAATAATGATGTTCATGATGATACTCAACCTAGCAATAACGATGATGTAGAGATTGAACCTGCTGTTGATCTTGATAACCCACAATCAAAGAATCAACGTTATGATAAGAGAGACTTTCTTGCTAGGAAGCACGGTAAGGAAAGAGAACCATGGGTTCAGCAACCCATGCCTTTTCCTCCTAAACAATCCAAGAAAAAGCATGATGAGGATTTTGAGCGCTTTGCTGAAATGATTAGACCTATCTTTTTACGTATGCGTTTGACTGATATGCTTAAAACAAATCCTTATGCTAAGTATATGAAAGATATTATTACAAATGAAAGGAAGATACCTGGAGTTGAAATTTCCACCATGCTTGCCAATTACACTTTTAAAGGTGGAATACCAAAGAAACTAGGAGATCCAGGAGTACCGACTATACCATGCTCCATTAAAATAAACTATGTTTAAACTGCTTTATGTGATATTGGAGCTGGTGTTAGTGTTATGCCTCTCTCTTTATATCGTAGACTTGATTTGAATAAGTTGACACCTACTGAAATATCTTTGCAAATGGCCGATAAATCAACTGCTATACCTATCGGTATTTGTGAGAATGTGCTTGTTGTAGTTGCAAACGTTACTACTTTAACGGACTTTGTTATCCTTGATATTCCTGAGGACGATAGTATGTCTATTATCCTTGGTAGACCCTTTTTGAATACTGCAGGGGCTGTTATTGATTGCAACAAAGGCAATGTAACTTTTAATGTTAACGGTAATGAGCATACGGTACACTTTCCGAGGAAACAACCTCAAGTACATAGTATCAATTCTATTGGAAAAATTTCAACGATTATTATTGGAGGTTTTGAATTTCCTCTTCCTACTGTCAAGAAGAAATATGATATTCTTATTGTTGGGGACATGCATATCCCCGTTGAGGTAACCTAGTGTTATTAGAAAATTCTCCGGTTTCATGTTATTCGGAAAAAGTTTGTTAACAAGACTTGATCAACCTTGTTAATGGATTCCTTTTCATGAGCATGAGATGGGTGAAGTTAGAAGACACAACTCTCTGTACCCTCTTTTTACTTTCTGTTATTTAGATTAAATAAAGCAAAAATAGTATTTTTTGTCTGTTTTCTGAGTTATCCTTGCAATAAAAAAAATACCCCGAAAATAAAAGTTCTCCAAATGTCCCGAAAATAGAATATGATTTTTTCTAGAATATTTAAGAATATCTGGCACTGAGAACACATCAGGGGGAGCCACCACCTATCCACGAGGGTACTGGGCGTGCCCCCTGCCTCATGGGCTCCTCGTGGCCCCACTCCACTTATTTCAGCAACCACACACTTCATCTTCCTCCAGAAAAAAAATCCTCCCATAGCTCAAACTCGTGTTCTAGCTCATCTTGCTGCCATTTTCGATCTCCTTGCTCAAAGCTCCATTCACAAAACTGTTTGGGAAGATTATTCTTTGGTATGTGACTCCTCCATTGGTCCAATTAGTTTTTGTTCTATTGCTTTATTTGTTACAATTTTTTGCTGCTTAGGTGACCCTGTTCTTGAGCTTGCATGTCAAATTTATGTGGTCCCAAGTAGTTCTAATGCATGATATAGTCTCCAGGCACTTGTGGGAGTAGTTGCTATCAATCTTGTTGAGTTTGGTTCACTTTTGTTTTGAGCCACTAAAAATTTCAGAAATTTTTCAGAAAAATGCATAGGAAAATCTACCAAGGTGGTTCCTCAAAGAAGCAAGGACCAAGGCTCGCGATATGTGAGCCAGACGATGAACTACCGAGGGAAGCTCAAGTGCGGCCTTGTGAATGGTTGTCGGAGGAGTTTATGGTCCACGCAAGCATCTAGGAAGAATTTGACACGTATGTGCACAATGCTGATCTTGAGGACTTCGTGTCAGATAAGTGCCCACAGTACCACTACCTAACAGACTATTTTGTGAGAAGGTTTAAATTTACATCCTCACACAATTTTCACACTGTCTTATTTCATCTTTATGATAAATCATATACCATGGACTTAGAAGATTTTGATGATGCTTGTAAACTTCCGTAGTGGGGAAATGTTAGTGAACCTCGCAAATCTGAATATAAGGACTTCCTAGCTAGTATCATGATACGTCTCCAACGTATCTATAATTTTTGATTGTTCCATGCTATTATATATTCTGTTTTGGATGTTTAATGGGCTTTATTATACACTTTTATATTATTCTTGGGATTAACCTACTAACCCAAGGCCCAGTGCAAATTGATGTTTTTTTTGCCTATTTCGGTGTTTTGCAGAAAAGGGATATCAAACGGAGTCCAAATGGAATGAAACCTTCGGGAGAGTTATTTTTGGAACCGTATCTACCCAGAAGACTTGGAGTACATGATACGTCCAAAACGTATCTATAATTTCTGCTTGCTCCATGCCTCTTTTGGGTGATATTGCTATGATATTTATACACTTCCATACACTTTTGATCATATTTGGACTAACCTATTAACTCAGTGCACCCTAGTGCCAGTTTCTGTTTTCGGCTGTTTTTGTATTTCAGGTTTTCACATTACGAGAACTGCCAGGAAAAATCCAGAAAAATTATATAAAAAATCAGCGTTCCAGAAACTACCGTGCGTCCGAAGGACAGCCGGGGGGGGGGGGGCACCAGGGCTCCAGGCGCCCTGGCGGAGCGCCCCCCCTGGGCCGCGCCGGGGGGGTGCCTGGGCCCCCCGAGGCTCCTCCGATGCCCCCCTTTGGCATATATTTAAAGCGTCTCCCGAAACCCTTGAGGGAGGAACTCTTTTCGCGATCTCATCTCTGTTCCGCCGCCGCCGCTTCCAAGATCGGGAGCACCAGGAGAACTCTTCCCGGCACCCTGCCGGAGGGGAGGATCACCACCGGGAGCTTCTCCACCACCATGGACGCCTCTCGGATGAGTTGTGAGTAGTCTCCCTTGGACCATGAGTCCATGACCAGTAGCTATGTGATGTTCTCCTCCCATTCTTGTGCTTCACTAATTAGTCCTCATGAGCTGCCCTACATGATCGAGGCACATATGTAATCCTTATGCCGTTGCTATGATGAGTTTGCTGGGATCTGATGGATTATGAGATTATGTTCAGATTGTGTTTGAGTAATATATTTGATCTACCTCTTTTATATTTATGTTCGTAAGTAATTCTTGCATGTTCTCCGTTGTTATTTATTGCTTTGGCCAAGTAATAGGTAGTGACTCCAAGAGGGAACGTTATGCTTGATTGTGGGTTCATGCCCCTCGATGACTAGCTTGAGTGACAGAAACATGAGTCTAGGGGATGTGCTGTTGCCACAAGGGGGAAAACAACGGTGCTTGTGCCCGCGGGTGCAAGGATTGTTTACTTTATGCAAAGTTCTTTTAATGCAGTTGTCTGTTGCATTTATTTTACACTATGGGTGGGACTCGCAACTTAATACCAGCGAGATGTTCTAGATAGATATCTCAAGGTGGATGATTAGTAGTAGATATTGATGGATTTCGGTCTACTTACTTTGGCGTACCGCCCATGCTTTGAACCTCAACCTTTCTTGCAATGTAGTCAGCATTGGTTTGCGCACATGGTCCTGTCAATTGCCCAGCTGTAATTCGTTTACCTCACATAGCTGTTTTATCGTCTTTTGGGAGAGAGACATCACTAGTGAACATCATGAGACTCCGGTCCATATTACCATCATTGATCACATCCGCTATTTACTTTTCGCTTTTATTTACTATTGCAATTATATCTATCACTACTATCACTTGCGTTTAATCCTTTGTGAACTACAAGGCCGGAGGGATTGACAATCTCTCTGTACTCGTTGGGAGCAAAGTTATTTGTATATGTGTGCAGGTCCACGTTGATTGCTAATATCTGGCGCCGTAGCAGTTGACACCTTCTTGTTGAACCTAGGACTCTCTGGGGATTCGATCCTTGGTATCTTTGCCAAGGGAAAAACTTCCGCAACACTACATCTCACACCTTCCACTTGGGGTAACCAACGAGGGGCGAGAAGCCTAGCAAGAGTTTTTCTGGCGCCGTTGCCGGGGACTCCACTCTTCAAGATAGGGGAGTTGCACGCTATCTTTTACCTTTGCTTTTAGTCTTGTTAGTTTACCTTTCAGTTTTTGCTTTAGTACCTTTTTATCGAAAATCACAAAAATAGTTATCTCGTTCTTTAGTTGTCATTATGTCGGGTCCTTTTGTCTTTGACGAGGCAGAAGTTCTCACCTTTAAACAAAGAGGTGGGGAAAGTTTGAAAGATGCTTGGTATAGAATTAATGATTCACAAAAAAGAGCCACCAAGAAGCAACCTACTACTATCCTGCTTAGAAATTTTTATGTTGGAATTACTTCTTGGAATAGGTTTATTCTAGATACTGCTATCAATGGGAATTTCCTAGAGGCCCCAGTTTGGGAGTCCCTTAGTATTATTGAAAATCTTGTTGGGAATCTCCCTGTTGTTAGCATTCGAGAGGACATCACCCTAGCTCACATTATGAAAAAACTTGAAAAGATAGAGCTAGAGATGCCAAGCATTAATAAGATAAATGAGTTGGATCGTAAGATCCAAGGGAATTTGAATAGACTTGTGTCGGGGGAAACTGTCCACCACGAGCACCTATGGGACCGGAGCCCCTTTGTTCGTACGGTAAGGGAGCGGAGGGAGCACAAAGAGCAGATCGAGGTGAGCACGCAGGCAGTTTACCCAGGTTCGGGCCGCGATGGACGCGTAAAACCCTACTCCTGCTTAGATTGTATTGAGTGTTGGAGCTCGGGAGCTTGAAGAACTAGCTACACCAAGCGAATGAGCGATCTAGGTTCCGAACCCTTTCTACGTTGTGCATGGGCCTCCTCTTATAGCTCAAGGGGTCACCGACAGGAGTCAACGTAGGAAAAGGGGTAAAAATGTAATTGTGGTGGTAGTTGGAATAGTGCGGGAATAGTGGATGAACAGTGCATAAACAGTGGTCATCACCTACTTTGACAGTGGGGGACAAGATCATTAAATGCCCGTCACCGTCGACCCCAAAAGCGCCCGCCCTTGCGTCTCCGTTTGCCACGGCGATGGCTTCGTCACCGTGTAGTGCCACCGTGTCCCCCAGGCTGCACAGCCATCCGCCACGCGTCCCTGGAATGGCCCCAGGGCGACGCGTGGTTCGATGAGCTGGAGCGCGGGCACACAGCGTAACTCTCCCCGGCAAGCACCTTGCCGGGGCCTTGACCTTGCCGGGCCCTGGAGCTTGCCGCTCCCCGGGCCCTGCCGGGGCGCATGTTGCGCCGAGGCGTGTCTTCTGAGATGTAGCCTTCTAGTCTTCCTAGCAAGCTCCTCTTGCCAGTGTCTCGTGTTAGTGAGGTAATCTTGAGCCTGGGACGGCCTTCCCGGCAAGCTCCACTTGCCGGGGTCTTGATCTTCTGTCTTGTATACTTTGTTTTTGAATGGCTTTATATGGATTAGAAAAAGTCTCCGACGAGCACGTGGTAAGCCCCGCCGCGGGAAGCTGCCACTGCCCGTGCACAAGTTGGGGTACTGAGGTACCCCTACCTTAGTACACCGACAGGAGCCCCTGGGCCTGGGCCACACACGGTGCCGAGCGCTGTTGGGCCAGGCCCAAAACAGTGCACGGGCACGCGCGGCCCACGGCACGCCGAATCCCCTTCCGCATCCGCCGCGTCCCACCGTAACGGCACGCGTCGATTGCGGCGTCATGGGAGGGAACGTGGCCACGTTCTTTAATGGGAAATGCGGAGCGTCCCCCACTTCCCCCTTAAAAGCAGAGGAAGCAGGGGCCGTTACCTTACTTCGTCTTCATTGCGTCTTCCATCTCCAGAAATTCCCCTTTGCGCTCCGCCTCCACACCTCCTCCGCCGTCTTTCGCATCTGCGGCGCCGCCGGACTCCTCGTCCCCCTTCCCTCGCCGCCTCCGCCATGGCCCCGAAGACCGAGAAGGCGAAGGCGGAGAAGGCCAAGAAAGAGAAATCTGAGCAGGCGGCGAGGCTTGCTCTCCTGCGGAAGAGGAATGTCGTCTTCGCGCCAAGGCTCGGCGCGCGGGAGCTCTGGAACAAGTACTACCTGTTCTGGGCCAAGAAGACCAAGGCGCATCCTCGGACCAGAGTTTATCCCGCCGCCGCCAAGGATATGTACCCCGGCGGGTATTTCTTCTTCGCTGTTTTCTTCCACTGCGGCCTTTGTCCTCCCTTCTCTGAATTTTTTTGTGATATCATGAACACCTACAACCTCCACCTCTTAGACTTCACCCCCACGCCATCCTTACGATGGCGGTTTTCGCACATCTGTGCGAAAACTATATAGGGATCTATCCAAATGTAGCGCTTTTTAGGCATTTCTTTACGCCTAGAGTAGAGGCCGGCGCTCCCCTCTCCGGGGGGATCTCTTGGGTCTTCCGCTTGAACAAGAAGGAATCCTATCTGCAAGGGGAGCTCCGCGGCAAGTGGGAGGAGTGGCGCGCGGATTGGTGCTGGGTAGTGGAGGAGGAGCCGCAGCCCTTCACCGCGCCGCGCACAACTGCTATAGTGCGCGGCAGGGACTGGAGCGACCTGGATTCGGACGACATCAAGCTCAACGTCGCCCTTGTCAGAATTCTTCGTCTCCGGGTAGCCAAGTTGACTATCGGAGAAGTAGGAGCAGACTTCCTCCGCCGCCGCATTGCCCCTCTACAGGAGAGGAAGAGGCCAGCATGGGAGTACGGCAACGCGGCGGACATTATGAGACTGCGCCCAGGACTGAACTTCAATTTCACGTCGCTGGAGCTGAAGGGGATGGTCCGGGAGCTTTTTAAGCACGACCCGGCCCACCCGGAGTGGTTTAGAGCTCCCCGGGGAGTGGTGCCCCTATGCAACAGCACGGCCCGGGACCCCTTACGCGCAATGATGCCCGCATGTGACTCGCATGGCGTCGACCCCACATGGATAGCGCCCAAGCCGGATGCCATCATGAGCTTCTTCGACAACTTGGTGGAGGTGCCGAAGAACAAGGAGGAGATCAAGGGTCTCACCCGGGCCACCACTGATCGGGAGATTGCTTATATAGCTTCTCGGGTAGAAGAGGCCGCCGCAGCCGCAGCGGCAGGAGAGTTCGGATTTACAGTTGAAGAGGCAGAGGCTGCGGAAGCGTCGTGCCAAGCAGAGGAGGCGGAGATCCGCAGGCTGCTTAAGCTTCCGCCCGACGAGCTCGCCGGGGTCCCCTCTCTGAGTTATGCTGGGATCCCCGGGATCGTGACCGAGGCCGCCGCGAGGGGCGACGTTGCTGGAGGAAGCAGAGGTGCCGGAGGGAGCGGAGGCGCCGGAGGGAGCACGACTGCAGGGAAAGGTGCTGGGCCCAGCGGGCCGGCCGAGGAGGAGGAGGACGCCGGGGCCGGCGAGGACTCCGGTGGGTCTCTGGGGCTCAACGATGACGTCTCCTCGTCCTCGGAGACCTCCCCGCCACGGGCAAGTCCCAGGCGATCTCCGTTGAAGCGCCTCCACAAGGCGACGACGACGACGAGGGCGCAGGCGCCCCGACAACAACCTGCTCGCCGGGCGGCGCGAGCTACCCGGGGAGCCAAGCTGCGACGGGAGCGCCCGGCGCACCAACCGTGGCGGAGGCGACCCGCGCACAGGCTACGGCGGAGGCGCCCCGCGCGCAGGCTACGGCGGAGGCGCCCCGTACGTCAGCGCCAAGTGGAGGAGGGTCTTCTCAGAGCGGAGCAGCTGCTCCGCCCGCTCCCCGGGCCTCGGCGTCCACAGGGGCCGGGTCTTCGCAGCCCCCAGCCCCGGGGACCGCCAAGCGCCCGAGGGAGGCTTCTCCTCCTGCTCCTTGCGCGGACGCGTCTCAGGTGGAGTTTGATTTCTCCGCCCTCAGCGACGACGATGAGGAAGAGGAGTAAGTGCTTGAAGTTTTGTATCTTCTTTAGTTTGTCTTGATTCTTTCTTTGATGATTCTGATCTTGCTTCTTGCTTTGATTTCAGGACCCTGGCCCAGTGAGCGGCGAAGAAGGCCAAGGTTCCCGTAGTCGAGGTCGAGGACGACTCGCCCGTCGCGGCGACAGGGGACGCGCCGGCGACGAGCTTGCCGGACCCAAGCGCTGCTCCGAGGAGCAGCCCCCAGCGCAGCCCCCAGCGTAAGTCTGGGCTTGACCTTTCCGCTCGTCGGGCGTGCTTGAGGATTTTGTCTTGTACTAACATCTTGTCGTTCTGTTTGGTCTTGATTGTCTTGTGCAGAGGTGGAGCCGCAGCCACATGAGCACCCGGAGACCACTCCCGAGGAGCCGCAGGCCCCGCCGTCCCCGCCAAGGACGAACTCTCCGGCGAGGGAGAGCGCTCCGCCAAGGGCGGGTACTCCGCCAAGGGCGAGTACCCCGCCAAGCGCGAGCAGCCCGGCAAGGGTGGCCACCCCGCCAAGGGAGAGCTCCCCGGCAAGGGAGCCTGCCGTCGACGAAGTCCGCCAAGGTAAATCTTGTAACTTCGTCTTCTCGGACTTGTCTTTTTTGGATATTTGCTTGAACTTTTTCTTTTTCTTCTTCTTCTATCAGATCCTCCTCCCCCGGAGCGGATGGAGATGGAGGCCGCCGTCGAGGAGGAGACGGGCGGCGGCGACGGCAACGCCACTGCTACGGATAGCAGGGCGGGAGCCGATGAGCCCGCCGCGGAGGAGACTGCCCCGACTGCGGATGCAGCGGCCGGGGAGGGGGACGGCGGCCACACTGCCGGCCCGGAGGCGGCAGGAGCGTCTAGCGCTGCGCCGGCCGCCGATCCCTCCGCCGGGAAGGAGCAGTCCGTGTTGTACCTTGAGGCTCCCAACGGCGTTTTCATTCAGGTGCCGTGGGGATCCTCGTCGCGAGCCCCCGCGGAGGGAGAGGCCTTTGATGGAGAGGTCCTCGCCTCCGCGGGGCTGAAGATTGTCGAGGCGCCTGGCGGGAGTGACGAGCCCGAGGAGGAGAAGTTGCTCCACTAGCTCTTGGCCCTTTACCGGGCCAGGCAGGCGAAGCTTGAGTCTCGGGAGGCCCTCACCGCCAAGGCCGCAGCTGATATGGAGAAATGCGTTGCGGAGCTTCGCGCCGCCAACCAGGCGGCCCTCCGCGACGTGGCGGAGGAGCGCGAGAGGCTCGCCGGAGAGTACCAAGAGTGGCTCCTGGAAAAGGCCGAGGCCGAGGAGCAACAGCGACTCGCCGGAGAAGCGCTGTCCCAGCGAGAATGAGCGCTCAACCAGCGGAAGGTCGAGCTCGATTCTTACGAGGAAGACCTTACCGCCCGGGAGCAGGCCCTTGGCGGGGAGCTGAAAGAAGCAAAGGCCGCCGCAGCCACCGCGAGACCGCCAAGAAGGACCTCGAGGCCAAGGTGGCGCAGCTGGAGGAGTACCTGAAGGCGAGCACGGATAGGGTCACCGCGCTCAACCTAGAGCGCGAGAAAGACGCCCACACTAACTCCGAGCAGGGCGACGAGCTGAAGGCCGCCAAGGACTCGATTGCAGATCTGGAGCTGAAAGTCTCCACGCTGAAGGATTCACTCGACGCCGTCTGGGACCGGGAAACCAAGCTAAAGGACGAGCTCCGCAAGGAGCGGGGCCTGGTGGAGAGCACCGCCACTTCAGCTGAGAACTTCCGCCGGACCGTCGAGGTATGGACCGAAGACCTGGTGGCTTCCGCCGCTGCCATCGACAAGGAGCTGATGGCGATGAGGGTGGAGCACCTCATATACTCTCCAGATCCAAACCTCCCCACAGCGCCAAGCTCAGTCTCTTCTTCAGAGGGGTCGCGCCGGCACTCGCAAATCTACAGAAGAAGCTCCCCGCGCAACTGGCCGAGGAGTCACGCCAGCTCTGCGCGGGAACTCTGGAGCGCGTCCTGACGAAGATAGTGTACCGCAATCCTGGCATAAACCTCGTCAACGTTCTCCGCAGCTTGCCGGCCGACGCGGATATGGAGGCGCTAAAGGCGCAGGTTGCCCACATTATCGCCAAGGTGAACAAGATCTCCAGGGTTGAAGGCGACCGCGTAGATTAGGCCTCTTCCTTTTTATTTCCTTTGTTACTGCAAAGTGTGCCATGGACACAAACTTATTAGTCATTGCGACAAGTTATCCCTTGTAAGATATTATCTTATTTTGAGCAATCGATGCAGTGTTATCTCCCTTGTTTTGGTCCTCTACTTTGTATGCCTTCAACCCTACGCTTCTAGGGAACTTGCCGACAAGGGGCCCTTGCCGCGAGCGCTGAGTGCTGGACTCCGAGCAGCCTGCTGGCCAAGGTCTTACCGGCAAGCAACCTTGCCGCAGCCAGTCGCGACGCACTTAGCTTGCTGAGTGAACTCGAAAACGAAACAAGGGCGCGACACTTGTCGCAGCTCACTTAAGTCGTTGAGCGTACTCGAAAACAAGATAAGGGTGCGGCTAGCCACGGGTAGGTTCCTCCGCGCACAGGTTTCCCATACAAAGTGTGGTTGTTCAAGGAAGATAACTAAAAATTTAAAAATTTAAACTGCTCAAATTCTGGTAACTTAGCTTTCGTATATCGCTTGCTTCCCCGACAAGGCTTCTCTTTCTTGAACATCACTTGGTTTTATCCTCCATCTCCTCCCCCCCGGCAAACTTGTGCGCGAGGAACATTCCTTCTGCTTAAGAGGGAAAGGAAAAGAGGAGGGAAAACAAGTATAGGGCCTTTCGGCGTGCTAATGCTTACCGGGTACTTGTGTTGCACAAGATGCCAAACAATGCATGCAAATAACGAAGAAAAGCATGGAGAAGGCAAATAGTGCAAAACGCAAAAGCTTTACTGATGCACGGGATCTGCGCCCGGCTTTGTACAAAGGGTTACATGCAACAGCGGCAAGGCTTGTACAAAAGGTGGTTGCCGGAACGGATCACGGCAACCGCGCCTTATGGGTGAAACTTGCGAAGATGCTCTATGTTCCAGGAGTTGCTCACCGGTAAGCCTTCTTCGGTCTCAAGGCGGACAGCACCGGGCCTTGTGACTTGTCTCACCCGATAAGGGCCTTCCCACTTCGGCGTCAACTTGTTGGAATTCTTGGCGGACTGAACACGCCGAAGAACAAGGTCGCCTTCCTCGAGACTCCTGGTTTTAACCTTGCGGCTATGATAGCGGCGCAAGGCTTGCTGGTATCGAGCAGCTCGTACAGCATCCTGGAGACGTTCCTCCTCGAGGAGCAATGCGTCATCTTGTCGCAGTTGCTCTTGCTCGAGCTCATCATAAGCAAGCACTCGAGGAGATCCGTATACGAGTTCCGTGGGGAGAACTGCCTCTGCTCCGTAGACTAGAGCAAAGGGTGTCTGTCCGGTGGCTCGACTTGGTGTCGTTCTGATTGACCAAAGAGCCGCCGGTAGCTCCTCTATCCAGTTTCTTCCGCACTTGCGCAGCCTGTCAAAGGTCCTTGTCTTGAGTCCGCGCAGCACTTCAGCATTGGCCCTCTCCGCTTGACCATTGCTCCTCGGGTGAGCAACAGAAGCGAAGCAGACCTTGGCGCCAAGGTCTTGGACGTACTGCATGAAGGTGCGACTAGTAAATTGTGTACCGTTGTCGGTGATGATCCTGTTAGGGATTCCGAAACGGCAAACAATCGACCTGAAGAACCTGACCGCTGACTGTGCTGTCACCTTTCTCACCGGTTCCACTTCTGGCCACTTTGTGAACTTGTCGATTGCAACGTACAAGTACTCAAAGCCTCCGACAGCTCGGGGGAAGGGGCCGAGGATATCGAGCCCCCAGACCGAGAAGGGCCAGGACAAAGGGATCGTCTGGAGAGCTTGAGCTGGCTGATGAATTTGCTTTGCATGGAACTGGCACGCTTCACACTTGGTTACTAGTGCAGTCGCATCTTGGAGGGCTTCTTGCCAAAAGAACCCTTGCCGGAAAGCTTTCCCGGCAAGTGCCCTTGCGCCAATGTGGTGGCCACATATGCCTCCGTGTATCTCTGCCAACAGCTTCTGTCCATCTTCTCTGGAAATGCACTTCAACCTGACACCATTGAGTCTTCTTCTGTACAGCTCGTTATCCACGAACGGGTACATACTTGACTGCCTGGTTATCTTCTCTATCTCTTCTGGGTCGTCGGGAAGTTCTCCAGTTTGCAGAAAACGGACGATCTGCTGCGCCCATGCTGGAGCCCGAGGCTCAACGGCAAGGACTAAAGGCTCGAGGGCCGCTGCGGGAACCCCAGCTTCTACGGCAAGAACCTCTGGTTCTGCCGGAGCTGTTGTTCCCCCGGCAAGCTCGCCGGGGCGAGGCTTGTCGGGAACGCATGCTTCAACTGTACAGATCCGAGGATCTGCAGGAGCAAACTGTTCCTCAGCGTTTTGATCGTTGATCTTGGGGACCTTGGCGGCGGCTTCGGGAAGATCCGCCGGCAAGTAGTCGCCGGAGACCAACTTTCTCTTCTTGGGTTGCGCAACTGATGGTGTGACGGATGACTGAGTTAACTTGAGCAAGAAGGTCCCTGGTTCCACAGGTAACTTCATCGCAGCACACTTTGAAAGGCCATCTACAATGTCATTCTGAGCTCTTGGGACGTGCTCCATTTGCAGACCTTCAAAGTTCTCTTCAAGTTTCCTCACTTCATCTACATAAGCTTCCATCAAAGGGCTCTGGTAACTCTTGTTAACTTGTCGGACCACCAACTGAGAATCTCCCCGGACAATCAGCTTCCTGATCCCAAGTTCGGCCGCAATCCTGAGGCCGGCAAGCAAGCCTTCATACTCAGCAGTGTTGTTTGTCGCTTGCTCCCTGGGAAAGTGCATCTGGATAACATACTTGAGGTGCTCTCCGGTGGGCGCGATGAGTACCACGCCGGCACCGGCGCCTTGCAGCGAGAAGGCACCATCAAAGTACATTACCCATTCACTCGTCGCTTCTTGTACGGGAACGCTTGTCTCTGGAATTTCTTCATCGGGCGTCGGGGTCCATTCAGCTATGAATTCTGCCAAAGCTCGGCTCTGTATGGTTGAGGTACTCTCAAACTTGAGACCAAAGCTTGACAGCTCAAGGGCCCACTCGACGATCCTGCCTGTTGCTTCTGGATTGTGCAATATCCTCTTCAGCGGAAAGCGAGTGACCACTGTTATCTCGTGTGCTTGGAAGTAATGGCGCAGCTTTCTTGAGGCCATGAGGAAGCCGAAAAGCAACTTCTGCACCCCGGAGTATCTTGATCTAGCCCCCTACAAGAGGGAACTCACAAAATACACCGGGCGCTGCACCATCTTTCTTCGCACTTCTCCTTGCTCCTGCGCAGAGTTGTCCTTGTCGGGGCCAGAGCTTGTCGGAGGAGCCCCCTGCTTGTCGCTGAGTTCGCTTGCCGGTGGTGCTGACTCCTCGTCGGCCTCCCTCTCCGCTACTAACGCAGCACTAACCACCTGGTTGGTTGCCGCTAGGTACAGCAGCAACTTCTCCTGTGGTTTAGGTGCGACAAGTATTGGAGTGGAGGATAGGTACCGTTTCAAGTCTTGCAGCGCTGCCTCCGCTTCCGGAGTCCATTTCATAGGACCTGCCTTCTTCAAGATTTTGAAGAAAGGTAGGGCGCGTTCTGCAGACTTTGAAATGAACCTACTGAGGGCAGCTACACAACCTGCAAGTCTCCTTACATCCTTGACGCGCTTCGGGGCTTCGATCTGCTCGATGGCTTTTATCTTGTCGGGATTGGCCTCAATCCCCCTCTGTGACACAAAGAACCCGAGAAGCTTGCCGGAGGGGACTCCAAAGACGCACTTCTCGGGGTTCAACTTAAGCTGGATCTTGCGCAGGTTCTCAAACGTCTCTTCTAAGTCCTGGATCAGTGTATCCTTGCTCTTGCTCTTGACCACGATATCATCCATGTAAGCCTCTACATTTCTGTGGATCTGTGGCTCAAAAGCAGTGTGCACTACCCTTGCAAATGTTGAGCCTGCATTTTTCAATCCAAAGGGCATGCGTATGAAACAATATGTGCCGCACGGAGTGATAAATGCATTCTTCTCTTCATCTTCTTTGGCCATGAAAATCTGGTGGTAGCCTGAATATGCATCAAGGAAAGAGAGCAGCTCACATCCGGCGGTTGAGTCAACAATCTGGTCAATGCGCGGCAAGGGAAATGGATCCTTGGGACATGCTTTATTCACATCGGTGAAGTCTATACACAGTCTCCACTTCCCGTTGGCCTTACGCACGACAACTGGGTTTGCTAACCACGTGGGATGGATCACGCCTCTAACCAGGCCCGCTGCTTCTAGCTTCTTGATTTCTTCGGCAATGAATTCTTGGCGCTCCACGGCTTGCTTCCTGACCTTCTGCTTGACGGGCCGCGCATGAGGACAAACGGCAAGCTTGTGCTCAATTACCTTCCTGGGAACACCGGGGATGTCAGATGGTTGCCAGGCAAACACATCGACATTCGCCCACAGGAAGGCAACGAGCGCGCTTTCCTATTTGTTGTCAAGTGTGGCACTGATGGTGAAGGTACCACCAGTGCCGTCCTCCTTGGCGGACACCTTCTTGGTTGCCGGTGGAGCGGCCATCCCCTTCTTGCACTTGCCGGTGGAGCTCGATGGAACGTCCTCGACGGCAGCGCAGCACTCCGAAGATGTGCAGTTGCCGGAGTTGGTCCCAGAGCACTTGCCGGACTTGGTCTTCGTCTTCTTCCCCCCGGGAGCTTCAGCGGCAAGTGTGTCCTTCTTCGCTGCGGCTGCTGCGTCCCGGTATATCTTGTCGGCGCAGATAAGCGCGTCCTTCTTGTCGCCATGGACAGAGATGACGCTTATCGGCCCCGGCATCTTGAGTACATTGTAGGCGTAGTGGGAAGCTGTCATGAACTTGGCTAGGGCAGGACGTCCAAGTATCCCATTATATGGCAATGGGATATCGGCAACATCGAAGGTTATCCTCTCCGTCCTGAAGTTCAGCTCCCCGCCAAAGGTCACTGGCAGAGTTATCTTCCCCTTCGGCTTGCTCCTCCCCGGGTTTATTCCTTGGAACGAACCGGTCTCTTCGAGCTCGCCATCTGGGATCTGGAGCTTCTTGATCACAGCCGAGGAGATCAAGTTCAGGCCGGCCCCGCCGTCAACCAACATTTTGGTGACCTTGAGGTTGCAGATGGTTGGTGAGACCAACATCGGCAAGCATCTGACCGCGGTGGTGCGGTCAGGGTGATCCTCAAGATCAAAAATGATGGGCGTGCTGGACCATTTGAGGAGCCTGCGCGACTCCATGGGCGGCTCTGCTGCATTTACTTCCCGCACCCACTGCTTGAGTTGGCGGTGGGAAGTATGCAGAGAGGCGCCGCCGTCGACGCACAGGACTTCCGTGGCCTTCTGGAACTCCTCCTCGCTGTTATCTTCTTCCTCCATGTCATCGTCGTCGTCTTCTTCATCCTTGTCGCGGCCCCGGGGAGGTCGATCACCTTGCCGCTGCTTGGCCTTGCCGCGACGTCCTCCCCGGCCATTGAATGGCCGCTTCTTGCTTGGCTCTCCCCCGCCACCTTGGGCCTTCTCCTTGTCGCGCCGCTCGTACACAACTTTTTGCTGTTCGACGAGGTACTCGACGCGTTTGCAGTTGGAGAGGTCGTGGCCCTTGGTGCGGTGGATCTTGCAGTATTGCTTGTCGGAGCCGTCCTGCTTGTCGGCTGCCGCTACAGGGGCAGGCTCCTTGCCGGAGCCGCCAGCCTGTGCTTGCTTGGCGAGAGCCTCCTTGCCGGACTTCTCGACGGCAAGCACTTCTTTCTTGTTCTTTCTTCTATTGTTCCGCCGCCGGCTCTTCTTTGCCTGGGCGGCATCCTCGCTGTCGTTTCCCCCTGCGCCAGCATCCTCTCCGGGGAGTCTCCTCCCCTCCTCGGCGCGCGCGCACTTATCAGCTAAAGCATAAAGCTCGCTGACATCCCGTATCTTGGTCATAGCCATCTCCTCACGCATGCGGCGGTTTCGCACGTTCTGGTGGAACGCGCTGATAACCGCAGCAGGGTGGACGTCGGGGATGTTGTGCTGCACGCGGCTGAAGCGCTGGATGTACTTGCGCAGAGGTTCTCCTTCCTTCTGGGCCAAGATGTGGAGATCGCTCTCCTGGCCGTGGGGTTTGTGGCCGCCCGTGAAGGCGCCAACAAACTGATGGCAAAGATCTGCCCATGAAGAAATGGAGCCTTCCGGCAAGTGCATAAGCCAAGAACGGACGTTTGGCTTAAGCACTAGCGGGAAGTAGTTCGCCAGTATCTTCTCGTCGCGCCCCCCGGCAGCCTGCACCGCGATGGTGTAGATGCTGAGAAACTCCGAGGGGTGCGTCTTGCCGTCGTACTTCTCCGGTACGTCGGGCTTGAAGTTCTTCATGCTGGGCCACTGGACACGCCGCCGCTCACGGGTAAACGCAGGGCAACCTGCCGCGTACGGCAAGTCGCCTGGCTCACCGGGCGCGTGTGTGTCAACAGCGGTCCTAGCGCGTTGATCTGATTGTCGCCGAGCTTCTCGGCGGCGCTCGATCGTTGTTCGAGCGTCTTCTTGTCGCCGCTCGTCAAGGACTTGGCGCTGGTCCCAACGAGCCCGCGGATCCGACGACGCCGTGGAGTCGTCGTCGACGTTGATCCGGCGGGGCGGCGTTTTCTGCTTTCGCGGCGGGGAGTGCACGGTGGTTGCACCCCCGGTGGTCTTGTCGCCGTCGTCCTTCGTCTTCTCGACTTGCCGCGGCCGCGACGTCGCCGGCTGCTGCTGCGTGTCGTTGTTGGCGAAGGCGATGAGGCTTTGGATCGTTGCCCTCCAGTCTTCGGCCTTGTCTGCCGCTGGAGGGAAGTCGAGGAGCAGTTGCGCTCTTGCGAGCGCTTCTGCTGGAGAGGAGGGGAGCGGGGGCGAGCGGTGCGAGGAGCGGGATATGCTCGGACTCCTAACAGGGTTAGAAGGAGCAGTTTCCCGCCCCGGTGACCGCACCTTGCTCGTGCCCGGACGGTGGTACGGAGCATCCCGCGATCCTCCGGTTTGCCCTTGCCCCAGCAAGCGGATGGTACCCCCTGTACCACGGCGCTGCTGGGTTGTCGTTTGCTGAGATGGACGTGGCGCGTCCACGGAGACCGAGGCTCGGTCGTCCGTCTTGTCCTTGGATTTGGTGGCGCCGCGAGTCTCCTCGCCGGCAACCACCCTTCCGACGGCGTCTCCTCCACCCACCGTTGGCTTAGGTGGCGGTGGAACAGACGCGGACGGGCCTCCGACCTCCGAAGCCTTCTTCTTCGGGGCCATGCTGTTGTTGCTGATGAAGACGATGTAGCTGGAGAGGTTGATGAAGAATGCGCCCGCGTGAACGCCGGATCAGGTTCGCACAACCTCGACGCCCCCTACCTGGCGCGCCAAAGATGTCGGGGGAAACTATCCACCACGAGCACCTATGGAACCGGAGCCCCTTTGTTCGTACGGTAAGGGAGCGGAGGGAGCACAAAGAGCAGATCGAGGTGAGCACGCGAGCAGTTTACCCAGGTTCGGGCCGCGATGGACGCGTAAAACCCTACTCCTGCTTAGATTGTATTGAGTGTTGGAGCTCGGGAGCTTGAAGAACTAGCTACACCAAGCGAATGAGCGATCTAGGTTCCGAACCCTTTCTACGTTGTGCATGGGCCTCCTCTTATAGCTCAAGGGGTCACCGACAGGTGTCAACGTAGGAAAAGGGGTAAAAATGTAATTGTGGTGGTAGTTGGAATAGTGCGGGAATAGTGGATGAACAGTGCATAAACAGTGGTCATCACCTACTTTGACAGTGGGGGACAAGAGCATTAAATGCCCGTCACCGTCGACCCCAAAAGCGCCCGCCCTTGCGTCTCCGTTTGCCACGGCGATGGCTTCGTCACCGTGTAGTGCCACCGTGTCCCCCAGGCTGCACAGCCATCCGCCACGCGTCCCTGGAATGGCCCCAGGGCGACGCGTGGTTCGATGAGCTGGAGCGCGGGCACACAGCGTAACTCTCCCCGGCAAGCACCTTGCCGGGGCCTTGACCTTGCCGGGCCCTGGAGCTTGCCGCTCCCCGGGCCCTGCCGGGGCGCATGTTGCGCCGAGGCGTGTCTTCTGAGATGTAGCCTTCTAGTCTTCCTGGCAAGCTCCTCTTGCCAGGGTCTCGTGTTAGTGAGGTAATCTTGAGCCTGGGACGGCCTTCCCGGCAAGCTCCACTTGCCGGGGTCTTGATCTTCTGTCTTATATACTTTGTTTTTGAATGGCTTTATATGGATCAGAAGAAGTCTCCGACGAGCACGTGGTAAGCCCCGCCGCGGGAAGCTGCCACTGCCCGTGCACAAGTTGGGGTACTGAGGTACCCCTACCTTAGTACACCGACAACTTGATAGCTCCATGCATAAAATTTTCAAAATTTTGGAGACCGTCAAATTCCATGACTTGGACTCTTCTAGGATAGACAAGATTGAGGATATCTTTGATACTCTAGGAACCACCTTCTCCTCAATCAAAACCAAAAAGGTAGAAACTCCGGCAAAGAAGGAGCCTAAGTTCGTTCACGTTCCAAAGGCTCCCCGCTCTAAAAGTAATCCACCTATTGCCAAAGGAGTTGAAACTGTAAAGACTTTGGAAGAAACACCTGTCTTTGATGAATTTATAAATGAATCTTCCCTTGACTTTTATCCTTTTGGTCTTCTACCTAGAAGTATCTCTATGAGGCCTTTATTTGAAAGTCCTCTTAAGACTAGTTGTATTATTGAAGAGCTTTTTGATGATCTTGATGATGGTTCAATTGATACAGCTTAATCTATATGCATTATGCCTAGCTTAAAGGCATAAAAGAAAGCGCTTTTGGGAGGCAGCCCACATGAATAAATTTATTTAGCTTTTGTTGTGTCTTGATGTTGTTTACTACTGTAGCATCATCATTGTATCTTTGCTTTTCAATTTTGTGCCAAGTGTAGCCTCTGATTGCTAGAAAGTTTAAAAGTTGTGAGGTGCTGTCCAGGAAACAGATTCTGTCCTTGGATAGACAAATTCGTATAAAATCACCAGATCATCTTTTTGGTCTGAATTTTTTCGACAGCGTGCTCTATGTAATTGTATTTCGTGCGTCTGTTCTGAGTTTTTTTTATTAGAGTTGCAGAAGTGCCCCGAACAAATCAATTACTACCTGCTGTTCTGTTTTTCACAGATTCTGTCCTGTTTTGCCTTTCCTTCATTTTGCAAACCAAGAGCTTGCTTTTTCTTCGCAAAAACCTTTTGGCAATCTTGAGAAACAGTAGACCTTCAAGAATATCTTTATTTCCAGCAAGTTATAATTATTTTATTATGGGTACTAACCTCGCTAATCAGATTATGATGAGTTATGTATGAAGGGAGTTTTCAAGTGTGCGAGGGAAGATGATAAAAAGATTCAGGAGTGTCAAGCGCTCAAGCTTGGGGATGCCCCCATGCACCCCAAGAAATATTCAAGGAGACTCAAGCGTCTAAGCTTGGGGATGCCCTCGTGCATCCCCTTCTCCATCAACATTATCAGTTCGTCTTTTGTTCCACTATATTTTAATCACTTCATGTGTTATGTGCTATGCTTGGAGCGTCTTGCTTTTAGTTTCCTTTTTAGTTTTTCATAACGAGTCGGAACTCAGCTTTCTTTATGTGGGAGAGAAACACGCTCCACTTCTACCTAGAACATAACATAGAATTTTCATGTCTATCCTTGCTGTGTGTGTTCTTTGTCTTTTAATAGCTACTATCATGTTCAGCTCTTAGCTTTCATGCTTATCTTTTCAAAGAGCTTTCGTTTAGTTGGTTGCTTGAACTCTCTTTAATTACCATGCTCACCTTATTAAGAGAGTTTGCTGCCGTTGCATTGGTTAATATGTCTATGATAAAGATGCTACGTGCATAATGGCGCTTAGTAGTTCAGGTTTTCTTATGATTAGTCTCAAATAGCTGGGGGATTCCCAATGTGTTATTGGAGTACCAACATGATTTGTTTGCCAATGATGTGGTATGGTTTAGTAATATCTTCCTTCAAGAATTTATTTTGATTGACTTGGCGTATGCTCACGCATATTTAAGACTGTAAAGAAAGTCTGTCAAGCCTTGATGATCTTTCGTTTCTGGGTAGCGATATAACTTCCATGCCTGATTCAATGTTGCTTTGTCGCTCTGCATGATTATGACCGTCATTGCTCTCTTAGTTGGTCGCTCCCAGTCTTTTGCTAACCTCCACCTGTACTAAGCGTACTGACTGCTTGTGCATCCACATCCTTTTAAACCAGTTATGCCATATGAGTCCACCATATCTACCTATATGTGGTATTTCACCGCCACTCCAAGTAAATTTACATGTGCTACCTTTAAAACCTTCAGTTTTTGCAATACGTAGCTCATGGGAAAGTAGCTTAAAAACTATTGTGGTAAAGAATATGTTGCTTATGTATCTTATTTTCTTATAAGTTGCTTGCTGAGCGGTAACCATGTTTCCGAGGACGCCATCAACTGTTACACTTTTTGTTGAATATCATGTGAGTTGCTATGCATGTTCGTCTTGTCTAAAGTAAGGGTGATTTGCCATGGGTTGAATGGTTTGAGTATGCATATTGTTAGAGAAGAACATTGGGCCGCCAACCAAAGCCATGTATCATGGTGGAAGTTTTAGCTTGGACATTAATCCTCAATCTCTTATGAGAATATGCTTAAGCATTAAAGAGGAGTCCAATATCTATTTTCTATGTTGTCCCGGTATGGATGTCCTCAAGTTGAGATCTATCAAAAACGAGAAATCAAATGCGATCTATCTCCTTGGACCTTTGTACAGGTGACATAGAGGTACCCCTTTGTGACACTTGGTTGAAACATATGTAATGCAATGACAATCCATGGAAATCCGAGCTAATTAGGATAAGGTGCGAGCACTATTGGTATTCGATGCATGAGGCTTGCAACTTATAGGATGTCTTATGCATAACACATATGAAGTACTACTACCGTTGACAAAATTGTTTCTATGTTTTCAAAATAAAAAGCTCTAGCACATGAGTAATCCCTGCTTCCCTCTGCGAAGGGCCATTCTTTTACTTTTATGTTGAGTCTCCACCTTCTTTCTTAAAAGCACCAACTACTGAGAGCATGATTGTCATTCTGAGTGTAATGTGCATTGTCCCAAAGTAGCATTGTCTTTTGCATGATTGTGATATCGTTTATTCTGAAATCATTGTATCTAGTCATCACTTAAACCTTGAAGGTGCCCCTGCATTTATGTTTTGCTTCACTAAAGGGGGCAAGCTAGATATCACTTTATCATATTTGCACATCATGTTCATTGCAAATCTATTTGATGTTTCAGTATCATATTGTAAAACTTTCAGTTCTTTGTGATTTTCTCATGAGGCAACTTAATTACTATAGATTCATTGTCTCAGTAAGCTTTTGTCATATGACTATGAAAAAGTCCTATATGGTTAATAGCATGTCACCATAGAAATTATTCTTGTTATCATTTACCTACTCGAGGACGAGCAAGAATTAAGCTTGGGGATGTTGATACGTCCAAAATGTATCTATAATTTCTGCTTGCTCCATGCCTCTTTTGGGTGATATTGCTATGATATTTATACACTTCCATACACTTTTGATCATATTTGGACTAACCTATTAACTCAGTGCACCCCAGTGCCAGTTTCTGTTTTTGGCTGTTTTTGTATTTCATGTTTTCACATTACGAGAACTGCCAGGAAAAATCCAGAAAAATTATATAAAAAATCAGCGTTCCAGAAACTACCGTGCGCCCGAAGGACAGCCGGGGGGGGGGGGG
>LR738713.1:364489880-364546652 GCA_902687465.1 Secale cereale | reverse complement strand
GGCGCCTGGGCCCCCCGAGGCTCCTCCGATGCCCCCCTTTGGCATATATTTAAAGCGTCTCCCGAAACCCTTGAGGGAGGAACTCTTTTCGCGATCTCATCTCTGTTCCGCCGTCGCCGCCGCTTCCAAGATCGGGAGCACCAGGAGAACTCTTCCCGGCACCCTGCCGGAGGGGAGGATCACCACCGGGAGCTTCTCCACCACCATGGATGCCTCCCGGATGAGTTGTAAGTAGTCTCCCTTGGACCATGAGTCCATGACCAGTAGCTATGTGATGTTCTCCTCCCGTTCTTGTGCTTCACTAATTAGTCCTCGTGAGCTGCCCTACATGATCAAGGCACATATGTAATCCTTATGCTGTTGCTATGATGAGTTTGCTGGGATCCGATGGATTATGAGATTATGTTCAGATTGTGTTTGAGTAATATATTTGATCTACCTCTTTTATATTTATGTTCGTAAGTAATTCTTGCATGTTCTTCGTTGTTATTTATTGCTTTGGCCAAGTAATAGGTAGTGACTCCAAGAGGGAACGTTATGCTTGATTGTGGGTTCATGCCCCTCGATGACTAGCTTGAGTGACAGAAACATGAGTCTAGGGGATGTGCTGTTGCCACAAGGGGGAAAACAATGGTGCTTGTGCCCGCGGGGTGCAAGGATTGTTTACTTTACGCAAAGTTCTTTTAATGCAGTTGTCTGTTGCATTGAGTTTACACTATGGGTGGGACTCGCAACTTAATACCAGCGAGATGTTCTGGATAGATATCTCAAGGTGGATGATTAGTAGTAGATATTGATGGATTTCGGTCTACTTAATTTGGCGTACCGTCCATGCTTTGAACCTCAACCTTTCTTGCAATGTAGTCAGCATTGGTTTGCGCACATGGTCCTGTCAATTGCCCAGCTGTAATTCGTTTACCTCACATAGCTGTTTTATCGTCTTTTGGGAGAGAGACATCACTAGTGAACATCATGAGACTCCGGTCTATATTACCATCATTGATCACATCTGCTATTTACTTTTCGCTTTTATTTACTATTGCAATTATATCTATCACTACTATCACTTGCGTTTAATCCTTTGTGAACTACAAGGCCGGAGGGATTGACAACCTCTCTGTACTCGTTGGGAGCAAAGTTATTTGTATCTGTGTGCAGGTCCACGTTGATTGCTAATATCTGGCGCCGTAGCAGTTGACACCTTCTTGTTGAACCTAGGAGTCTCTAGGGATTCGATCCTTGGTATCTTTGCCAAGGGAAAAACTTCCGCAACACTACATCTCACACCTTCCACTTGGGGTAACCAACGAGGGGCGAGAAGCCTAGCAGTACACGCGAGGGAACAAGAGAGGCGGTCACGAGGGTCTAGGGCGTGCCCTAGGTGGGGGGCAGGCGCGCCCCCACCCTCGTGGGCCCCCTCTGGCTCCCCCGATGCCCTCCTTCCTCTATATATCCATGTACCCTGAAAACATCGAGGCAACATAGAAAACCCTAATTCCACCTCCGCAACCTTCTATTCCCGTGAGATCTCATCTTGGGGCCTATTCCGGAGCTTCGCTGGAGGGGGGATCCATCATGGAGTGCTTCTACATCAACACCATAGCCTCAGCAATGAGTTATGAGTAGTTTACCACAGACCTTCGGGTCCATAGTTATTAGCTAGATGGCTTCTTCTCTCTTTTTGGATCTTAATACAAAGTTCTCCTCGATCTTCGAGGAGATCTATCCGATGTAATCTTTTTGTGGTGTGTTTGTCGAGATCCGATGAATTATGGGTTTATGATCAAGATTATATATGAACAATATTTGATTCTTTTCTGAATTCTTTTATGTATGATTATAATATCCTTGCAAGTCTCTTCGAATTATTGGTTTGGTTTGGCCTACTAGATCTATAGTTATTGCAATGGGAGAAGTGCTTGACTTTGGGTTCAATCTTGCGGTGTCCTTTCCCAGTGACAGCAGGGGCAGCAAGGCGCATATTGTATTGTTGCCATCTAGGATAAAAAGACGGGGTTTATATCATATTGCTTGAGTGTATCCCTCTACATCATGTCATCTTGCTTAAATCATTACTCCGTTCTTATGAACTTAATACTCTAGATGCATGCTGGATAGCGGTTGATGTGTGGAGTAATAGTAGTAGATGCAGAATCGTTTCGGTCTACTTGCCACGGACGTGCTGCCTATATATAATGATCATGCCTAGATATTCTCATAACTATTTGTTTTTTTATCAATTGCTCGACAATAATTTATTCACCCACCGCAGAATTCTGCTATCATGAGAGAAGCCATTAGTGAAACCTATGGCAACCGGGTCTATTCTCAACATATTAATCTTCCATGTACTTTACTTTGCTTTATTTACTTTATGTTCTTATACCAAAAATATTATACTATCCTATCTATCAGATCTCACTTTCGTAAGTGACCGTGAAGGGATTGACAACCCCTTATCGCGTTGGCTGCAAAGTTCTTATTTGTTTGTGCAGGTGCGAGGGACTCACGCGTGGTCTCCTACTGGATTGATACCTTGGTTCTCAAAAACTTAGGGAAATACTTACGCTACTGTGCTGCATCACCCTTTCCTCTTCGAGGGAATACAACGCAAGCTCGAGAAGTAGCAAGAAGAATTTCTGGCGCCGTTGCCGGGGAGATCTACGCGAAAGTCATATACCAAGTACCTATCACAAACCCTTATCCTTCGCATTACATTTATTTGCCTCTCGTTTTCCTCTCCCCCACTTCACCCTTGCCGTTTTATTCGCCCTTCTTTTTCCGTGTGTTTACCGTTCGCTTTGGTTTGCCATCATGGCTAGCACGCCTTTGATTATCAATACTCCCGAGAGCGAGGTTCTTAATTTAAAACAAAGGGAGGAAGAAAATTTAAAAGATGCCTGGTGTAGAATTTGCAATGCTCAAAATAGATCTACTAGGAAGCCTTCCACTTCCCTGCTTTTTCGCAATTTTTATATTGGCATAACTCCATGGAATAGGCTTATTCTTGATACCATTACCGGGGGAAATTTCTTGGGTAGTCATACTCTTGATTCCTATAATGCTTTGATAGATTTGTTCGGGCAACACTCTACCCCGGAGGAGACACAAGTTTTTGATAAGATTTGCGAAGTAATATTTTTTTTACAAAAGTCTCTTGAACCTCTTAAGAGTATTCGCGGAAATTTACATCGCATGAATATGTTGATGTAACATCCCAAAATTCTAAATTTTGGAATGTTATAATAAATAGATAGATTTGATTGTTGTTTGATGTGCTGTGTGAAATTGAGTGAAATTTGAAACTTTCGAAAGTTAAATGAGAGGGAATAAAATGAGTTTCCCAAAACTTTCACTTTGCTTTTGATCTCCGAGGGAATTCAAATTCTTTTCAACACAAAACCCTAGAGTGAAGATAATATGACTTCTTTCATTTATTATTAAATGATAAACGGCCTTGAAAGGATTTTGAATTTCATCCTCGCAATACTTTCAATTCAGAGACTTTAAGCAACTCAATGATTTTCCCGAGGGAAGATAAAAGGACTTCTTCAAATTATAGGAAATATGAGTTGGAAGTTTTCTGAAATTTTCTTTATAACTCATTTTAAAAAATTGAGTTATTTGGCTTTTATTCAAATTATTTTTCTCCAAAAACAAATTACATGGAAAGTAGGGTAACATGATTCCCTACAACAGAAAATTGGAGATAAATGAATTTGAATTCTTTTGGTATTTTAAAAATGGTTTTTTATTGGTTTTATTGCAACAGTAGGACCTTTTGCTTTATTAGAATTTGTGAGCATTTTATTTGACAGTAGTAAAATGTTCATGTAGTAGGGCTTATTCTTCTGCAAATTTTGATATATTATATGCCTATAGGATATTTTTAGTTATTTCGCTTTTATTTGTTTTCTGTCTGTTAAAAAAATGTTTAAAGAAAAAAAATACCCTCCGCCGAACTGAGCCGGCCCAGCTGCCAGCCAGGCCGCGGCCCAGGCAGCCCAGCTCGCCCCGTTGCCCCTTCGTCCTCGGGACGGACTCCCCCGCCGCCGCCATGGACGACGTGTCCTCACCGGACTCTCCCTGCCTTGCCCCTCCTCCAAGATGGTCCGCCTCTCTCCCCCTGTAAGAACTGCCGCCGCCGCCCCGTTCCTCTCCTCTCTCTCCCCTCGCTCTCGCGCGCCGCCGCCGCATCGCCAAACCGCCGCCGCCGCCGCATCGCTTGCCGCTGCTGCCTGCTTCTCCGCCGCCGCCGCGCTGCTCTACCGTTGCTGCCACGCCGCTCCGCGCCGCCGCCGCAGCCCCACCACCGCGCTGCCGCTCCTCGCAGCAAACGCCCAGCGCCGCCGCCGCAGCCTCGCCGGCCGGAGCTCACCGCCGGCCGGAATCCGATCTGCCTCGGTCCGGTTAGCCCGAACCGGAGGTTCCTTTGAGAAAAACCCTAGGTAAAACCCCGGTCCGTTTTTTTTTTGTTAGATTAGGTTTTCTTCAGTTTTTTATTAGATCTATTTAGAGAGCGTTCGTTGTTTAGGGTTCAGCAGTGAACGTTCATACTTTAACTTTTATTTCCTGGTTAGTTTCGGCCAGGGACCTCTCTGTAAATTCTAATTTTACAGATTAGCCCCTAAATTTCATTAGGCCATAACTTTTTACCGGTTAGTCCAAATCCAACGAAACCAACGCCCATGTCTTCGTTACGAACCCATCCTTCCAGTAACACAACTCAAACAGGTTTTTGAATTTTTTTTAAATTTGAATTCAACTAGTTTTAGATTTGAACTTCGTTTGATCATAACTTGAGTTTCGTAACTCCATTTGAGTTGATTCTTTTTGCAAATCGAAGCTCTTGACCTAAACTTTCTGATAAGGCCAAATTCACATAATTTTGGTACTGTTGGAAATTGTTTTGTGTTTCAAGAGTCATTCGTGTGTTTTCGAAGTTTTCCGAAGTGTTTATTCACTCTGTCTGATCTTTCTGAGTGATTGCTTATGTGTGGTTACTATTGCTTGCTTATGATAGATTGACCGGAGTGTGACGAGTATATCTATCAAGAGTTTTGAGTGCGAATCATCTTCATCAACTTTGCAGGCAAGTTCACACTTTGATCATATTTTTCCAATACCCAGTTTTCATTGCATTAGTTATATCCTCAAACACATTGCATCAGTAGGATCAATTAATCTGTGGGATTGGGAAGTAGATTGAGGTAGAACCTATTACCTGCATTATTTTCAAACCCCCTGGGAGTTACTTCTACGTTATGCTTGGGTTGCCATGCTATGCTCGTAGACGTGGTTTGGGTTTGAGTGAAATCCATGACAGATGTGAGTTGTTAATTAATGGTTCAACTTAAGGTGGCTACTTGAATACACATCTGGGTGGTTTGGTTTGGGGCACCCTGGGAGTGAACCAGTGGATTGCCCGGACACCTGGTGATGCCAGTGTTGTCCTAGGAAATCCCGGGGTTTCCGTGTGATTGTCCTATTGGAATGCCACCCAGGCTCAAAGGGATCATATAATATTTCATGCCTAGAAACTTCCATGTGCAACCACATGCCAATATGGGCTCTAGCATAGTTGAGTAAGTTGTGGGAAACCTTTCCATGATGGGCTAGCAGATGTAGGGGGATTGTAGGTGGTACCGGCCTATCTATCTGGTTAAGGGGACCTCTTCGGAAAGATTGTGTCTCGGTCATCCGTTTCTCAAACACCATGCAGTGCGAGAAACCAAACGTAGGCGATCGAGTCTTGTGGGGAAAGTGCACAAACCTCTGCAGAGTGTACAAACTATTCATGAGTAGCCGTGTCCCCGGTTATGGACATCTTTGAGTATCTAGAAGTGGATTATTTGCTGATCTCATCACTCTCTAATTTTTAATATTGTTGGGTTTAATGATTATTTTTAATTGGGGTTGAGAGGATGTCTATCTTCTCAACAATGTTTCAACTACCATGATAGTTAATTAAAATCCATTCCTTTGCAGTAGGGAAAAATTGGCTTTACGCAAAAACTTTAACCTTACAGCCTCCACCAGCCAAATATGCATGTAGTTGTAGGCTTTGTTCATCATTCTCATTACAGTGTGAATTTGCCAGTACATTCAATGTACTGACCCTCTGTGGCTGCAATGTCTCATGTTGCAGGATTATCTTACGACGAGTAAGTGATACATTAGGGGTTATGATTTCTACACTCAAATTTGCCGTTGGTGTTGATGGGAATCCACAACCTTTGTTGCTTCCGCTATGATCGATTGAGGTAATAGTATTTATGTTACATAATACATGTGATTTACCTCTGTTATAAATCATGTTTGTACTGTTTGTGTCAGCATACCGATCCAGGGATGACACAGAACACAGAGACTTCGGTCCATTTGGATCGTGGTCGCTACAAGATGGTATCAGAGCACATGTTGACTGTAGGACGTGACCCTAGAAACTAGCCAGACCATAGGAAATGATTTCTCTAAAACTATCTTTTTCAAAAGAATTCTTATCTCTCTTCTTTTTCTGAGATTTGTCAAATCTTCCCCTTGACCTTAAATAGTTAGACAATACCCTTTTACCATTGGATCACTTCGGAGTAAAGAGGATTTTACCATGCATTGGAAGTGTTGAAGCTACAACAATGGATACTCCGAATGTTTGAAGAGTTGACGACTTTGAGGAGATGTTGACCTTTAGAAAATCAAACCCCTATTATGTACTTAAGTTAGTTGCGACGATTGTGAGCCATCAATTGTTTGATGTTTTCTGACGGCCACAAACTAAAACCCGTCTTTCCAAAATCATTGTTTGTATTGAGTGTCCCTCTCTATCTCTTCTGAATCTCATCCCAAAACCTTTGGACCCAATAGGGGATGACTGAAGATAGACTTGAAGTCTCTGGACCAATGACTCAGCCAGAGGCAGAGCTTTGGATACAAAACATGGAGGATCACTTCAGGGAAAATTTGGTTGCAAGGAAGTATGAGGTTCAATACGCTCTCCAGTACTTTACAAAAAGTGTTGCAACATGGTGGAAGATGCATCAAGCCATACAAGGATGTAATGGAGCAGGAAGTTGGAAGGAATTCAAGGAGACTCTGTTGAGATCCCGTCTCATCAGAAAGCATGGTGACAACCCGAAGAAGAAACTTTATGCCTGTAGGATTTGTGGAGAAATAGGACACACCCAGGAGGAGCACAAGGATGAATGCCCTAATTGTGAAGGAACTACCCACTACCCTGCTCAGTGCCACATTTACTCCATGGTGCAACGGACGATCCAACGGAAGAAAGAAGCAATGAAGGAAGTCCTCAAGGAAACCTTAAAGGAATCCGCGATGGAGAAAGATATTGACGACCGTGATGGAGAAGGCCTAAACAGATATTATTCCCGTGCTTGCTACTCATGTGGAGAGAAAGGACATCTTTCACAGCAATGCACGAGGTAAAGTCAAGAGTATCTGGGAGACTTCCCGATAGAAGAAGTGGAGTTTGATCCACAGAAGATAGAAGTATTGATAGGAACGAATAAGTCAAGTAAGAGGAAGAACATGTGTCCCCAGAAGAACCCAATTTCTGCGAAAAAGGACCCGAGTGACATCACATGTTACCGGTGCAAGGATTTAGGTCATTATGCTATCAAATGCCCAACCAGGAAGCGAAGAACCCAGTGAACCAGGATAGTCACCATGAAGCCCTTAGACTGTCTTAAGACATTAGTTTACCCTACAAGGAAGTAGAGCATTTTGCCAAGGGAAGTTCCAGACCGCAGGAAGGGTGATCAGAGTAGTTGAGATCTGGAAATTAGAATAAAGCATGTAGCTAAAACATGGAATACACCCTTTTACAATGTTGAGTTGAGTTATGGAAATAACATTGTAATAGTTCGTGAAGCAATAGAAGTTGATATTATGGAATCTAAAAAGGAGATGCTATGAGTTGTTGGACTATTTTGGATGACTCTCTTGCTATCTTACCCAGACCAAAACCTAGAACCCATGGACTAGTTGACCCCAAACCTTTCTCGGACAAAGACCTCGTTTTACCCAAGGATGTCCGTATGTTGTCCTAAGAACCCCTTTTGACTTATACCCACATATGACAACCCTTTACGAGTCTTTTCTCAAAGGCCTGGAAACAATCATGACCCTGACTAGCAACCAGGATTACCCAAAGATCCTGAAGGACATGATGAAGCATATTCAACTGGAAGGAGATGCAGTTTACAAGGGTTATCCCTTCATGGAGAATGGAGTTGAACTATGGTACGTGGAGGTACACCTCCACCGTGTGAAAGGAGTTTGCCCAAAGACTATGGGTCAATACTTTTTCATCTCCCGAGTACCACGACCAACGTTCTTCGACTCTGTTCATGAAGCTGCTATGGAGGCCATACGTCAGATTGGAGAAATAATCGAAGCAAGACTTCGTTTTACCCATGGATGCATGAGTATTATGCATGCAGAGATGGTGGAGATGAAGCACACAACCAATAGTATGAAGCAAAATATTAATGATTTTAAGAATCACGTTGCACAATTCCAGTAGGATTGAAGCACCCTTAGCTAGGACAAAGGAATAAAGATGGGAGGAATGTTTGACCATACCCCACTATGTGGATGGCAACATTTGTAGTAATGCACCCTTGGAAATTTGAGTATTGAATACTGGTTCAAGATATAATAAAAGATTTGATATGAGGAGAATATGGATTACAGATGAACCAGTGCATTTTGTTTAGGGCGATACTTTACTGAGTGAACCCTGGACCAATAGATAGGAAAGTGTTACTCCAAGGAGTACAGTTTGCACAAATAAATTGGAGTTTATTTTTGATATGAAGCTTACCCCAAGAGTATGAAGGAAAGAAGTATGATTGGATTTTACCAGGGTGTAATGCTGGAGTATGGAACTATAGTAACCCCAAGGATTGAGTTATGGATATACAAGTTCTGACATGGACCTTTTAGCCGAGGACCTAAGGAGGCTACATAATCACAAGGGAACCACGAGACTTGTCTATAGTTATGTGTATCTGTTGTAGTAAAGCAGTGTATTTTTGCTATAGATTGTACCAAGAAGAAGGAGTTTTGTGCTAAGTATTGGAGTTGAAGCAAGAAAGTGGAAGTGCAGTAGATCGTAGTAAGTTGAGAATTGATACAGTTGGCATCATGGTATTGATTTTTGATATTATAAGTGGGTACTATAAAAGGTGATGAGTGAAGACATGATGCATGGAAGGAGATTTCGAAGAAACTAGTGTTATTCATTTTAAGTGTGGTAGAATCCAACACTGTTACCCGAATACACTAGCTAGTGGTTAGATACGTCCGACTTGGAAAGGACTACCCGAGGATGAGTGTGAGTAATTACGCTCAGTTTGGTACCTAGAGGAAAAGGGATACCAAACAAAAATTGGATGGATTTAAGAAAGCCAATGAAGTTGGATGTTGGAAGAATGATCAGTTGCAACCCTAGGATGAGACCAAGTGTTGCTAGTGATGAGATGAGCCATAACCCACAGGCCCCAGGACCTGTCAGGAAACCAAGCACACTCTTGCTGAAGGAGAAACCCCTGGTAGAAGTTACGACCTTCCAACAAACGATCTTATAGGAGGTTACGCTAAAACCAAGGGTTGTGAAACATGATAGATGGTTGTTTGGCTTGCAGAATCAATGGATATATCCGAACTCAGTTCGTCGACAAAGATGAAATCCTGCAATGCTTGTGAGGATGACTGAGTGTTAGAATGCGAGATTCACTAAACCATATACAAGGTAATGATTTGGGTGCGGGATGGATTGATCACCATACCGACTTACTCTTATTATTCGCCTCTGTTATACGGGATGGTAAATCTGAGTGACTTACCTATAGTAGAGAGACGATGATGTCAAAACTTTGTTTAAACCTTAGAATGGTATAGAATTTTTTCCCTTGTACACGGCATGCTGTTGCCAACCGTAGGATATATGGTGAGGATGAAGCCCAGACCCATTTTCTGCAGGGACCCAGCAAATTTGGTTAATGACCACCATGAGATATCAATATTTGTTTAGTTTTGGCGCCAGACCTGTTAGTTAAGAAGAACCAGTCTCGAAAGGACCGTATCAAAATGACAGGATACAAGGATTGAGGACAAAGATTTTGCCACTATCGAAAGAGCCAACGAAGGATTTACCCTGATGATTTGAGAAGACCGACGCCGTCAACCCAAAGGATGGAGAACCTGAATTTTGATGGAACCGTATCCATGTTTTTAAGTGTGGTAGCACACTAGACCATACCAATCAGTGTTTTGTTAGAAGACCCCCAAACCCTAACCTATTTCTTGCTAGCCTCTCCGAATCTCGAGGACGAGATTCATTTTAAGTGTGGTAGGTTTGTAACATCCCAAAATTCTAAAATTTGGAATGTTATAATAAATAGATAGATTTGATTGTTGTTTGATGTGCTGTGTGAAATTGAGTGAAATTTGAAACTTTCGAAAGTTAAATGAGAGGGAATAAAATGACTTTCCCAAAACTTTCACTTTGCTTTTGATCTCCGAGGGAATTCAAATTCTTTTCAACACAAAACCCTAGAGTGAAGATAATATGACTTCTTCCATTTATTATTAAATGATAAAGGTCCTTGAAAGGATTTTGAATTTCATCCTCGCAATATTTTCAATTCAGAGACTTTAAGCAACTCAATGATTTTCTCGAGGGAAGATAAAAGGACTTCTTCAAATTATAGGAAATATGAGTTGGAAGTTTTCTGAAATTTTCTTTATAACTCATTTTAAAAAATTGAGTTATTTGGCTTTTATTCAAATTATTTTTCTCCAAAAACAAATTACATGGAAAGTAGGGTAACATGATTCCCTACAACAGAAAATTGGAGATAAATGAATTTGAATTCTTTTGGTATTTTAAAAATGGTTTTTTATTGGTTTTATTGCAACAGTAGGACCTTTTGCTTTATTAGAATTTGTGAGGATTTTATTTGACCGTAGTAAAATGTTCATGTAGTAGGGCTTATTTTTTTGTAAATTTTGATATATTATGTGCCTATAGGATATTTTTAGTTATTTCGCTTTTATTCGTTTTCTGTCTGTTAAAAAAATGTTTAAAGAAAAAAAAATACCCTCCGCCGAACTGGGCCGGCCCAGCTGCCCGCCAGGCCACGGCCCAGCCAGCCCAGCTCGCCCCGTCGCCCCTTCGTCCTCGGGACGGACTCCCACCGCCGCCGCCATGGACGACGTGTCCTCACCGGACTCTCCCCTGCCTTGCCCCTCCTCCAAGATGGTCCGCCTCTCTACCCCCTATAAGAGCTGCCGCCGCTGCCCCGTTCCTCTCCTCTCTCTCCCCTCGCTCTCGCGTGCCGCCGCCGCATCGCCAAGCCGCCGCCGCTGCTGCATCGCTTGCCGCTACTGCCTGCTTCTGCCGCCGCCGTCGTGCTGCTCTACCGCTGCTGCCACGCCGCTCCGCGCCGCCGCCGCAGCCCCACCACCGCGCCGCCGCTCCTCGCAGCAAACGCCCAGCGCCGCCGCCACAGCCTCGCCGGCCGGAGCTCACCGCCGGCCGGAATCCGATCTGCCTCGGTCCAGTTCGCCCGAACCGGAGGTTCCTTTGAGAAAAACCCTAGGTAAAACCCCGGTCCGGTTTTTTTTTGGTTAGATTAGGTTTTCTTCAGTTTTTTTAATTAGATCTATTTAGAGAGCGTTCATTGTTTAGGGTTCAGCAGTGAACGTTCATACTTTAACTTTTATTTCCTGTTTAGTTTCGGCCAGGGACCTCTCTGTAAACTCTAATTTTACAGATTAGCCCCTAAACTTCATTAGGCCATAACTTTTTACCGGTTAGTCCAAATCCAACGAAACCAACGCCCACGTCTTTGTTACGAACCCCTCCTTCCAGTAACACAACTAAAACAGGTTTTTGAAAAAAATTAAAATTTGAATTCAACTAGTTTTAGATTTGAACTTCGTTTGATCATAACTTGAGTTTCGTAACTCCGTTTGAGTTGATTCTTTTTGCAAATCAAAGCTCTTGACCTAAACTTTCTGATAAGGCTAAATTCATATAATTTTGGTACTGTTGGAAATTGTTTTGTGTTTCAAGAGTCATTCGTGTGTTTTCGAAGTTTTCCGAAGTGTTTATTCGCTCTGTCTGATCTTTCTGAGTGATTGCTTATGTGTGGTTACTATTGCTTGCTTATGATAGATTGACCGGAGTGTGACGAGTAGATCTATCAAGAGTTTTGAGTGCGAATCATCTTCATCAACTTTGCAGGCAAGTTCACACTTTGATCATATTTTTCCAATACCCAGTTTTCATTGCATTAGTTATACCCTCAAACACATTGCATCAGTAGGATCAATTAATCTGTGGGATTGGGAAGTAGATTGAGGTAGAACCTATTACCTGCATTATTTTCAAACCCCCTGGGAGTTACTTCTACGTTATGCTTAGGTTGCCATACTATGCTCGTAGACGTGGTTTGGGTTTGAGTGAAATCCATGACAGATGTGAGTTGTTAATTAATGGTTCAACTTAAGGTGGCTACTTGAATACACATCTGGGTGGATTGGTTTGGGGCACCCTGGGAGTGAACCAGTGGATTGCCCGGACACCTGGTGATGCCAGTGTTGTCCTAGGAAATCCCGGGGTTTCCGTGTGATTGTCCTATTGGAATGCCACCCAGGCTCAAAGGGATCATATAATATTTCATGCCTAGAAACTTCCATGTGCAACCACATGCCAATATGGGCTCTGGCATAGTTGAGTAAGTTGTGGGAAACCTTTCCATGATGGGCTAGCAGATGTAGGGGGATTGTAGGTGGTACCGGCCTATCTATCTGGTTAAGGGGACCTCTTCGGAAAGATTGTGTCTCGGTCATCCGTTTCTCAAACACCATGCAGTGCGAGAAACCAAACGGAGGCGATCGAGTCTTGTGGGGAAAGTGCACAAACCTCTGCAGAGTGTACAAACAATTCATGAGTAGTTGTGTCCCCGGTTATGGACATCTTTGAGTATCTAGAAGTGGATTATTTGCTGATCTCATCACTCTCTAATTTTAATATTGTTGGGTTTAATGATTATTTTTAATTGGGGTTGAGAGGATGTCTATCTTCTCAACAATGTTTCAACTACCACGATAGTTAATTAAAATCTTTTCCTTTGCAGTAGGGAAAAATTGGTGTTGATGGGAATCCACAACCTTTGTTGCTTGCGCTATGATCGATTGAGGTAATAGTATTTACGTTACATAATACATGTGATTTACCTCTGTTATAAATCCTGTTTGTACTGTGTGTGTCAGCATACCGATCCAGGGATGATACAGAACACAGAGATTTCGGTCCATTCGGATCGTGGTCGCTACAGTTGATCACCCTTTGCAATAAGCGGTTGGATTCTTTAGATCTGAAAATTTCTGAATATGAAGGAAAACTAAAAGAAAAAAACCCGAAGATGGCAATACCTAGATCTATTCTTGTATCGTGCCTAGCTAGGGGCGTTAAACGATAGCGCTTGTTGGGAGGCAACCCAATTTTATTTTCTTTGTTTTTTCTTCTGTTTAGGAATAATTATTGCATCTAGATTCTGTTTAGATGTGGTTTTGTGTTTTAATTAGTGTTTGTGCCAAGTAGAACCTTTGGGAAGACTTGTGTGAAGTTTATATCATCATGCTGTAAAAAATAGAAACTTTAGCGCTCACGAGATTGGCTGTAATTTTTTACTAGAGAGTGCTATTTAGTTTATTATTTTTGCAGATGATTAATAGACAAATTCCTCACGTTTAACAATTTATTTCAATTTTTCGGAGTTATAGAAGTATTCAAAAGTTACATATTACTACAGACTGTTCTGTTTTTGACAGATTCTGTTTTTCGTGTGTTGTTTGCTTATTTTGATGAATCTATGAGTATAATCGGGGGGTATGAATCATGGAGAAGTTGGAATACAGTAGGTTTAACACCAATATAAACAAAGAATGAGTTCATTACAGTACCTTTCAGTGGTGGTTTGTTTTCTTATACTAACGGAGCTCACGAGATTTTTGGCTAAGTTTTGTGTTGTGAAGTTTTCAAGTTCTGAGTATGGATTTGATGGGCTACGGAACAAAGAGTGTCAAGAGACTAATCTCGGGGATGCCCAAGGCACCCCAAGGTAAATTTCAAGGACAACCAAAATCCTAAGCTTGGGGATGCCCCGGGAAGGCATCCCCTCTTTCGTCTTCATCTATCGGTAACTATACTCGGGACTATATTTTTATTCACCACATGATATGTGTTTTGCTTGGAGCATCATGTATGATTTGAGTCTTTGCTTTTTAGTTTTCCACAATAATACTTGCTGGACACACCTTTTTATAGAGATAAATATGATTTAGAATTTATTAGAATACTCTATGTGCTTCACTTATATCTTTTGAGCTAGATAGTGTTGCTCTAGTGCTTCACTTATATCTTTTAGAGCACGGTGGTGGTTTTATTTTGTAGAAATTGTTAATCTCTCATGATTCACTTATATCATTTTGAGAGTCTTTTATAACAGCATGGTAATGTGCTTGGGTTATAAAACTAGTCCTAATATGATAGGCATCCAAGATGAGTATGGTAAAAACTTTCATACAAGTGCATTGAATGATAGGAGAAGTTTGATACTTGATGATTGTTTTGAGATATGAGGATGATTATATTAGAGTCATGCTAGTGGAGTAATTGTGATTTGAAACACTTGTGTTAAAGTTTGTGATTCCCGTAGCATGCACGTATGGTGAACCGCTATGTGACGAAGTTGGAGCATGATTTATTTATTGAGTGTCATCCTTTGTGTGGAGGTCGGGATCGCGCGATGGTTAACTCCTACCAACCCTTCCCCTAGGAGCATGCATTGAATACTTTGTTTTGATGACTCGTTGATTATTGCAATAAGTATATGAGTTCTTTATGACTAATGTTGAGTCCATGGATTATACGCACTCTGACCCTTCCAACATTGCTTCTCTTGTACCGCGCAACTTTCGTCGGTACCATACACCCACCATATACCTTCCTGAAAACAGCCATCATACCTACCTATCATGGCATTTCCATAGCCATTCCGAGATATATTTCCATGCAAATTTCCACCATTCCGTTCATATGACATGCTTCATCATCATTCACATAGAATCATATTTTGTTCTAGCTTCGAGTTGTAATCTTTGAGTTGTAAGTCGATAAAAGTGCGATGATCTTCATTATTAGAGCATTGTCCCATGTGAGGAAAGGCCAAAAAAGGAGATGGCCCAAAAAAAATAGAGAGGGGCTAACCAAAAAAAGAGAAAGCCCCTCCAAAAAAATGAGAGAAAAGAGAGAAGGGACAATGCTACTATCCGTTTCCACACTTGTGCTTCAAAGTAGCACCATGATCTTCATGATAGAGAGTCTCTTGTTTCGTCACTTTCATATACTAGTGCAATTTTTGATTATAGAACTTGGCTTGTATATTCCAACGATGGGCTTCCTCAAATGCCCTAGGTCATTCATGAGCAAGCAAGTTGGATGCACACCCACTTAGTCTCTTTCGGTGAGCTTTCATACACTTATAGCTCTAGTGCATCCGTTGCATGGCAATCCCTACTCACTCACATTGATATCTATTGATGGGCATCTCCATAGCCCATTGATACGTCTAGTTGATGTGAGACTATCTTCCTCCTTTTTGTCTTCTCCACAACCACCACTCTATTCCACCTATAGTGCTATATCCATGGCTCACGCTCATGTATTGCGTGAAAGTTGAAAGGTTCGAATTTTTTGAGGATGAAACAATTGCTTGGCTGAAACCGGGGTTCTGCATGATTTGAATATTTTGTGTGATGAAGAGGGAGCATAGCCAGACTATATGATTTTGTAGGGATAACTTTCTTTGGCCATGTTATTTTGAGAAGACACGATTGCTTTGTTAGTATGCTTGAAGTATTATGATTCTTATGTCAAAATAGACTTTTATCTTGAATCTTTCGGATTAGAACATTCATGCCACAATAAAGAAATTACATTGAGAATTTTGTTGGTTAGCTTTCCACATCAAAAATTCTGTTTTTATCATTTACCTACTCGAGGACGAGCAGGAATTAAGCTTGGGGATGCTCGATACGTCTTCAACGTATCTATAAGTTTTGATTGTTCCATGCTATTATAAATTATGTTTTGGATGTTTAATGGGCTTTATTATACACTTTTATATTATTTTTGGGACTAACCTACTAACCCAAGGCCCAGTGCAAATTGCTGTTTTTTTGCCTATTTCAGTGTTTCGCAGAAAAGGGATATCAAACGGAGCCCAAACGGAACGAAACCTTCGGGAGAGTTGTTTTTGGAACCGTATCTACCCAAAAGACTCGGAGTACACGCGAGGGAACTAGAGAGGTGGCCAAGAGGGTCCAGGGCGTGCCCTGGGGGGCAGGCGCGCCCCCGCCCTCGTGGGCCCCCTCTGGCTCCCTCGATGCCCTCCTTCCTCCTATATATAACCATGTACCCTAAAAACATCGAGGCAACAGAGAAAACCCTAATTCCACCGCCGCAACCTTCTGTTCCCGTGAGATCCCATCTTGGGGCCTGCTAGGTGGCTTCTCACCCCTCGTTGGTTACCCCAAGTGGAAGGTTTGAGATGCAGTGTAGCAGAAGTTTTCCCTTGGTAATACCAAGGATCGATTTCCCAGAGACTCCCAGTTTCAACAAGAAGGTGTCAACTGCTAACGGCGCCGGATATTAGCAATCAACGTGGACCTGCACACAGATACAAATAACTTTGCTCCCAACGAGTACAGAGAGGTTGTCAATCCCTCCGGCCTTGTAGTTTACAAAGGATCAAACGCAAGTGATAATAGTGATAGGTATAATTGCAATAGTAAGTAAATAGCAGAAAAGTAAATAACGGATGTGATCAATGATGGTGATATGGACCGGAGTCTCATGATGTTCACTAGTGATGTCTCTCTCCCAAAAGAAGATCAAACAACTATGTGGGGTAAACGAATTACAGCTGGGCAATTGACAGGACCATGTGCGCAAACCAATGCTGACTACATTGCAAGAAAGGTTGAGGTTCAAAGCATGGGCGGTACGCCAAAGTAAGTAGACCGAAATCCATCAATATCTACTACTAATCATCCACCTTGAGATATCTATCCAGAACATCTCGCTGGTATTAAGTTGCGAGCCCCACCCATAGTGTAAACTCAAAGCAACAGACAACTGCATTAAAAGAACTTTGCGTAAAGTAAACAATCCTTGCACCCGCGGGCACAAGCACCGTTGTTTTCCCCCTTGTGGCAATAGCACATCCCCTAGACTCATGTTTCTGTCATCGAGGGGCATGAACCCATAATCGAGCATAACGTTCCCTCTTGGAGTCACTACCTACTACTTGGCCAAAGCAATAAATAACAACGGGGAACATGCAAGAATTACTTACGAACATAAATATAAAAGAGGTAGATCTAATATATTACTCAAACACAATCTGAACATAATCTCATAATCCATCGGATCCCAGCAAACTCATCATAGCAACAGCATAAGGATTACATATGTGCCTCGATCATGTAGGGCAGCTCACGAGGAGTAATTAGTGAAGCACAAGAACGGGAGGAGAACATCACATAGCTACTGGTCATGGACTCATGGTCCAAGGGAGACTACTCACAACTCATCCGGGAGGCGTCCATGGTGGTGGAGAAGCTCCCGGTAGTGATCCTCCCCTCCGGCAGGGTGCCGGGAATAGTTCTCCTGGTGCTCCCGATCTTGGAAGCGGCGGCGGTGGCGGAACAGAGATGGGATCGCGAAAAGAGTTCCTGTTTCGAGGGTTTCGGGAGACGCTTTAAATATATGCCAAAGGGGGGCATCGGAGGAGCCTCGAGGGGCCCAGGCGCCCCCCCGGCGCGGCCCAGGGGGGGCGCCGCCAGGGCGCCTGGAGCCCTGGTGGCCCCCCCGGCTGTCCTTCGGGCGCACGGTAGGTTCTAGAACGCTGATATTTTATATAATTTTTCTGGATTTTTCCTGGCAGTTCTCGTAACGTGAAAACCTGAAATACAAAAACAGCCAAAAACAGAAACTGGCACTGGGGTGCACTGAGTTAATAGGTTAGTCCAAATATGACCAAAAGTGTATGGAAGTGTATAAATATCATAGCAATATCACCCAAAAGAGGCATGGAGCAAGCAGAAATTATAGATACGTTTTGGACGTATCAACATCCCCAAGCTTAATTCCTGCTCGTCCTCGAGTAGGTAAATGATAACAAGAATAATTTCTGTGGTGACATGCTATTAACCATATAGGACTTTTTCATAGTCATATGACAAAAGCTTACTGAGACAATGAATCTGTAGTAATTAAGTTGCCTCATGAGAAAATCACAAAGAACTGAAAGTTTTACAATATGATACTGAAACATCAAATAGATTTGCAATGAACATGATGTGCAAATATGATAAAGTGATATCTAGCTTGCCCCCTTTAATGAAGCAAAACACAAATGCAGGGGCACCTTCAAGGTTTAAGTGATGACTAGATACAATGATTTCAGAATAAACGATGTCACAATCATGCAAAAGACAATGCTACTTTGGGACAATGCACATTACACTCAAAATGACAATCATGCTCTCAGTAGTTGGTGCTTTTAAAATAAGGTGGAGACTCAACATAAAAGTAAAAGAATGGCCCTTCGCAGAGGGAAGCAGGGATTACTCATGTGCTAGAGCTTTTTATTTTGAAAACATAGAAACAATTTTGTCAACGGTAGTAGTACTTGATATGTGCTATGCATAAGACATCCTATAAGTTGCAAGCCTCATGCATCGAATACCAATAGTGCTCGCACCTTGTCCTAATTATCTCGGATTTCCATGGATTGTCATTGCATTACATATGTTTCAACCAAGTGTCACAAAGGGGTACCTCTATGTCACATGTACAAAGGTCCAAGGAGATAGATCGCATTCGATTTCTCGTTTTTGATAGATCTCAACTTGAGGACATCCATACCGGGACAACATAGAAAATAGATAATGGACTCCTCTTAAATGCTTAAGCATATTCTCATAAGAGATTGAGGATTAATGTCCAAGCTAAAACTTCCACCATGATACATGGCTTTGGTTGGCGGCCCAATGTTCTTCTCTAACAATATGCATACTCAAACCATTCAACTCATGGCAAATCACCCTTACTTTAGACAAGACGAGCATGCATAGCAACTCACATGATATTCAACAAAAGTGTAACAGTTGATGGCGTCCCCAGAAACATGGTTACCGCTCAGCAAGCAACTTAAAAGAAAATAAGATACATAAGCAACATATTCTTTACCACAATAGTTTTTAAGCTACTTTCCCATGAGCTATATATTGCAACTGAAGGTTTTAAAGGTAGCACATGTAAATTTACTTGGAGTGGCGGTGAAATACCACATATAGGTAGGTATGGTGGACTCATATGGCATAACTGGTTTAAAAGGATGTGGATGCACAAGCAGTCAGTCCGCTTAGTACAGGTGGAGGTTAGCAAAAGACTGGGAGCGACCAACTAAGAGAGCAATGACGGTCATAATCATGCAGAGCGACAAAGCAACATTGAGTCAGGCATGGAAGTTATATCGCTACTCAGAAATAAAAGACCATCAAGGCTTGACAGACTTTCTTTACAGTCTTAAATATGCGTGAGCATATGCCAAGTCAATCAAAATAAATTCTTGAGGGAAGATATTACTAAACCATACCACATCATTGGCAAACAAATCATGTTGGTACTCCAATAACACATTGGGAACCCTCCAGCTATTTGAGACTAACCATAAGAAAACCTGAACTACTAAGCGCCATTATGCACGCAGCATCTTTATCATAGACATATTAACCAATGCAACGGAAGCAAACTCTCTTAATAAGATAAGCATGATAATTAAAGAGAGTTCAAGCAACCAACTAAACACAAGCTCTTTAAAAAGATAAGCATGAATACTAAGAGCAGAGCATGATAGTAGCTATTTAAAAGACAAAGAACACACACAACAAAGATAGTCATGAAAATTCTATGTTATGTTCTAGGTAGAAGTGGAGCGTGTTTCTCTCCCACATAAAGAAAGCTGAGTTCCGACTCGTTATGAAAAACTAAAAAGGAAACTAAAAGCAAGACGCTCCAAGCATAGCACATAACACATGAAGTGATTAAAATATAGTGGAACGAAAGACGAACTGATAATGTTGATGGAGAAGGGGATGCACGGGGGCATCCCCAAGCTTAGACGCTTGAGTCTCCTTGAATATTTCTTGGGGGTGCATGGGGGCATCCCCAAGCTTGAGCGCTTGACACTCCTGAATCTTTTTATCATCTTCCCTCGCACACTTGAAAACTCCCTTCATAAATAACTCATCATAATCTGATTAGCGAGGTTAGTACCCATAATAAAATAATTATACCTTGCTGGAAATAAAGATATTCTTGAAGGTCTACTGTTTCTCAAGATTGCCAAAAGATTTTTGCAAAGAAAAAGCAAGCTCTTGGTTTGCAAAATGAAGGAAAAGCAAAACAGGACAGAATCTGTGAAAAACAGAACATCATGTAGTAATTGATTTGTTCGGGGCACTTCTGCAACTCTAATCAAAAAACTCAGAACAGACGCACGAAAGACAATTATATAGAGAATGCTGTCGAAACAATTCAGACCAAAAAGACGATCTGGCGATTTTATACGAATTTTTCTATCCAAGGACAAAATCTGTTTCCTGGACAGCACCTCACAACTTTTGAACTTTCTAGCAATCGGAGGCTACACTTGGCACAAAATTGAAAAGCAAAGATACAATGATGATGCTACAGTAGTAACAACATCAAGACACAACAAAAGCAAAATAAATTTATTCATTGGGCTGCCTCCCAAAAGCGCTTTCTTTTATGCCTTTAAGCTAGGCATAATGCATAGAGATCAAGTTTTATCAAGAGTAAAAGAATAGCTAGCCCGTACAACGGACTCAAAAGGTAACTTGACCTTCTTTCGAGGGAAGTGTTCCATCCCTTTCTTGAGAGGAAACTGAAATTTTATATTACCCTCTTTCATGTCAATGATAGCACCAACGGTGCGTAAAAAGGGACGTCCCAAAATAATTGGATAAGAAGGATCACATTCAATATCCATAATAGTAAAATCAACGGGAACATAATTATCATTGACTACGATAAGAACATCGTCGATCCTCCCCAAAGGTTTCTTTATGGAAGAATCAACGAGACGAACACCAAAAGAACAAGAATCAAAAGGTTTCAATTTAAGCATATCATATATTATTTTGGGCATAACAGAGGTACTAGCTCCAACATCACATAATGCATAGCAATAGAAGTCATTCAATTTAATTTTTATCATAGGATCCCAACCATCTTCTAGCTTTCTAGGTATGGAGGCTTCTACTCTAAGTTTCTCCTCTCTAGCTTTGATGAGAGCATTAGTGATATGCTCTGTGAAGGCAAGGTTAATCGTGCTAGTGCGGGGGTCTCTAGACATCTTGTGAAGGAAATCAATAACTTCGGTAAGAGTGCAATTATCAAAATCAAGGTCACTAGCATCAAGTAAAGTGGTAGTGGTGTCCTTTAGGTTCACATGTTTGGTAGTTTCTATAGTCATAGCATCACCATTAATAGGTCCATCGGGACCAGGAGTACATTGGGTGCTAAGAGTTTGGATATCCTCAACTACTTGGATAGTAGCAACAGTGTGGTGGGTAGGAAGGCTCTTAATTCTATCCTCTTCCTCCCTTTCTCTATCCCATCTCTCTTTAAGTTTAGCCATCATCCTAATATTTTCATTAATTTGCACTTGAATAGCATTCATAGGAGTGACCTTCCTCTCCTCAAGAGGAGAAGTTTTAATTTTAAGCAATTCTATCTCATTGGATAAATGGTCTACCTTCGAAGAGAGATCACCTAGTTTGTTTAGTTTTTCTTCTACACTATTATTAAAAGCTTTTTGGGTAGTGATGAAATCTTTAAGCATAATCTCTAGTTCAGTAGTGGAGTTCCTGGTGCTAGGATAAGCATTGTTGTTCCCATAAGAATTAGAGGGGAACGGTCTAGGATTGCTACCAAAATTACTCCTATAAGCATTGTTGTTAAAATTGTTTCTAGAGATAAAGTTCACATCTACTTGTTCTTGAGCAATCAAAGAATTTAAAGGAACATCACGAGGATCAACAGAGGATTGCTTCGAAAGTAGAGACATGATCAAGTCAACTTTTTCATTTAAGGAGGAAATCTCCTCGACAGAGTTTACCTTCCTACCTGTTGGAGCGCGTTCGGTGTGCCATTGGGAATAGTTGGTCATCATCTCATCGAGAATTTTTGTGGCAGCACCAAGTGTAGTTGACATAAAAGTTCCTCCCGCGGCCGAATCTAACAAGTTCCGCGAGGTAAAGTTCAAGCCTGCATAAAAAGTTTGGATAACCATCCAAGTAGTCAAACCGTGAGTAGGGCAGTTCTTGATAAGAGATTTCATACGTTCCCAAGCTTGGGCAACGTGTTCATTATCCAATTGGTTAAAATTCATTATGTTACTTCTCAGTTGAATAATTTTAGCAGGTGGGTAGTATTTTCCGATAAAAGCATCTTTGCACTTGTCCCATGAATCTATGCTATTTCTAGGCAAAGACTGAAACCAAATTTTAGCTCCTCCTCTCAAGGAGAAAGGAAAAAGCTTAAGCTTAACAATATTACCATCTATTTCTTGGTACTTTTGCATATCACAAAGTTCAACAAAGTTGTTCAAGTGTAAAGCAGCATCATCTCCAGCACCGGAGAATTGATCTTTCATAACTAGATTCAGTAAAGCAGGTTTAATTTCATATGAAGGTGCTGAAGTGGCAGGTGTAGTGATAGGTGTGCTGATAAAGTCATCGATGTTGTGACTAGTGAAGTCACACAACTTGGTGTTCTCGGTGGAACCCATTGTAGCAAGCAAGCAAGATAACTATTTTTGTGATTTTCGATAAAAAGGTACTAAAGCAAAACTGAAAAGTAAACTAACAAGACTAAAAGCAAAGGTAAAAGATAGCGTGCAACTCCCTTATACTGAAGAGTGGAGTCCCCGGCAACGGCGTCAGAAATTGCTTTGCTAGGTGGCTTCTCACCCCTCGTTGGTTACCCCAAGTGGAAGGTTTGAGATGCAGTGTAGCAGAAGTTTTCCCTTGGTAATACCAAGGATCGATTTCCCAGAGACTCCCAGTTTCAACAAGAAGGTGTCAACTGCTAACGGCGCCGGATATTAGCAATCAACGTGGACCTGCACACAGATACAAATAACTTTGCTCCCAACGAGTACAGAGAGGTTGTCAATCCCTCCGGCCTTGTAGTTTACAAAGGATCAAACGCAAGTGATAATAGTGATAGGTATAATTGCAATAGTAAGTAAATAGCGGAAAAGTAAATAGTGGATGTGATCAATGATGGTGATATGGACCGGAGTCTCATGATGTTCACTAGTGATGTCTCTCTCCCAAAAGACGATAAAACAGCTATGTGAGGTAAACGAATTACAGCTGGGCAATTGACAGGACCATGTGCGCAAACCAATGCTGACTACATTGAAAGAAAGGTTGAGGTTCAAAGCATGGGCGGTACGCCAAAGTAAGTAGACCGAAATCCATCAATATCTACTACTAATCATCCATCTTGAGATATCTATCCAGAACATCTCGCTGGTATTAAGTTGCGAGCCCCACCCATAGTGTAAACTCAAAGCAACAGACAACTGCATTAAAAGAACTTTGCGTAAAGTAAACAATCCTTGCACCCGCGGGCACAAGCACCGTTGTTTTCCCCCTTGTGGCAACATCACATCCCCTAGACTCAAGTTTCTGTCACTCAAGCTAGTCATTGAGGGGCATGAACCCACAATCCAGCATAACGTTCCCTCTTGGAGTCACTACCTACTACTTTGCCAAAGCAATAAATAACAACGGGGAACATGCAAGAATTACTTACGAACATAAATATAAAAGAGGTAGATCTAATATATTACTCAAACACAATCTGAACATAATCTCATAATCCATCGGATCCCAGCAAACTCATCATAGCAACAACATAAGGATTACATATGTGCCTCGATCATGTAGGGCAGCTCACGAGGAGTAATTAGTGAAGCACAAGAACGGGAGGAGAACATCACATAGGTACTGGTCATGGACTCATGGTCCAAGGGAGACTACTCACAACTCATCCGGGAGGCGTCCATGGTGGTGGAGAAGCTCCCGGTGGTGATCCTCCCCTCTGGCAGGGTGCCGGGAAGAGTTCTCCTGGTGCTCCCGATCTTGGAAGCGGCGGCGGCGGCGGAACAGAGATGGGATCGCGAAAAGAGTTCCTGTTTCGAGGGTTTCGGGAGACGCTTTAAATATATGCCAAAGGGGGGCATCGGAGGAGCCTCGGGGGGCCCAGGCGCCCCCCCCCTCGGCGCGGCCCAGGGGGGGGGGCCGCCAGGGCGCCTGGAGCCCTGGTGGCCCCCCCCGACTGTCCTTCGGGCGCACGGTAGGTTCTGGAACGCTGATTTTTTATATAATTTTTCTGGATTTTTCCTGGCAGTTCTCGTAACGTGAAAACCTGAAATACAAAAACAGCCGAAAACAGAAACTGGCACTGGGGTGCACTGAGTTAATAGGTTAGTCCAAATATGATCAAAAGTGTATGGAAGTGTATAAATATCATAGCAATATCACCCAAAAGAGGCATGGAGCAAGCAGAAATTATAGATACGTTTTGGACGTATCAGGACCTGTTCCGGAGCTCCGTCGGAGGGGGGATCCATCACGGAGTGCTTCTACATCAACACCATAGCCTCACCAATGAGTTGTGAGTAGTTTATCACAAACCTTCGGGTCCATAGTTATTAGCTAGATGGCTTCTTCTTTCTTTTTGGATCTCAATACAAAGTTCTCCTCGATCTTCGAGGAGATCTATTCGATGTAATCTTTTTGCAGTGTGTTTGTCGAGATCCGATGAATTGTGGGTTTATGATCAAGATTATCTATGAACAGTATTTGATTCTATTCTGAATTCTTTTATGTATGTTTATAATATCCTTGCAAGTCTCTTCGAATTATTGGTTTGGTTTGGCCTACTAGATATATAGTTCTTGCAACGGGAGAAGTGCTTGACTTTGGGTTCAATCTTGCGGTGTCCTTTCCCAGTGACAGCAGGGGCAGCAAGGCACGTATTGTATTGTTGCCATCGAGGATAAAAAGATGGGGTTTATATCATATTGCTTGAGTTTATCCCTCTACTCATGTCATCTTGCTTAAAGCATTACTCTGTTCTTATGAACTTAATACTCTAGATGCATGCTAGATAGCGGTCGATGTGTGGAGTAATAGTAGTAGATGTAGAATCGTTTCGGTCTACTTGTCACAGACGTGATGCCTATATATAATGATCATGCCTAGATATTCTCATAACTATGCACTTTTCTATCAATTGCTCGACAATAATTTGTTCACCCACCATAGAATTCTGCTATCTTGAGAGATGCCACTAGTGAAACCTATGGCCCCCGGGTTTATTCTCAACATATTAATCTTCCATCTACTTTACTTTGCTTTATTTACTTTATGTTCTTATACCAAAAATACTATACTATGTATAGTCAAAAAATATATTATACTATCCTATCTATCAAATCTCACTTTCGTAAGTGATCGTGAAGGGATTGACAACCCCTTATCGCGTTGGCTGCGAAGTTCTTATTTGTTTGTGCAGGTGCGAGGGACCCGGCGCGTGGTCTCCTACTGGATTGATACCTTGGTTCTAAAAAACCGAGGAAAATACTTACGCTACTGTGCTGCATCACCCTTTCATCTTCGAGGGAATACAACGCAAGCTCGAGAAGTAGCATATCACTGTGGGGGAATCTAGAGAAATCATACAAGCTACCTTAGGGAGCATTTATTTCCCTTCCATACATTATTTTGCTCTCTTCATTGGTAGATGCATTAACGGTAAAGATGAGGCTTGCCGCATGTGCGTTCCAGATCTTTGTGTCCTCAAGAGTGCGGTATTGGGTGATAGACAATAAAATTTGGGGGCTATTATTGCACGAAGTTTGCATCTTAACGGTTTAAGTGTATATTTGTTTGGTGGAATTTATGCAACTCATGTGGCTAATTATCTTCATGTACCCATACACGAGAATGATATGAAGTTGCCTCTTACTTATCTAGACTATAATGCTATGGTTCACCATTAGTTTGTTGAGAGGAATGAACAATTCCTTCAGTACCGACTAATCTTTGACAGACGTCGCACTGTCCATATTGCTCTCTCTGCTCCTACTTTCTTTGACTTTCAGGCAAAAAGGACATATGTCATAACCAGGGAGGAGGCCAACGAGTATGAAGAGAGGACGGAGGCGGCTCGTCTCCAAGCTGCGGCTCATCAGGCAATAGCTGCTGCATCGCACTACAAGCCCAACTACAACTTTGGATATCCGTCAGGCCAGCAGTGGCCATCGTCCAACTTAGGCCAAAAGCCTAAACTTGGGGGAGTACGTATTTCTCACTGACATTACATTTATGTTCACACACTCATTCCAGTTGTCGGTGCTCATACTTTTTCATTGTACTATTCATGCTAGTTTATTTTCTTTTCTAAGCCTTCTTCTTGTGTGTTTGAAAAACCTTAAGAAAAACAAAAAAAATTAGTTGTAGCTTTTAGCTAGTTTACTTTCCATGCATGTGGTAGTAATAATTAAAAGAAAACCCAAAAGATTTCTCGTTCTTCTTTTGCTTGTTGGGAGCTTTCCCGTGTAAATAGTTTTATTTCTTTTCTTTTCTTTGGGGGTCAAGAGGAGAAGACCATGATGAAAATGTTGAGTGGATCTTATATGCATCATCGTTGATTTAACCAAGAGCCATATTACTTTGTCTTCTCTTTCGTATTAAATGCTTGCGGATTCCAGCTTAGTCCAATGCACGTGCACTATTATTATTACCCACACCATTCGGTCGTGCGAGTGAAAGGCAATAATGACGATATATGATGAACTGATTGAGATAAGAGAAGCTGGTATGAACTCGTACTATCTTATTTTTGTAAATATGAATAGTTCATTGTTCCTGATTCAGCCTATTATGAATGACACATGCTTGCAATGACAATTAGAGATTATAGTTGCTCATGCCATGCTTAATTAGCTAGGAGTTTATAATGGTTTACCTTGCGTGCCAACATGCTATCAAAATGGTTGTGATGTGGTATGATAGGGTGGTATCCTCCTTTGAACGATTCAAGTGGTTTGACTTGGCACATGTTCACGCATGTAGCTGAAACAAAATCAACATAGCCTCCACGATATTTATGTTCATGGTGATTTATATCCTACTCATGCTTGCACTCATTGTTGATTAATCTTAATGCATGTTCATGACTGTTGTCGCTCTCTAGCTGGTCGCTTCCCAGTCTCTTTCTAGCCTTCACTCGTACTAAGCGGGAATACTAGTTGTGCATCCACTTACATAAACCCCAAAGTTATTCCATATGAGCCCACCATACCTTCCTATATGCGGTATTTACCTGCCGTTCCAAGTAAATCTGTATGTGCCAAACTCTAAACCTTCAAATGAAATTCTATTTTGTATGCTCAAACAGCTCATGTATCAACTAGGGTTGTCTATATATTCCATGCTAGGTGGGTTATTCTCACGATGAGTGGACTCCGCTCATCACTCACGAGAAAATGGCCGGTAACTGGGATGCCCAGTCCCATGCTCAAATCAAATCAAAATAATTAAACAAAACTCCCCCAGGGCTGTTGTTGGTATGGACGGTGCCCGTTGTTTCGGGTCAGCCATGGAGTGTGCTTGTTGGTGGTGGGGGAGTATAAACTTTACCATTCTGTTTGGGAACCGCCTATAATGTGTGTAGCATGGAAGATATCGAGATCTCTTGGTTGTTATGTTGACAATGAAAGTATACCACCCAAAATATTATTCATCTCTATTTCAAAACTCGAGCTCTGGCTCCTCTGCAAATCCCTGCTTCCCACTGCGAAGGGCCTATCTATTTACTTTTATGTTGAGTCATCATCCTCTTATTAAAAATCACCAGTTGGAGAGCACCGCTGTCATTTGCATGCATTGCTATTAATTTACATTGAGTATGACTGTCACTGGATCTCTTTTACCATGAATTACAATGTCTAGTCAACCCTTGATCTTCAGAGGTGCTCTGCATTTATGTTTTGCGGTCTCAGAAAGGGTTAGCGAGATACCATCTTGTTATATCATATTATGATTGTTTTGAGAAAGTGTTGTCATCCGAGGTTTATTATTATTGCTCGCTAGTTGATTATGCCATTGAAATAAGCAAACATGAGACCAAAAAGTTATTGTGAATGTGGTTAGTTCATAATCTTTGCTGAAAACTTGAATGCTGGCTTTACATATTTGCAACGACAAGAGCAAACATTGTTTGTAAAAGTTCTTTCTTTATCACTTTCAGTTTGTCGACTGAATTGCTTGAGGACAAGCAAAGGTTTAGGCTTGGGGGAGTTGATACGTCTCCAACTTATCTACTTTTGCAAACACTTTTGCCCTTGTTTAGGACTCTAACTTGCATGATTTGAATGGAACTAACCCGGACTGGCACTATTTTCAGTAGAATTGCTGTAAGGGCATATTTCTCCCTAAGTAGTTTTGGTGATTGATGACAATGCATTTGCGGACTAATCGTGTGCTCTAAGCTCTTTCAGATGTATCTCTCCTAGGCACAAGACGATTGTGAGCCCCTCGGATTCTATGGAAGACGGTGTTTCCTTTTTGCTCTCTTTCGGTGGTTTTGAGTAATAGGAAAGTCGTACTATTAAGAGGGGGTCCGCTTCGGAAAGGTTTGGGTGGAATCAACATGTACACATCTATACTCTCGCACCACCTTTCCTTTGCTTCTCTGGAGCTCTGGCCGTTTTCCTCGTAAGCACAAACCATGGCTTCCTACTAGTGCAGCTGCCTGGCAGGCGGTAGTACCGCTCCTGTAAGCGGTAGTACCGCACAGCCACACGGTAGTACCGCCTCTGGACATGGTAGTACCGCACCAGCGTGAGTACCGCATCACGAGGACGGTAGTACCGTGTATCTGGCCCGGCACTGCACCAAGTACGGTAGTAGGTGCGGAAGTAATTTTTTACTTCTGCATCCTACGTGGTAGTACGGCTTGAGTCAAGCGGTAGTACCGTGCCGTGTTTTGCTACTACCATATTTCTGCGGATGTAGCTACGGATGTATTTTGTTTCATCCGTGCTTGTCCTCAGCCTGCTTGTCTCTACCTTGCGGTAGTACAGCAGGGACGAGCGGTAATACCGCTCAGGCAGTACTACCGCCTGTGTGCCTTCGCAACAGAGTGCAATCTCGGCTAGTACTGCTCCAGCGGTAGTACCGCACCCAGAGCGGTAGTACCGCTGGCCAAGCGGTAGTACCGCAACTTACGTGCGGTAGTACCGCGCTCTGCGGGCAGAAATATGGGATATTGGTTGGATTTGTTCTCCCACTATATATAGGGAGTCTTCTTCTCCAAGGAGACTCACCTCTTCCACCCCAAAGCTCCATTGTTGCTCAAAGCTCCTTTTCCGCCCGACCTCTCTCCCTAGCCAATCAAACTTGTTGATTTCCTCGGGAGAGCTTGAGGAGGCATCGATCTACACTTCCACCAAGAGATATTTTATTCCCCCCACTAATCCTTGCGGATCTTGTTACTCTTGGGTGTTTGAGCACCCTAGACGGTTGAGGTCACCTCGAAGCCATACTCCATTGTGGTGAAGCTTCGTGGTGTCGTTGGGAGCCTCCAATTCGGTTGTGGAGATAGCCCCAACCTTGTTTGTAAAGGTTCGGCTGCCACCTTCAAGGGCACTACTAGTGGAATCACGGCACCTTGCATTGTGTGAGGGCGCGAGGAGAATACGGTGGCCCTAGTGGCTTCTTGGGGAGCATTGTGCCTCCACACCGCTCCAACGGAGACGTACTTCCCCTCAAAGGGAAGGAACTTCGGCAACACATCCTCGTCTTCACCGGTTCCACTTGTGGTTATTTCTTCCCTTTACTTGTGCAAGCTTTACTTGTTTATCTTATATAGCTTGCTTGTGAGGTTGTTATCTTTACTTCCTTTTGGTTGTCATCGTAGTAGCTTATCTAGACAACTTACTTTGACGCTTAATTTAAAGTGGTTAAGAAAAGCTAAAAATTGTTAGTTGCCTATTCACCCCCCTCTAGTCAACCATATCGATCCTTTCAATTGGTATCAGAGCCTCGTCTCTTTTTAAGGACTTTACCGTCCAAAGAGTATGGGTGACAACGTAGTCGAGACGGACGAATATTCCGGTGGAACTCCGTCCTTGCCTACGTCCGATGGGGGAGCCTCGATCTCTCGTGAGGAGTTCAATGTGGCTATGACCACATTGAAAGAATTACTAGCGACCGAGGTCAAAGGCATGTTTAAAGATTTAATTGAGGGGCTTAAATTATCCACCACACCTTTGGAGGTGGTTCGTCCCGCCACCATCGCTTCGGAGGCTACTCCCGACAAGGGAGAAGCTAGTAGTGGACAAGCCCCTATTAATAAGAATGGGAACGGCGTCTTTGCCCACTTCGCTCCTCCTATTCACTATGGAGGACCCGTTCCCACACCGCATTTAAATTCCGTTGGGCCTCCTCCTAAGTTTATAAAAAATTCCGATTTTTCTACTTGGATGTTTCGCTTTAAACATCATTTAAATCATTGCTCTACTAAACTTTGGAGAATCATTGAGCAATGCTTTTATCCACGTGATCCCGACAACATGACTCCGAGAGAAACAGCGGATCATCAATTCAACGAGTCCGTTCTTTGCATACTTCAAGATGCAATCCCTCCCGAAGACATTGCACATCTTCGACCCTTCACTGTGGCCAAGGAAGCTTGGGAGCATGCTGGCACTATGTACAAGGGGAGCGCTAGCATTCAACGCTCAAACTATGAAGTTGTGCAAGATGAAGCCGATGAGTTTGCTATGATCGAAGAAGAAGATCCTCGTTAACTTTATCAGAGATTAACCACTCTTGCGGTTTCTCTTCGAGATCATGGGAGCAAGGACATGGATGACAATTGGATCAAGCGCAAATTTCTCAAGGCCATGATGCCCTATCATAAGGCCATGTCCTCTGTCATCCGTCAAAGACCGGACTTCCACCACTTGTCATGAAATGAAGTGTTGGATGAGTTCATTGCTATGAGGATCTTGGATAAGACCGCCGGCAATGCGGTTCTAAGAGCTCAACGATCAAAGAAGCCTAACCTCGCCTTGAAGGCCAAGGCTTGTGTGGAAGAAGAGGAGGAGGAGGATGATTATGAGAGTAGCCCCGAGGACACCAAATATGCCTATCATGAGCACATGGCTCTTGCTTCACGGCAATTTTGGGGCAACAAGAAGAACACAAGACCCAACTTCAACAAGAACAACACAAGTGGCAACAAGGGTAAGCAACGAGTGAGGACTTGCTTCAATTGTGGGAATGTGAGCCACTTTGTTGTTGATTGCCCATATGAGAAAAGAGAAGACTTTGGAGGCAAGCTTATCCGGAAGGATAAGGCCAAGTCTTATCCCAACAAGAACAACTTCAACAAGAAGACCCCTCCTAAAGGGTTGGTGGCCCAAGAAGAATATGTTAAGGATGATGATAATGATGAAGATGATGAGGTGGTTACCATGGCCACAATCGCTATTGCTACTACTCCGCGCTCATCTCTCTTCGACTCGCCTAATGAGAAAATCACCGCCAAGTGTCTCATGGCCAAGGCCACCAACAAGGTAACCCCAAACATCAATACTACCATCCCTTCTAATCCTTCATTGACGGGTTGTATTGATGAGAGTGAGGGAACTAAGGAGGGAGAGAATGAATTTGAGTTGTTCATGAGCAAACTTAAGGGCAAACCCAAGAAGCACTTTGTTGCTCTCTTGGAACAACTCGGTGAGGCCAATGACATGATCGAGGCTCATGAGGAGACCATTGCTAAAATGGAAGGACATAGTCGAGACTATGCTGATGAGATATCGGATCTCTCTAACGCCCTAGAGGAAGAGCGTGGTCTTCTTTTGGCTCTTGAGGAGTCACACAACGATGATCATGCTAAATTAAAGAAAGATCGCGATCATGCTTTAGTTGTCTCTCTTATGCTTAATTCCGAGAAGGCAAAACTTGAGGTTGACCATGCTAAACTCAAGGAGGAGTTTGTTATACTCGACAAGGCTCACATGGCCTTGAAGGGTATGCATGCTTCTCTCAAGGAGTCTCATGATCAACTCCAAGTTTTGCTAACCAAGGAAAAGGCTATCTTTCCTCGCATGGTGTTAATTGATAATGCAAATGCTACTAACCCATGTTGCGAGCATGTGCATCTTGTTGAAGAAAATGCCAAGTTCAAGAAGCAACTTGAGAAAGGCCTTGTGACATGCATACAAGGTGAGAAGAACCTCAACCACCTTTTGAGCAATCAAAAGGAGGTTGTGGCAAAGGAAGGAATTGGGTTTGTTCCTAAGCCCAAGAAGAAGAAGAATGACAAGACCAAGCTACCTCCCCCTCTCCGACAAACTTTTGTGAAAGAGGGAGAGGGCGCCTTGATGACCCACAACCGTAAGGGATCTATTGCAGCGTTTTCGATAAGTAAGAGTGTCGAACCCAACGAGGAGCAGAAGGTATTGATAAGCGATTCTGAGCAAGAAATTACTGCAAGCACTGAAAGATAACTTTTTAGGGGTTTTCTCGATATAAGCAACAGGAAAGTAAAAGCAAGCAATGTAAATGGCACTGAGAGTAACAAGTGAACCAATCCTTTCTTAGCAAAGGAGAGGCCTAGCAACTGAACTTATAAAGGCTAAAGCGTTCCCGAGGACACACGGGAGAGGTAGTCATGTGCTTTCGCCATATTCCGTATCGATACTATGTTATGTGTTGATAAGTGTTGAGTGGGTGGATCTATGCTAGTACACTCTCTAGACTAAGATGAATGCACTCTTATGATTAAACACCTTGCAAGCATCCGCAAATACAAGATAGTATTTAAGGCAAAAGCCTAACCATAGCAATACGATCGAGGATCCATTGTTCCCTTATGCAAAAACGTGCGAACTGGGGTTCAGGTTTCTGTCACTCCGGCAACCCACCGTAAGCATTCTTTGTACACAATGTATTCTCCTAGGTCCTTAATAAGGCGAAGTGTTGAGTGTTCGACTCACACAACACCACTAGTAGAATGACAACGCAACTTAAGTATCAAACAACACATATTACTTCAACAGCATATGACTACTAACAACAAGACTTTCCCCATGTCCTCAAGAACTAAGGTAACTACTCACGAGACATAAAAGAGATCATGATCAGTGGAGATAAATGGATGATAAACAATCTGGACATAATAATATTTCTCCAACAAAACTCAATAGCATTCACCACAAAGTAGTAATCAACACCGATGGAGTAGAGAGGATAGGTAGTACGAGTTACAACACAAGTTGCAATTGTGAGATGAGATTTGGATGAAGATGGAGATGGTGCTGGTGTTGGGGATGATGTTGATGATGATCTCGATGATGCCCGTGACGATGGTGATGACGATGGCGACGATCTCCCCTTCCGGGAGGTGATCTCCCCGGCGGAATCTGCCCGCCGGAGGTGGCTTTTTCTTCTCTGTAGGTTTCCGCCACGGAGCGGCGGCGGAACTCCGTCAAAACTCTCCTTTTTAGGGTTTTCGGATAACGGAGAGTATATAGGCAAAAGGGGGGCAACCGAAAATGGGCCAGGGGCTCCAGGCGCCCCCCGGCGCGGCCAGGGGGGGGGGGGCGCCCCCAGGGCGCCTGGGCACCCTGTGGCCCCCCTCTGGTTGCCCTTTCTCGTGTCTTCGTGATTCTTCCGGAAAATATCCTCCGTCGATTTTCAGGTAATTTGGAGGTATTCTTCTTCAGCAACTCAGCGTCCACTTTTTACCGCTGAATCCTGCGTCTGCTGCTTCGGCACCGGAAAGTTGCAAACTGTGTAAAATAGGCCAAAACAACATGAGAACATCATCGTAATGTGAAATATATCAATGAATAAGGATAAATTATGATACAAAATAGTGATGCATTTTGGACGTATAAACACCCCCAAGCTTAGACCTCGCTTGTCCCCAAGCGAATACTGAGCTCGGTAAACCTGTCCACAAGTTTAGAGAGTGAAGTGTCGATAAATAGAATACGGACAAGAAGCATCACAATTTCTTCACCAACTCAAATATCCTCAACAGCAATCTTCAACTCATAAGGCCCTTATAAAAGAGTGGTAACACTTATATTCGGAAGTAGGGCTAAGGAAACTCATTGAATCATGGCAAACATGTCCTTTGGTCAAAGAACAACTAATAACTTTTGCTCTTTCTTTATGTTTTGATGAGATTAATTAAAGATTTTGAAAGAACATGTTATCAGGCAAGAAGTGAAAGTGTTAACACAAAGGAAGATATTTGCCTTAGCTGGGCTTGACAAACAACTTACTTATCAAATGATAATGTCAACAAGGATATGATATGACAAATCTTAATGCAACTTTATATTAATGAATCATTGTCAACATCAAATGTCTGCTCTCTTTAAGAAATAGAAGGAAGTAGGAATAACTGACTCAATTTAAAATTAAAAGATAGGCCCTGCTCTAGGGTAGTAGGGAAAACTCATGTGCTATCCTTAAATCAAACAGAATGAAAACGAGTTTTGAGAAGTGCATGATTTGTCAACGAATGCTAATAGATAACTCAATTGCTTCTTGAGCTGGACAAGTTTCGAGGAACGGCTTCCGCACGAGGACGATCACATCCTCTTATTCTCCTTTGTTTATCACTGCCAAAGTTTTCTGATTTCTCATGAACAAAGCGTGAAGGAGGGTTTGTTTGCTATATTATTTTCGAGCCGGGCGCACTCTTTGCCAGTTCCTTCTCGTATTATGGGTTTGCACATTAGACATGCAATCCCGGGGTGAAGCTTGTCCAACTCAAAAAGACCATGAATTAACTATTACTTCCTCATGAGCTAAAACAGAGGCACAAAATAAAAGATTTTTGAACATTTAAGGATAACACATAAATTCTGTACTTTAGGAGGTGGTAGTGGAATACCACGAGTAGGAAGGTATGGTGGACTCATATGAAAGGTATTGGTTTAAGGGTATGGATGCACAAGCAGAATTCCGCTTAGTACAGAGTTAGGCTAGCAAAGGTTTTGAGAGAACAGACAATTGATGATGACTAAGATGCAAAACAATATAAAGCATAAACATTGAAATAAGCATAACACATCAAGTTGTCTTCCTTGTCAGCATAACACTTCAAGCATAATAACATAAAGGTTTTGGCTACGTCGATACTTTAGGAAAATCATGCTTGTTGTTATGACCAAAGCTATGTTTGCCAAGATTAAATAAAGTTTTCACAGCCATACCTGATATAAGGTCAATACTCCCCATAAGAATCATCATATAAGGTCGATTGCGTGAAGAGAATACCGAGTGCAGCAACAGGAACAAATAAACTTCTCATTAATATTCCATCATAGACGACTCCACACTCACGGATACAATCTCTCCACCGAAGGAGTGATAGACCTCAATGCACACACCTATTTCATATAATAACCTCCCTAAACATGATATGACTCTACTTGACTCTAAAAGACAAAAGGTAAAGATAAAGATACCGGGCACTCCCCCAAGCTTGGAACAAGCCAAGGGAATGCCGTTACCCAAGGAGATTTCACTCCTCATCCTTGTTGGCGTTGATCACGTAGTCCCCGGCGAAACGCTTCCATGGAAGGGGTTCTCCAGTCGCATATGAGAAGTTTGTCTCCTGAATCCTGCATGCAGCACCCATACCCATGCGCATAAACCTTAGTTCATACTCACAGTTCTGGTTATGTAGATAATAAATTTGCCCTTGGAGCTCTTCAATTCTTTCTTCAGACGCGGTGATGCTTTTCCACATCTCCTTCATCTCCTTCAGGAAGTAGGTCTTCAGCTCGTTGATGATGTCAAAGTTAGCTTCAACACCACGCTCGATCATCTTCTTGTACTTGAAGACTTCTTGCTCCACTTCTTCCAGCCTGGCATGGATGCTCCCCTCCTTGATAGGTCCCTTCAGATCTTCTTGATGAAGGACACCGTCCTCCATCCGAACAACCTGAGGGTGCTTCTTCACCTCAGCGAGGTAAGGGTTGATGACGTTGACGATGAACTTGTCCTTGGGGGAACTTGGAGAAGCCATGGCACCTAGATTCAGCTGAAAGATTCCCTGGCAGAAACAGATCGAAAAGAAAACACACGAAATCGCAAGATACGTTACCGGAACAATCCGGGCAAATACATAGCAAAAATTTATGCACAGAAAGGAAGGTAACAGGCTAAAGCGGGGTCGGAGACGGACTCCCGGGTGTCCAGGCGCCCTGGCGGCGCGGCCAGGAGGTAGGGCGCGCCAGGGGGGCGCCTGGACCCCCTGGAGCTCGTCTCCGGCTCCACTTAGGCTCAGAATTTTACTAATTTTGCAAAAACTCGTAATACAGAACTTTTATGGCGGTTCGCGATGTTTCCTTACCGTACTACATACCTTTTCTTTATTCTGCTTCTGCTGGCGTCTGAAACAGGGCTGCAACATGTTCTTCGTGAGTTGTTGTGTATATTATATTCACATCAACATTGACAGGGTCTCCTGCTATGTAATGTTTAAGTCTTTGCCCATTCACAACTTGAGGTTTGGTGCCTTCAAAATTGTTAATCTTAATTGCACCAGACCGATAAACTTCTTCAATATGAAATGGCCCTTCCCACCTGGAAAGTAGTTTGCCTGGAGAAAACCTAAAACGGGATCTAAACAACAAAACTTTATTACCAACATTAAATTCACGTTTCAGAATCTTCCTATCATGCCACTTCTTTACCTTTTCCTTGAACATTTTAGCGCTCTCGTAAGCTTCACTTGTCCATTCGTCTAGAGAAGTCAAGTTCATGAGACGCTTCTCACCAGCTAATTTTGGGTCAGCATTAAGCTCTCTAACAGCCCAGAAAGCTTTGTGCTCTAACTCTAATGGCAAATGGCAAGCCTTGCCATACACCATCTTATAGGGGGACATGCCCATGGGGTTTTTGTAAGCAGTTCTATACGCCCACAAAGCATCTCCTAACTTGTTTGACCAGTCCTTTCTATTTCTGTTTACTGTCTTCTGCAAGATCAACTTAATCTCTCTATTAGTGAGCTCAACTTGCCCACTAGTTTGAGGGTGATATGGTGAAGCAATTCTATGGTTGACATCGTATTTTGCTAAAGCTTTTCTAAAAGCTCCGTGCATGAAGTGTGATCCTCCATCAGTCATGAGATACCTTGGTACACCAAACCTAGGAAAAATTACATCTTTAAGCATTTTCAAAGATGTCTTGTGATCAGCACTTTCAGTGGGGATTGCTTCAACCCACTTGGTCACATAATCAACAGCTACTAAAATGTGCGTGTACTTGTGCGAAGAAGGAAAAGGACCCATAAAATCAAAACCCCAACAATCAAAAGGTTCAATCACTAGTGAGTAATTCATAGGCATCTCATTCCTTCTACTAATGTTACCAACTCTTTGACATTTATCACAGGCTAAAACATAATTTCTAGCATCCTTAAAGAGAGTAGGCCAATAAAAACTTGATTGAAGAACCTTATGTGCAGTCCTCTCACCGGAATGATGTCCTCCATAGGGACTATCATGACACCGTCTGAGAATGTCCTTCTGCTCATGTCCCGGTATGCATCTTCTCACGATCCCGTCGGGACCTTCTTTGAAAAGATGTGGGTCATCCCAAAAGTAGTGCCTCAAATCATGAAAGAACTTCTTCCTTTGCTGAAATGTTAAACCTGGAGGCAAATACTTTGCAACAATAAAATTAGCATAATCTGCATACCAAGGATCGGAAAGAGATTATACTTTTACAACGACAAGTTGCTCGTCTGGAAAACTATCGTTGACTGGAATAGGGTCGTGCGGTATATCTTCCATCCTTGAAAGATTGTCCGCCACCGGATTGTCTTCTCCTTTCCTATCAACAATCTGCAAATCAAATTCTTGAAGGAGTACCCATCTGATAAGCCTTGGCTTGGCATCCTTCTTTGTCATAAGGTACTTAATGGCTGCATGATCAGTATGAATAATAACTTTGGAATCAACAATGCACTGCCTAAACTTATCACAAGCAAATACTACAGCTAAGAATTCCTTCTCAGTAGTAGCATAATTCCTTTGAGCACTATCAAGGGTTTTTGCTGGCATAATGTATAACATTCAATTTCTTATCAACTCTTTGTCCTAAAACAGCTCCAACAGCAAAATCACTTGCATCACACATAATCTCAAAAGGTAAATTCCAGTCAGGTGGTTGTACATTAGGAGCGGTTATTAAAGCTTTCTTAAGGACTTCAAAAGCTTCCTTACAATCCTCATTAAATACAAAAGGGACGTCCTTCTGGAGAAGATTAGTGAGGGGCCTCGAGGTCTTAGAAAAGTCTTTAATAAATCTTCTATAGAAACCAGCATGACCAAGAAAACTGTGAATACCTTTGATGTCCCTTGGATAGGGCATCCTCTCAATAGCTTCGATCTTGGCTTTGTCCACCTCAATTCCCCTTTCGGAAATCTTGTGACCAAGAACAATTCCTTCGTTAACCATGAAGTGGCACTTCTCCCAGTTGAGTACCAAATTTGTCTCCTCGCATCTCTGCAAAACTTTATTAAGATTGTGAAGACAATGGTCAAAGGAGGTTCCATAGACGGAGAAATCATCCATGAAGACTTCCATAATATCCCCACAGAAACCATGAAAGATAGCAGACATACACCTTTGAAAAGTAGCAGGGGCATTACATAAACCAAAAGGCATACGCCTGTAAGCATAAGTACCAAAGGGACAAGTAAAAGTGGTCTTCTCTTGATCAGCAGTGTTAACATGAATTTGAGAGAAGCCAGAATAACCATCGAGATAACAAAAGTGGGTATTTTTGGATAACCTTTCAAGCATTTGGTCGATGAACGGCAACAGGTAGTGATCCTTCCTGGTTGCCTTGTTCAGCTTCCTATAATCAATACACATTCTATATCCAATAATAATTCTCTGAGGTATTAGTTCATTTTTATCATTAGGAACCACAGTTGTACCTCCTTTCTTAGGAACACAATGTACCGGGCTTACCCACTTACTATCAGCTATAGGGTAGATAATACCAGCGGCTAGAAGCTTGAGAATCTCAGTTCTTACAACATCCATCATCTTCGGGTTCAACCGTCGTTGATGATCAACAACTGGTTTAGCATCAGGCTCAAGGTTCATAGTATGTTGACAGATAGATGGACTAATCCCCTTAAGGTCATCAAGGGTATAGCCAATTGCACCTCGGTGTTTACGGAGTACTTCCAATAGTCGCTCTTCTTCATATCCTGAAAGGTTAGAATTGATAATAACAGGATATACTTTCTTTTCATCTAAATAAGCATACTTGAGCGTATCAGGAAGAGGTTTAAGATCGAACACCGGGTCTTCTTTCGGTTTTGATAAAATTCCCAAAGGTTCAACCGGGAGGTTGTGCTTCAGGATAGCAGGTTGCCTCAAGAATATTTCATCTAGTTCATTTCTTTCCTGCATATGCAAATCATTCTCGTGGTCCTCCATATATTGCTGCAAAGGATCATTAGGGGGAATAGCAATAGAGGCAATACTTTCAATAATTTTATCATCACTAGGTAAATCAGTACCACGAGGCTGCTTAGAGAACTTAGAAAAATTAAATTCATATGGCTCACCATTGAATTCAACAGAAACTTTACCTTTCTTGCAATCTATTATAGCTCCACAAGTTCTAAGAAAAGGTCTACCAAAAATAATTGGACAAAAATTGTCCCTCTCTGAACCAAGTACTAGAAAGTCGGTAGGGTATTTTACCTTTCCACATAGGACTTCAACGTCCCTCACAATTCCGATAGGAGAGATAGTTGTTCTGTTTGCAAGATGAATAGTAACATCAACTTCTTCAAGTTCACAAGGGGAAATCTCAGCGATGATCTCTTCATAAAGTGAATAGGGGATAGCACTTGCACACGATCCCAAATCGCATAGCCCATAATAATTGTGATCTCCTATTTTAACAGCTACCACTGGAGTACCTGAAATTGGGCCTTTATTCTTGGCTGTGACAAGGTTAGTGGAAACAGCACAAAAATTTATATTGGAATCCAAAACATCATTAGTAACAAGGTCTTTAATCAATGCAACTTGAGGATCGACCCTGATCTGGTCCTCAGGCTCATCAACTCTTCTCTCACTTTTATTAATTATGCCTGTCACAAGAGAGTGCTCCCTTATCCTTGCGGGAAAAGGAGGCTGTTCATATATAACTGCAGGTAAAATAGGGCCAGCAACATGAATATCAATAGGTGGCTCTTTAAAAGGTTCATGATGCTGGTCTCTCTTCTTTTTAAAAGAATCAACGTGAGAGGCAAAATTCTTACAGAAATCAATCATTAGATGGGAATCAAGACCAATCTTAGAGCAAAAAGTATTGAAGTAATCAGTTTTCACATAGCTCTCAATATAATCATGTTCATAATTTATAGCGGTTTCAATACCTTTATCGATTTCCCAGTCTTCGGTATTCCTCTGGATCCTTTCAATGAGATCCCACCTTTCTTCAACACTCTTCTTCTGAAATACCCCACTAGAGGAGGCATCCAGCATCTCCTTATCCTGACGAGAAAGCCTGGCATAAAAATTTGTAAGTATAATTTCCTTGGGAAGCTTATGAATAGGGCATTTGAGCATTAGGGACTTCAATCTCCCCCAAGCTTGAGCAATGCTTTCTCCGTCACGAGACCTAAAGTTATAGATATAGTTCCTGTCTTGATGAATTTCATGAAGAGGATAAAACTTAGTATAAAAGAGAGACATAAGCTCCTGCCAGTCAAGCAAGTGTGAGTTATCGAGAAGCCTATACCAATCTGAAGCTTTATCTATAAGTGATACAGCAAACAATTTCCTCATGACAAACTCCCTCGATACACCTGCAAGCTTAAATAATGAACATAGTTGTGACAAATATAGCAAGTGTTCACCGGGATGTCTGTCTCCTGCATAACGATTAGCCAAAACATAATCGATAATTCCAGCTGGTATTTTATAGGGCACAATTTCAGTAGGGGGAGGAGCAACCACCACATGTGTGGGGCGTCTTCCTGCAAGCAACGATCCAATAACAGGGTTGTCCATAAGGGCAAAGAGCAGCAATAGCAAAAAATAAAAAAAAGAATTATAAAAACTTCCTTACCAGTTTCACTTTACCAATAGCGCTACGCTCCCCGGCAACGGCGCCAGAAAACGGTACTTGATGACCCACAACCGTAAGGGATCTATTGCAGCGTTTTCGATAAGTAAGAGTGTCGAACCCAACGAGGAGCAAAAGGTATTGATAAGCGATTCTGAGCAAGAAATTACTGCAAGCACTGAAAGATAACTTTTTAGGGGTTTTCTCGATATAAGCAATAGGAAAGTAAAAGCAAGCAATGTAAATGGCACTGAGAGTAACAAGTGAACCAATCCTTTCTTAGCAAAGGAGAGGCCTAGCAACTGAACTTATAAAGGCTAAAGCGTTCCCGAGGACACACGGGAGAGGTAGTCATGTGCTTTCGCCATATTCCGTATCGATACTATGTTATGTGTTGATAAGTGTTGAGTGGGTGGATCTATGCTAGTACACTCTCTAGACTAAGATGAATGCACTCTTATGATTAAACACCTTGCAAGCATCCGCAAATACAAGATAGTATTTAAGGCAAAAGCCTAACCATAGCAATACGATCGAGGATCCATTGTTCCCTTATGCAAAAGCGTGCGAACTGGGGTTCAGGTTTCTGTCACTCCGGCAACCCACCGTAAGCATTCTTTGTACACAATGTATTCTCCTAGGTCCTTAATAAGGCGAAGTGTTGAGTGTTCGACTCACACAACACCACTAGTAGAATGACAACGCAACTTAAGTATCAAACAACACATATTACTTCAACAGCATATGACTACTAACAACAAGACTTTCCCCATGTCCTCAAGAACTAAGGTAACTACTCACGAGACATAAAAGAGATCATGATCAGTGGAGATAAATGGATGATAAACAATCTGGACATAATAATATTTCTCCAACAAAACTCAATAGCATTCACCACAAAGTAGTAATCAACACCGATGGAGTAGAGAGGATAGGTAGTACGAGTTACAACACAAGTTGCAATTGTGAGATGAGATTTGGATGAAGATGGAGATGGTGCTGGTGTTGGGGATGATGTTGATGATGATCTCGATGATGCCCGTGACGATGGTGATGACGATGGCGACGATCTCCCCTTCCGGGAGGTGATCTCCCCGGCGGAATCTGCCCGCCGGAGGTGGCTTTTTCTTCTCTGTAGGTTTCCGCCACGGAGCGGCGGCTGAACTCCGTCAAAACTCTCCTTTTTAGGGTTTTCGGATAACGGAGAGTATATAGGCAAAAGGGGGGCAGCCGAAAATGGGCCAGGGGCTCCAGGCGCCCCCCGGTGCGGCCAGGGGGGGCGCGCCCCCAGGGCGCCTGGGCACCCTGTGGCCCCCCTCTGGTTGCCCTTTCTCATGTCTTCGTGATTCGTCCGGAAAATATCCTCCGTCGATTTTCAGGTAATTTGGAGGTATTCTTCTTCAGCAACTCAGCGTCCACTTTTTACCGATGAATCCTGCGTCTGCTGCTTCGGCACCGGAAAGTTGCAAACTGTGTAAAATAGGCCAAAACAACATGAGAACATCATCGTAATGTGAAATATATCAATGAATAAGGATAAATTATGATACAAAATAGTGATGCATTCTGGACGTATCACGCCTCTAAGAAGAAGAAAACTGTGAACGGTGGTGGTGTCAAGAAAAACTCCACCATACCATCAAACATTGCCGGCGACTTTAATCCTTCATATGTTTTATGTCGTGCTAGTGATGGTCATGTGTTTGCTAAATTTGTTGGTTCTTCTTATGAGTAGATTGAATGGTCTATTTGGGTTCCTAAGACCCTTGTTACTAACCTCAAAGGACCCATTACCAAATGGGTACCTAAATCCAAGCATTGATCTCTTGTAGGAGTTTGCTTCCGGTGGGGGATCATGGTTGCTCGATAGTGGAGCCACAAATCATATGACCGGAAGCAAAGACTTGGTGGTGGATGTGCATCTAGGTTCATCTATGGCCACCAACGTCGAATGGGGTGATGCTTCATCTTCTAAGGTATTGGGGGTTGGCAAGGTGGTTGTCTCTCATGATCTCACGATCGAGAAAGTCATGCTTGTTGAGTCCCTTGCATACAATTTACTATCTGTTTGCCAACTTGCACTCATGGGCTTTGCTACATTCTTTGATATTGATACCATGGCCCTCTTGTGGAGCAAGACTCTTAAAGTAGCCTATGTTGGGCATGTCGAGAACGGTCTTTATGTGGTTAACTTCTCGAAGCAACCCACTAAGATAGCGACATGCCTAATGGCTAAAGTTGATGTGGGATGGCTTTGGCATCGCCGTTTGGCCCATGTTAATATGAAATCTTTGCAAAGTCTTCTCAAGGGGGACCATGTCCGAGGACTAACAAATGTTAGCTTTGCCAAAGATCGTGCTTGCAGGGCTTGCATTGAAGGAAAGTTACATGAGACGGCTCACCCTCCCACGACTATCGTCTATTCAAAAAGACCCCTAGAGCTCCTTCACATGGACCTCTTTGGGCCTCCATCTTTTGATAGTCTTGGGGGTAGAAAGTATTGCTTGGTGATTGTGGATGATTATTCAAGATACACCTAGGTATACTTCTTCAAGAAGAAGAGTGAGACCCAAAAAACCCTCATCAACTTTGCAAATGAAGCTCAACGACAACATGAAGCATAGATTTTGATGATCCGAAGTGACAACAGCACCGAGTTCAAGAACTACACATTGGATGAGTTTCTTAGTGATGAGGGGATCAAACATCAATATGCAGCACCCTATATCCCTCAACAAAACGGTGTAGCGGAGAGAAAGAACCGGACTCTGATGGATGCGGCAAGGACCATGATGGCGGAATTCAAATCTCCATACAACTTTTGGGCTGAAGCCATCAACACCGTGTGTCATGCATCCAATCGGCTCTATCTCCGCAAAGGCTTGAACAAAACTCCATATGAGATACTTACCGGTAACAAGCCCAATCTCAAGTACTTCCGGGTGTTCGGGTGTAAGTGTTTCATCCTCAAGAAAGGTGTTCGCTTGTCTAAATTTGAATCTAGAGCTCATGAGGACATATTTGTTGGTTATGCTACAAACTCTCATGCTTACCGTGTCCTCAACAAGTCCAATGGACTCATTGAGGAGATGAGTAACATAGAGTTTGATGAAAATAACAGCTCCCAAGTGGAGCAAAGTGGTACATGTGATGTAGCTGATGAAATTCCTCCTCAAGCCATAATAAGAATGGGTGTTGGATATATCCTACCCATTGAGGAACCCCTTGTGGCCGAAGGAGAAGGACAATGTTCCACTCAAGTGGAACCATCACCAACCCAAGACCCACACGATTCCGAAGAACAAAATGAAGGCCCTCAACCGGACGAACAAGGCCAAGTGCAAGATCAATCACAAGATGGTGGGGAGCAACCAAATGATGCACAAGGCCAAGTTCTCTCCTCCGAGCAAGATCAAGGTCAAGAGGAAGCTCAAGATCAAGATCTAGCTCCTGACGTCGCTCAAGATGATCAACTCAGCGCTCCTCAGTTATCTCTTGAAGAGCAATTGGAGCGTCGTGCTGCAAAAGTTGCCTCCAGGCTTGCTTCCAGAGAACATCACATGGAGAATATTCTAGGAAGCATCAAAAGGGGGGGTAAGCACTCGTAGACAATTAGCAAACTATTGTGCTCATCAAGCTTTTGTCTCCTGTGTTGAACCTCAGAAGGTATATGAGGCGCTCGAAGACCCTGATTGGCTTAATGCCATGCATGAAGAACTCCACAACTTCGAGCGCAACAAAGTGTGGCGTCTGGTGCCAAGGCCAAAGGAGAACCATAATGTCATTGGAACCAAGTGGATCTTTAAGAACAAGCAAGATGCTCATGGCATTGTCATCCGCAACAAGGCGCGTCTGGTGGCTCAAGGATACTCCCAAGTCGAGGGTATCGACTACGGCGAAACCTTTGCCCCCGTTGCTCGCCTTGAATCTATCCGTTTGTTGCTTTCCTATGATTCTCATCATAACTTTAAGCTACAACAAATGGATGTGAAAAGTGTATTTCTTAATGGTCCTATTAATGAGTTGGTATATGTCAAACAACCCCCGGGGTTTGAGGATCCCAAGTTCCCCAATCACGTGTATCAACTCGATAAGGCTCTCTATGGCCTTAAACAAGCCCCACGTGCGTGGTATGAGCATCTTACCGAGTTGTTACAAGACCGTGGGTTTGAAATTGGGAAAATCGACCCCACTCTTTTTACTAAGAAGGTCAAAGGGGAGTTGTTTGTCTGTCAACTATATGTTGATGATATTATCTTTGGTTCTCCTAACAAAGCTTTCAATGATAAGTTCGCCGCACTCATGACCACACATTTTGAGATGTCCATGATGGGAGAGTTGAAGTACTTCCTTTGGTTTGAGATCAAGCAAAGAAGAGAAGGAATCTTCATCAAACAAACCAAGTATACTCAAGACATGCTCAAGAGGTTCAATCTAAGTGATGTCAGGCCGGCTACTACTCCAATGCCAACCAAGTGCCAACTTGACATTGATCCCAATGGTAAAGCGGTGGATCGAAAGGTATATCGTTCTATGATTGGATCCTTGCTTTACCTTTGTGCATCTAGACTGGATATTATGTTGAGTGTGGGAATCTGTGCATGGTTTCAAGCCTCACCTAAGGAAAGTCACTTTGTGGCAGTCAAGCGAATCTTTCGGTATTTGGCTCATACCCCAAACTTTGGCTTATGGTACCCAAGAGGAGCAAATTTCAACCTTGTAGGTTTCTCTGATTCGGACTGGGTGGGATACAAAGTGGATAGGAAGTCCACTTCCGGAGGGTGCCAATTTCTTGGTTGCTCTCTCGTTAGTTGGTCTTCCATAAAGCAAAGTTGTGTGTCTCTCTCGTCCACCGAAGCTGAGTATGTGGCAGCTGGCAGTTGTTGTGCTCAACTCTTATGGATGAGGCAAACTTTAAAGGATTACGGTGTCACTTGTGACAAAGTGCCTCTTTGGTGTGACAATGAAAGTGCCATCAAGATTTCTCTCAACCCGGTGCAACACTTCAAGACGAAGCATATAGAGATTCGGTATCACTTCATCCGGGATCATATACGGCAAGGAGAGATCGAGCTTCACTATGTCAACACTCATGATAACCTTGCAGATATCTTCACGAAGCCATTGGATGAAGCAAGATTTCGCGAGTTAAGGCATGAGCTAAATATCATCAATTTGAGCAATGTGGCTTGAGACCTTGCACACACACCTCCCACTCAATATAGTTATCTTGTCTAGATGTAGGCATGGACATAGGGGGAGTATTGTTCTCTCAATGAGCTATTCCTCCCCCCATTATGCATAAATTGATCAAGTCTTTGTCATTTGCCATAATTAGATGGTATAAGTGCTTCAAGACGAGTATTGGTCATGGCCCCAAGGATAGTTCTTTGCGGTGCCATACCAAATAACTCAAACATAGGTGGCCTCGGCCGCCGACCTCCTCGTTGGAGTAGTGTTTTGCCTTGCGTGTGCGCTTTTTTTCTTCTCTCCTTTGCTAAAAGCCTCTTGTCGAAACATGCAAGTTCTCGGAGGGGCGGTACTACCGTGAGCTGTCACGGTACTACCGCAAAAGAGACTACGATACTACGCAAGTCCAGCACGGTAGTATTTTTTTACTGCCGCTGGTCGAGCGGTACTACTGCTTCGTGTGCGGTACTTCCGCCCGAGCGGTATTACCGCGATGACCGCGGTACTACCGCACTTATCCGAACAGGTGGGGGTTATAAGCGGGCAGGGGGAGTTCCAACTCCCCCATACCCATTCATCTCCTAACCCCCACGCCGTCTCTCTCTCTCCCTCTCAAGAACGCCGCCGGAAGACCTCACCGGATCTCCTCCCTCGGCCACTCTCCTCGCATTCCGACCAGTGGGATCGTTCCCCACCTCGACCTCTTGCCATGGATGAAGGTTTCTCCCCAAATCCCCTCTTATTTTTGCCTAGTTGTTGTTTTTAGGGTTTGGGGAGATGCTTGTTGTTCTAGCGTTCTTCTTGTTCTTATCCATGGAAGAGTAGGATGTAGGAGAGTGTTTTGCACTAGAAATGCTAGTAAGTATGATGCTACCAAGTTACCATGATCAGCCGTAGTACCGTTCGTCGTTCTACGCGTTCTAGTCCAGATCCGTTCTTTTCAGATCTGACCCGAGCGGTACTACCACTGGCTAACCGCGGTACTACCGCTGTGTCGCGTAAACGGTACTACCGCTCTGCACAGCGGTACTACCGTAATTACACGGAAGTAAATTTTTACTACCGCATACTGCGCGGTACTACCGCAACCCCCAAGCGGTACTACCGCTCCCTATGCGGTACTAATTTTTTACTTCCGTGTTCGTACGCGGAAGTACATTTTTACTACCGCATACTGTGCGGTACTACCGCAACCCCCAAGCGGTACTACCGCTCCCTAAGCGGTACTAATTTTTTACTTCCGTGTTCGTCGAGCAGTACTACCGCTTGTTTCATAGTCCCTTCGTAGCACTTACATATTATCCTTTCTACTTGTTTCATGTGCTTTTTTTGGCTTTTGCATTGATTCTCTTTGTGTTTCCGTCGTGTTCTTGTGTTTGTGTCTTAGGAGGTGGCTCCGGTTCCGATGTTCGTCGCACCAATCCCGTCCGTGACATCGGGTCCAAGTGTCTGCGCACCCTGAGTGATGTGCAGAGGGCTCCAATCCCCAACGCAAGTTCAAGACCGTCGCCAACAAGCACAAGGAATCATCTATAACCATGGAAGAAATGCCAGCTAATGAGTTCATGGCAAGGAGGAAGATCAATCCTTATGGAGAGCCCCGGGCCCAGTTTCATGGTGATGAACTCTTTTGGACCAAGCAGCAGTATCGCATCCACACAGAGGTGCTCAAGAGCAAGCACAACCTGTATGTGGATGCTCATTGGGTGGACATGGCCCACATGCGGAGGGCTGATAACCTGGCCTACTTTGCCGAGGCTCTGGATCTGGTAGAGCAGTTTGGGATTGAGCACTTCATGACCTTTCAGAATGATTTTGACCTATAAATCATTGCTCAGTTTTATGCTTCAGTGCACTTTCATACCAAGGAAGATCGCCCATTGACTTGGATGACAAATGGTCACCAGATGACTGCGACTTGGAAGGAGTTCATGGATCTTATTCAGGTTGCTGACGAGGGACTCCACAACCCAATTGGAGCTCGGTCTCATGCCAACCCAGAGGCTGCAAACAAAGACCGTCTGTTACCGTTTTATGTGGAGAAGACGCTTGCGAGTGGCAAGAAGACATGGGTGTTGAACCCCTTTTTGGACATCATGCATCGGATCTTCCGCAACACCTTGTTTCCTCGAGTTGGGGACAAGGACAAGGTTCATGCATACCTCGTCGACATGCTGCTGATGTGTGAGGCGGCTCGCACAGCTCAGTCTCCACCACTTGGCATATCCCATATCATGTGGTGTGAGCTTCGCTTTGCGATCTACACTCGCAAGGTGCCCATCTATGGTTCGTTTCTATTTCTGCTCATCTCCAAGACTTGGGAGAAACTTTACCCTGATGAGGAGTTCGAGGCAGAGTGTATTCGTCATGACCCCATCCGTCTTCGCATCAAGACTCGTTGGGCCAACACTGCCACTCGTGCACAAGCTGCTGTAGCACAGATGGGTACTGACGAGGAGCCTGTGGAGGAGGAGCCAGCTGAGGAGAGTCCTAGAGGATATGCTCCTCCCTCGTCTGAGCCCTCTTGGGCTAATAAGCTGAAGAAGAAGATGAAGGCCCTTTTCTGCATGCAAGCTCAAGGTTAGTACATGGCTCATGTCACTCACAAGGAGTCTCGCCAGCGTGACAAGAAGATCATGAGGATCTTTGGTGAGCATGTGTCCAATGGATCCGAGGAGAACATCACTCCTGAGGCAGACTGGATGGCCCATCAGGGGTACAAGTGGTCTGAGTCTGACGAGGAGCAGCAGGAGTCCGATGGAGAGCATGATGACTGAGTTCTTCTGCGAGAGCTACCTCCTCTCTTAGTTGTCCTCTTTCCCTTTGTGGTGTCTCGATGCCAAAGGGGGAGAGAGTGGGATTTGCGTCTTGTGCCGTTCTTTTTGCTTTTCGTTGGTCGAACTCTCTGTTTGCATGTTTGCTTTTGTGTCGTGTGCGTGAGACTATCGTATGGTGTAAGACATATGCTCCTCTACCGTTAAACTCGTTATGTCTCTACTATATTATGTCGTGAGCAGTTAGTTTACTTCCCCTTGTTTATGTGCTCACCTCATCCTCCTTACTACTATGCGTAGACTCTTATTCTTTATGCAAGGAGTATATTATCTGTAGAATATAGGGGGAGCTTTGATCCTAGTATGTGTATTGTGCAGTCGAAAGCACTCTCTATTGTATGCACACATCTAGGGGGAGCTTGCCTATATTCTAGCGTTTATTAGGATTGCATACTTTCTTATATATCCTTGTGCAAATCCCGTATTGTCATCAATCCACCAAAAAGGGGGAGATTGTAAGGGCATATTTCTCCCTAAGTAGTTTTGGTGATTGATGACAATGCATTTGCGGACTAATCGTGTACTCTAAGCTCTTTCAGATATATCTCTCCTAGGCACAAGACGATTGTGAGCCCCTCGGATTCTATGGAAGACGGTGTTTCCTTTTTGCTCTCTTTCGGTGGTTTCTAGTAATAGGAAAGCCGTACTATTAAGAGGGGGTGATACGTCCAAAACGTATCTATAATTTCTGCTTGCTCCATGTCTCTTTTGGGTGATATTGCTATGATATTTATACACTTCCATACACTTTTGATCATATTTGGACTAACCTATTAACTCAGTGCACCCCAGTGCCAGTTTCTGTTTTCGGCTGTTTTTGTATTTCAGGTTTTCATGTTACGAGAACTGCCAGGAAAAATCCAGAAAAATTATATAAAAAATCAGCGTTCCAGAAACTACCGTGCGCCCGAAGGACAGCCGGGAGGGCCACCAGGGCTCCAGGCGCCCTGGCGGCGCGCCCCCCCTGGGCCGCGCCGGGGGGCGCCTGGGCCCCCCGAGGCTCCTCCGATGCCCCCCTTTGGCATATATTTAAAGCGTGTCGCGGAAACCCTGATTCCAGACCCCTTTTCTCCAAACGCGATTCCGATCTCCGCCGCCATCGCCATCAAGCTTCGGGGGACCAGAATTCCTGCGCCGGCACCCTGCCGGGACGGGGAAGTGCCCCCGGATTCATCTCCATCGACGTTGCTTCCTCCCTCCATGATGCGAGAGTAGTTCCACCTCGGTGCTGAGGTTCTTACCAGTAGCTATGTGGTCAATTCTCTCTCCCATGATGTGATCTTCGTTGTGATCATAGGCTATGTTAATCTAGGGTGATCCCATGACATTTCCCCTTCCTCTATGTATTGGATTGATGTACTCACTTGTCTTTATCTAGTATAATCCCCGAGACCAAGGTGACAACGGTCTATTGGACATGGATTAGAACAATATTTTCATGAGTGATTTCCTCTCTTGTGTGTTGATTGAAGATTGAGAGTCTCTTGGTGCTTGTCTTTGACTATCCTTTAGATATGTTGTGGTGATTGTGGGACTCTCTTTGGATGGCCGCGGTGACATTGGGAAATCCTTAGATTGAGAACTACGAACTTTGAGGTGTGCTTTTGTAGCCCTACATAATTCTCGTCCTCTCTTGACCACGAAGGAATGACCTCCGGGTGCGTCTCCATTGCATGTTTTATGGGAAATATCATGTGATTCGATTATGTTAATGTTGTTGGGAGTTGCCACTAGTGAAAGTATGAACCCTAGGCCTTGTTTCCACCATTGCAATACCATTTGTGCTCACGTTTACCACTTGTTTGCTTGCTGCACTTTTTATTACAAATTTATATTACTTTGTTTTGCCATCCATATCACTTGCCATTTAACATCTCTTCGCCGAACTAGTGCACCTATACATCTGACAAGTGTATTAGGTGTGTTGGGGACACAAGAGACTTCTTGTATCTTAGTTGCAGGGTTGCTTGAGAGAGACCATCTTCAATCTCTACTTCCCTGAGTTCGATAAACCTTAGGTCATCCACTTGAGGGAAATTGTTGCTGTCCTACAAACCTCTGCGCTTGGAGGCCCAACATAGTCTACAAGAGTAGAAGCGTGTGTAGACATCAAGCTATTTCTGGCGCCGTTGCCGGGGAGGTGAGTGCTTGAAGGTATATCTTTAGATCTTGCAATTAAATCTTTTTGTTTCTTGTTTTTATTTCACTAGTTATGCTTATGGACAACCTTGCTATTGGATCGTTGCTTGCGGGAAGACGCCCCACACCTGTGGTGGTTGCTCCTCCCCCTACTGAAATTGTGCCCTATAAAATACCAGCTGGTATTATCGATTATATTTTGGCTGATCGTTATGCAGGAGACAGACATCCCGGTGAACACTTGCTATATCTGTCACAACTATGTTCATTATTTAAGCTTGCAGGTGTATCAAGGGAGTTTGTCATGAGGAAATTATTTGCCTTGTCACTGAAAGGAAAAGCATTGGAATGGTATAGGCTACTAAATGACTCTCACCTGCTGGAGTGGGAAGAGATCCAGTCTCTCTTTTACTCCAAGTTTTATCCTCTTCATGAAGTCCATGAGAATAGGAATTATGTTTATAATTTTTATCCTCATGACGGAGAGAGCATAGCTCAAGCTTGGGGGAGACTGAAAACGTTAATGCTAAAATGTCCTAACCATGGGCTCCCCAAAGATATAATTATTACTAATTTCTATGCGAGGCTTTCTCGACAGGATAAAGATTTGATCGACGCTTCCTCTATGGGTTCTTTCACAAACGAAAAGATTGATGCTAAATGGGAACTCCTTGGAAGAATTCAACGCAACACTGAAGATTGGGAGATCGACAAAGGTAAAGAGTCAGGTATAATTTATGAGTATGATTGCATTAATTCCTTTGTTGAAACTACAAGTTTTAATAAGTTTAGTGCTAAGTTTGGGCTTGATTCTCAACTATTTGTTGATTTCCTCAAATCTTTTGCTTCACATCTTAATATGCCTAAGGAGGATTGGATCAAGTATCATAAACCTTTTAAAGAGACTTGCAAAGAAAATGAAATTGTTCATGATGATTGCAACATGCATGATCCAATTCCTAAAAATGAAGTTTTATATAAGCATGTTAATTTTTGTGGAGTGGATAGACCTTGTGAAAGGCCTATGATTGAAGAAGAGAAGTATTGTAAGCAACATAAGCATGAAAGAACAATCACTTGGGTCAGAGATTTAAATGAAATTGCTAGAGAATTGTGTGACCTTTATCCTTTTACTTGTGAACTTAGTCGTATAGAGGGTCACTTTAATTTTCAATGCATGAACTTTCCAAACATAACTGTTAACCGGTTGTGTGATAACATGATCACCTCTGATCTTTATGATGAGCTTATGTTATTTTTGATGTGTGAAGAGTTATCAGAAAAGACTTCATGGCTAGATGTTAATGCCATAGGAATAAAAAACACTTTGCAAAATTGCCATCTCTATTGTGTTGTTAATTGCCGTGAAAATGATTACATAGGTAAGATTATAAAGGAGGGAACTTTACCAAAGTATAAAAATGTCTCTTATATTTCTGCTAATAAAAAGGAGAGTTTCTCCCAAGTTTCCCCTATTGTTTCTAATGATAAACCAGGATATGTGGAGAAGCTTCATCTCCAACCACTCCCTCCTAAGGTTAAGAAGAAGAAAAAGAAGAGGAGGAGGAAGAGGAGCAAGAAAGAAGAAGAATGGGTATCAACCTGGCCTGAGCATATTCCTCCCATCAACTTTTGTCCTAACGATTGTAAGTTTAAAGAAGAAGGTGAAGTTTATTGCCTTAATTATCATCTTGATGATACGTCCGTAGGTACTATTGAAGATGATTTTGATTATGATATGCATGTTACTTATTGTGATTGGGAAAATGATGATAATGCTACTTATGATCTTGAAAATCTTTTTGGTACCAACTCTGAAAGTGATGATATGGGAAGCTCTAAGCTTGGGGATGATAGGATTGCAAACCCTTTACCCACTAATGATGTGATAATTGTAATTCTTTTGCTAGTAAGAATAAAGACAACATGATTACAAATATAGTTGCTAGCAATGATAATGCTCTTCTCTACTATGATGATGTCATAACTCCAACCTATAGTGATTATAAAGGTACCTATGACATAAGGAGAAATTATCCTTATGAAACTTGTCATAATCATGGAGGGAATTACTCCCTTGTTGAACACCACCCTCCTAATACACAAGTAATCTATAGTGTTCAAGTTGTTTATGATAGTCCTACTCCCACTATTACCAATGAGAAAGATTATGCTCATGTGGAGAGTAAGAGTACCTTTTTGCATGTGGATCATGGTAACAATGCTTTACGTGATGCTTATATTGTTGAGTTCATCCATGATGCCACTGAAATTTATAATGAGAGAGGGAGACTTGGTTCTAAATATCTTAATAATAAGAAGTTTCCTCTCTTTATGGTGAATATTTTGAAGTTATGCTTGTTTTGCCTTCCTATGCTAGTTGCTTTGTGCTTCAATGAATTATTCTATTGCAATATTCATATGCATAGGAAGCATGTTAGGCTTAAATGTGTTTGGTATTTGCTTCTTGATGCTCTCTTTTGTTCTTCAGCTCTTATTCCTACGAGAGCATCATTAAAGTCCTATCTTTATGGCTATAAAGAAAGAGCTCTAGGGAGACAACCCTTGTTATGTTTACTTTCAGTTTTAGTGGTCTTGATGTTTGTTACTACTGTAGCAACATCATTGTATCTTTATTTTTCAGCTTTGTGCCAAGTTTAGCCTTTGATTGCAAGAAAGTTCAAAAGTTGTGACGTGCTGTCCAGGAAACAGATTCTGTCCTTGGATAGAAAAATTTGTATAAAATCACCAGATCATCTTTTTGGTCTGAATTTTTTCGACAGCGTGCTCTATATAATTGTCTTTCGTGCTTCTGTTTTGAGTTTTTTTTATTAGAGTTGCAGAAGTGCCCCGGAAAAATCATTTACTACCTGCTGTTCTGTTTTTCACAGATTCTGTCATGTTTTGCCTTTCCTTCATTTTGCAAACCTAGAGCTTGCTTTTTCTTTGCAAAAACCTTTTGGAAATCTTGAGAAACAGTAGAACTTCAAGAATATCTTTATTTCCAGCAAGGAACAATTATTTTATTATGGGTACTAACCTCGCTAATCAGATTATGATGAGTTATGTATGAAGGGAGTTTTCAAGTGTGCGAGGGAAGATGATAAAAAGATTCAGGAGTGTCAAGCGCTCAAGCTTGGGGATGCCCCCGTGCATCCCCTTCTCCATCAACATTATCAGTTCGTCCTTCGTTCCACTATATTTTAATCACTTCATGTGTTATGTGCTATGCTTGGAGCGTCTTGTGTTAGTTTTCCTTTTAGTTTTCTTTAGCTTTTCATAACGAGTTGGAACTCAGCTTTCTTTATGTGGGAGAGAAACACGCTCCACTTCTACCTAGAACATAACATAGAATTTGCATGTCTATCTTTGCTGTGTGTGTTCTTTGTCTTTTAATAGCTACTATCATGCTTAGCTCTTAACTTTCATGCTTATCTTTTTAAAGAGCTTTTGTTTAGTTGGTTGCTTGAACTCTCTTTAGTTATCATGTTTATCTTATTAAGAGAGTTTGCTTCCGTTGCATTGGTTGATATGTCTATGATAAAGATGCTACGTGCATAATGGCGCTTAGTAGTTCATGTTTTCTTATGGTTAGTCTCAAATAGCTGGGGGGTTCCCAATGTGTTATTGGAGTACCAACATGATTTGTCTGCCTATGATGTGGTATGGTTTAGTAATATCTTCCTTCAAAGAATTTATTTTGATTGACTTGGCGTACGCTCACGCATATTTAAGACTGTAAAGAAAGTCTGTCAAGCCTTGATGATCTTTTGTTTCTGAGTAGCGATATAACTTCCATGCCTGATTCAATGTTGCTTTGTCGCTCTGCATGATTATGACCGTCATTGCTCTCTTAGTTGGTCGCTCCCCGTCTTTTGCTAACCTTCGCCTGTACTAAGCGGACTAACTGCTTGTGCATCCACATCCTTTTAATCTAGTTATGCCATATGAGTCCACCATATCTTCCTACATGGTATTTACCTGCCATTCCTAACGGAGACTTGCATGTACCATCTCGAAATTATTCAAAAAAGCATTTCTCTTTTGTGCCTCTGTTTTAGCTCATGAGGAAGTAGTAGTTAATTCATGATCTTTTTAAGTTGGACAAGCTTCACCCCGGGATTGCATGTCTAATGTGCAAACCTATAATACGAGAAGGAACTGGCAAAGAGTGCGCCCGGCTCATTAAAAAACTATAAAACAAACAAACCCTCCTTCACGCTTTGTTCATGAGAAATCAGAAAACTTTGGCAGTGATAAACAAAGGAGATTAAGAGGATGTGATCGTCCTCATGCGGGAGTCGTTCCTCGAAACTTGTCCACCTCGAGAAGTAATTGAGTTATCTGCTAGCATTCGTTGACGAAATATGCATATTCTAAAAAATAATTTTTACCTCTGTTTTTAAAACCAAGAGCTCTGGTACATGTTTAGTTTTTGTTTCCGACTACGGGATTTCAACCTTGCCAACAAAAGCCACGGTTCGAGAGTCTCCACCTTCTTTTAAAAGCACCAACTACTGAGAGCATGATTGTCATTCTGAGTGTAATGTGCATTGTCCCAAAGTAGCATTGCCTTTTGCATGATTGTGATATCGTTTATTTTGAAATCATTGTATCTAGTCATCACTTAAACCTTGGAGGTGCCCCTGCATTTATGTTTTGCTTCACTAAAGGGGGCAAGCTAGATATCACTTTATCATATTTGCACATCATGTTCATTGCAAATCTATTTGATGTTTCAGTATCATATTGTAAAACTTTCAGTCCTTTGTGATTTTCTCATGAGGCAACTTAATTACTATAGATTCATTGTCTCAGTAAGCTTTTGTCATATGACTATGAAAAAGTCCTATATGGTTAATAGCATGTCACCACAGAAATTATTCTTGTTATAATTTACCTACTCGAGGACGAGCAGGAATTAAGCTTGGGGATGTTGATACGTCCAAAACGTATCTATAATTTCTGCTTGCTCCATGCCTCTTTTGGGTGATATTGCTATGATATTTATACACTTCCATACACTTTTGATCATATTTGGACTAACCTATTAACTCAGTGCACCCCAGTGCCAGTTTCTGTTTTCGGCTGTTTTTGTATTTCAGGTTTTCACGTTACGAGAACTGCCAGGAAAAATCCAAAAAAATTATATAAAAAATCAGCGTTCCAGAAACTACCGTGCGCCCGAAGGACAGCCGG
>LR738713.1:364351834-364489828 GCA_902687465.1 Secale cereale | reverse complement strand
CCAGGGCTCCAGGCGCCCTGGCGGCGCGCCCCCCCGTGCCACGCCGGGGGGGGGCGCCTGGGCCCCCCGAGGCTCCTCCGATGCCCCCCTTTGGCATATATTTAAAGCGTGTCGCAGAAACCCTGATTCCAGACCCCTTTTATCCAGACGCGATTCCGATCTCCGCCACCATCGCCATCAAGCTTCGGGGGACCAGAATTCCTGCGCCGGCACCCTGCCGGGACGGGGAAGTGCCCCCGGATTCATCTCCATCGACGTTGCTTCCTCCCTCCATGATGCGGGAGTAGTTCCTCCTCGGGGCTGAGGTTCTTACCAGTAGCTATGTGGTCAATTCTCTCTCCCATGATGTGATCTTCGTTGTGATCATAGGCTATGTTAATCTAGGGTGATCCCATGACATTTCCCCTTCCTCTATGTATTGGATTGATGTACTCACTTGTCTATATCTAGTATAATCCCCGAGACCAAGGTGACAGCGGTCTATTGGACATGGATTAGAACAATATTTTCATGAGTGATTTCCTCTCTTGTGTGTTGATTGAAGATTGATAGTCTCTTGGTGCTTGTCTTTGACTATCCTTTAGATATGTTGTGGTGATTGTGGGACTCTCTTTGGATGGCCGCGGTGACATTGGGAAATCCTTAGATTGAGAACTACGAACTTTGAGGTGTGCTTTTGTAGCCCTACATAATTCTTGTCCTCTCTTGACCACGAAGGTATGACCTCCGGGTGCGTCTCCATTGCATGTTTTATGGGAAATATCATGTGATTCGATTATGTTAATGTTGTTGGGAGTTGCCACTAGTGAAAGTATGAACCCTAGGCCTTGTTTCCACCATTGCAATACCATTTGTGCTCACGTTTACCACTTGTTTGCTTGCTGCACTTTTTATTACAAATTTATATTACTTTGTTTTGCCATCCATATCACTTGCCATTTAACATCTCTTCGCCGAACTAGTGCACCTATACATCTGACAAGTGTATTAGGTGTGTTGGGGACACAAGAGACTTCTTGTATCTTAGTTGCAGGGTTGCTTGAGAGAGACCATCTTCAACCTCTACTTCCCTGAGTTCGATAAACCTTAGGTCATCCACTTGAGGGAAATTGATGCTGTCCTACAAACCTCTGCGCTTGGAGGCCCAACATAGTCTACAAGAGTAGAAGCGTGTGTATACATCAGGGGGTCCGCTTCGGAAAGGTTTGGGTGGAATCAACACGTACACATCTATACTCTCGCACCACCTTTCCTTTGCTTCTTTGGAGATCCGGCCGTTTTCCTCGTAAGCACAAACCATGGCTTCCTACTAGTACAGCTGCCTGGCAGGCGGTAGTACTGCTCCTGTAAGCGGTAGTACCGCACAGCCACAGGGTAGTACCGCCTCTGGACACGGTAGTACCGCACCAGCGGTAGTACTGCATCACAAGGACAGTAGTACCGTGTATCTGGCCCGGCACTGCACCAAGTACGGTAGTAGGTACGGAAGTAATTTTTTACTTCCGCATCCTACGCGGTAGTACCGCTTGAGTCAAGCGGTAGTACCGTGCCGTGTTTTTCTACTACCGTATTTCTGCGTATGTAGCTACGGATGTATTTTATTTCATCCGTGCTTGTCCTCAGCCTGCTTGTCTCTGCCTTGCGGTAGTAACGCAGGGACGAGCGGTAGTACCGCTCAGGCAGTACTACCGCCCGTGTGCCTTCGCAACAGAGTGCAATCTCGGCTAGTACTGCTCCAGCGGTAGTACCGCACCCAGAGCGGTAGTACCGCTGGCCAAGCGGTAGTACCGCAACTTACGTGCGGTAGTACCGCGCTTTGCGGGCAGAAATATGGGATAACGGTTGGATTTGTTCTCCCACTATATATAGGGAGTCTTCTTCTCCAAGGAGACTCACCTCTTCCACCCCAAGCTCCATTGTTGCTCAAAGCTCCATTTCTGCACGATCTCTCTCCCTAGCCAATCAAACTTGTTGATTTCCTCAGGAGAGCTTGAGGAGGCATCGATCTACACTTCCACCAAGAGATATTTGATTCCCCCCACTAATCCTTGCGGATCTTGTTACTCTTGGGTGTTTGAGCACCCTAGACGATTGAGGTCACCTCGAAGCCATACTCCATTGTGGTGAAGCTTCGTGGTGTCGTTGGGAGCCTCCGATTCGGTTGTGGAGATAGCCCCAACCTTGTTTGTAAAGGTTCGGTTGCCGCCTTCAAGGGCACCACTAGTGGAATCACGACACCTTGCATTGTGTGAGGGCGTGATGAGAATACGGTGGCCCTAGTGGCTTCTTGGGGAGCATTGTGCCTCCACATGGCTCCAATGGAGACGTACTTCCCCTGAAAGGGAAGGAACTTCGGCAACACATCCTCGTCTTCACCGGTTCCAATTGTGGTTATTTCTTCCCTTTACTTGTGCAAGCTTTACTTGTTTATCTTATATAGGTTGCTTGTGAGGTTGTTATCTTTACTTCCTTTTAGTTGTCATCGTAGTAGCTTATCTAGACAACTTACTTTGACGCTTAATTTAAAGTGGTTAAGAAAAGCTAAAAATTGTTAGTTGCCTATTCACCCCCCCCTCTAGTCAACCATATCGATCCTTTCAATTGCCATGGTGTTATTTTTGTGCAGAAATAAAAGTCCTCGGAATGACCTGAAAATCAACGGAGAATATTTTTGGAATATATAAAAAATATTGGCAAAAGAATCAAGACCAGGGGGCCCACACCCTATCCACGAGTGTGGGGGCGCGCCCACCCTCCCTGGGCGCGCCCCCTATCTCGTGGGTGTCACGCCCAAGATGGGATTCTATCCCGATCACGTGATACACTCGTGATTGGGGCACAACCGCATTTCGGGCGCTTAGCAAGATGGATATCATTACATTGTACCATTACAAAAATACATGGGGATACAACAATTCGTACAAGTCACATGAATACAACAACATCAATACAAGACATCCGACTACGGATGCAAACATGAAAAGCACAACGACATCCATCCTGCTATCCTGGGTTGTCGACCAGGAACCTAGCCCAAGACTGACGAGGAAGAAGAAGAACGAACTCCAACACAAAGAACATCGCTCTCACGTCAAGTCATCGGAAACCTGCACCTGCAATAGTTGTTGTAGTATCTGTGAGCCACGAGGACTCAGTAATCCCATAACCATGGGTATCAATACTAGCAAAACTTAATGGGTAAGGAGAGGTTAAGAGGTGAGGTTGCAGCGGCGGCTAAGCATTATATGGTGGCTAACTTACGAGTACAAGAATAAGATGAGCATCTACGCAAACGGTCGCAAACTAGTAATGATCGCTAAGGGATCCTGAACTACCTACGGGTCAAACATAACCCCACCGTGTTCTCTTTTCAAAGTGAAAAGAGAGGGTCACGGTTACTCACACGGTTCGTGTATTTTATTTCGAATCCTCTGTCAAGTTAACTACAACCGAATATTAACAAATTCCAATCTGCCACATAACCACGGGCACAGTTTTCGAAAGATCATAACCCTGCAGGGGTGTCCTAACTTAGCCCATCACAAGCTCTCATGATCAGCAGAGGTAAAAAACCTCATATCTTAGGGACAGCCCAATCAGACTCGGAATCCCGGTGCACAAGACATTTCGACAATGGTAAAACAAGTCCAACAAGACCTCCCGGCGTGTCGACACCCTGGTAGTAGCCGCACGTATCTCGTCTCAGGCCACGTCCGGATTGTCCAAACTTCCGGTAGACCAAAATACCAGAGTTGCCCCTGGCGGTCACCGGCGGTTGACAGGTTTGGACAAACACTCAGGAGGAGCACTGGCCTAGGTTGTAAATTAAGTCCTCGGGGTCCGGAAAGTTACTATGCAAGTTTTTAGTTATTAGGCAAATGGTAAAACCAAAGTTGGGCCTTGCTGGAGGAGTTTTATTCAAAGCAAACTTTCAAGGGGTCCCCATATACCCAACCGCATTAGGAACGCAAAATCATGGAACATAACACCGGTTTATCGGTTGTTAAGGCGGCATGAGTGGAACAAAACACCAAGCAAATGGCCAAGCCTTCCACCCATTGCCAATTATATAGATGCATTAATTATAGTAATAGATATTGTGATGTTCAAACAACCAAGATCCAACATGGAGCAATCTTCATCTTCACCTGCAACTAACAACGCTATAAGAGGGGCTGAGCGAGCGGTAACATAGCCAAACAATGGTTTGCTGGGATGGTGTCAAAGGTTAGAGGTTTCATGGCAACAGTAGAGGCTCACAACAAATGATGGGTGGCGCGACATATAGCGAGAGCATGGAGACAACTAGCATAGCAATGATAGTAATGAGATCCAAGGTTACGGTCATCTTGCCTGGAATCACGCTAGGAAGAAGAACGAGTCCATGAAGAAGACGAAGCCACAAATATGAACCAAGTGTAGTCGAACGAACGGATCCTCACGATCGCAACGAAACAACACTAACGAGAAGAAGCAAGCACCACAGTAAACACACAACACAAGAACATGACATGATGCTCAAACAAGTATGATGCAAGACAAGTCTATATGATGCAAAACATGACAAGGGATGATGCATACAAGACCAACACAACCAAACAAGTTTAAATGAGGCTGGAAACCACATATAACAACTCTGGTAAGTCCTCATATGCAAATTTCGAAGTTGGTCCAGATCTGAAAAAACCTTAAGTTCAAGTTGTTAAACAGCATGTTAACATGCACCATGATGACCTACTTGAAATTCTAGTCAAGTTACATATAAAGTTCATTTAATTTGGAGCTACGGCCTAGAAGATATGAGCAAAACAAGTCAAGCATGGCATTGATGTAAAACGCATCCAAACATCAAGCAAACATACTCCAAACAGGTATACAACATGTTATTATGCATCTACATGCAAAAACACACAAGTTTCATATAGGGCACACCCAAAACGGAGCAACAGTTCATCACATACACACGAAGCAAGTTTGAAACACAATCAGCCCAAAACAGCAAGTAGGCATATAGTTGACATCAAAACAACATGATACAATAATATTTCATGGCAACAAAAGGCATGGCAAGCATGTACATGTCAAGCACTATAAGCATGATCACTGAGCTACTACCAAACACCACTAGAACATGCTCAAAACATCATGGCAAGATTGCAAAAGATAACAGATTCACAGACTTAGTGAAATAAACTGATCATGGCAGCAACAACGACAAGTAGGCATGTTTGCAAGCTTGTGCAACTCATCTCAAAGCATATCATGGCATGTGAATATAACCAACAACAAAAATACATGTTTATGCAGCTACTCATGGCAAGAACATTGTCATAGGATGCATATAACACTAGCTATTCACATGGAAAAACTGAACTTACTGTTAACAGGCTGACATCAACATTTTATAGCAATTTGAGAGCAAGAAGTAAACAAGCTACAACAACCTATAATTGCAAACAAGGACATGGATGGATAGAGCATAACATGGACATCAAGACATGATCATTGGGCATCCCAAAACATTCATGGATTTGAGTGGGGCATCAAGCAAACATGACATCAGGATATAACAGTTTCATACTAAGCAGTTTTCATCAAGTGTAAGAAATCAGCCAACATCGAGTAGGTCATTTTGCAAGCTTGTCCCACTCAACACAAGGCATATAATGAAAAGTGGATTGCACCACAGCAAATATGACATGATTGTGCTTCTAAAACATGTTGACATGATGGTCAAACAAAAATCACACATAAAGATATGAAAAAGTCAAATGAGCATCTTATAACAGTTTTCAGCACTTAACATCAATATGCACTCTTGCAATAGAGATAAACATGGCAATATGGCACCTAACATGAATGCAACAGCCACCAACATGTAGAGCACTTCACAATGAACATTTTGACATATCATACACTCCATTTGAACCAACATGCACAAAGTTACACCATGTTAAACATGCATACATATTGTTGACAGAAAACAAGGACTTGACAATAAAATCACATAGCAGTTTTGCAACAAAGATTAAGGCATCAAGATGAACAATAACATGCATGAAAATGCATCTAACATGTAGAGCACTTCGAGACAAACATTTTGACATATTATAAGCTCATTTTGGATAAACGTGCACAAAGTTACATCATGATGAAAATGCCTATATGAAGTTAATAGAACAAAGGACTTGGCCATATTTTAAACAAGGAAAAGAAAAAAATAGTTTGAGCGTTGGATAGCTAGATTGCGCACAGAGCGGGGTATAGGTGGAACAGCTCACCCAAGGCCCGTGGGCCGGTCCGGTGCAGTGGGCGGTTCGAGGAGGCCGGTCCAGAGCGGCCCAAGGTGGTCGGTGCGGTTCGGGCCTGTTCTGCCTGGACCGGCCGAACCGGGCGCGTTTGGGGCGGTTCGACCCGACGTGGTCAATGCGGGGGCGCGGTCGGGGCTCGGGCATCGCCCCATCGATGAGGACAACGATGCTGGACATGCGGCGGCGGCGGCACTGCAGGCCTCTGGCGGGGCAGCGTGAGGGGCCGAAGGGGGGGTCAGGGTCACCGGATCCGGGGGATCCCGACCGGATCGGGAGAAGGGCGGACGGCGGCAAGCGGATTCGCCGACGGCGCGGCAGGGCGCGGCGAGGCGGCGAGCTCGGCGTCGACGGTGGTGCTGGCGGGCGAGGCAGGGAGGTAGAGCGAGCTGCGGGGAGCGCTGGGTCGGCGATGGAGGTCGCCGGCTGCGGCAGAGCGAAGGACGCCGGCGCGGAGCAGTGACGCAAGCATGGGCAAGGAGAAGCACACGAGGGGGCGGGGTGATCGCGACTGCGGCGGCGAGGCAGGCTTGTCTGGGCCCGGTTGCGGCCCGTGGCGGGCCAGATCCGGGTTGTGGTGGGCCGCGATGGTGGAGAGGCCTGGGGGGCGACATGGCGGCTGATGGTTCGTGGAGGCGCCGGCTGGCGGCGGCGCTGGCGTGTGGGACGGTGACAAGTGCCAGCGGCAGGTGGATCTGGCATTGAAAACGAGGAAGGAGAGGGAGGTTTGCAATTTTGGTGGTCTAGGCCTTCCTTATATAGTAGGTAGGCTAGGGTTTGGGTCTAGGGGGTGATTTTGGACCCTTCGATCGAATCGGACGACTCCGGTCGGAGGGGTGGTGTAGGTGGGCTAGATGGGCTGTGTAGAGGGGCTGAGTGGGCTGAGAAGAGAGGGAGCTAGCAGCCCGGCACGGAGTTTCCGGAGACCGAAAACATCCGACGTTTAGCCCGGCACGGTGCCGCTACAAATGAAAGTTGGGCTATCAAACGGACTCCGAATGCGACGAAATTTGACAGACGGTCTACCTATACTATAATAAGACCGTACGTCAAGTTTCATCTCATTCGGAGAACATTTTCTGGCCACTTATAAAATAAAGTTTCGGAGGTGCCGCGGGCGCGTGCGAGTGTGTCTGGGCTCCGAACGGACAACGGAAAGGACGGGCGGACTCAGACAGATGCAAGTTTTGAAAACTATGCAGATGGAATGCACATGATGATATGGAAAAATGCAACATGCAAGCAGATGGCATGGCAACGACAGCGAATAACTGGAAGACACCTGGCGCATCGGTCTCGGGGCGTCACAGTAGGCCCCCTGATGCTCCACCGACATCAACCCCAACTCCAGATATTCACTTTCGGGGAGAAAAAACTCAAAGAGAAGGATCCATCGCGTTTTACGATACGAAGCCGCCGCCAAGCCCTAATCTCTCTCGGCAGGGCTGATCTGGAGTCCATTCAGGGCTCCGGAGAGTGGAGATCGTCGCCATCATCATCATCAACCTTCCTCCATCACCAATTCCATGATGCTCACCACCGTGCGTGAGTAATCCCATCGTAGGCTTGCTGGACGGTGATGGGTTGGATGAGATTTACAATGTAATCGAGTTAGTTTTGTTAGGTTTGATCCCTAGCATCCATTATGTTCTAAGATTGATGTTGCTATGACTTTGCCATGCTTAATGCTTGTCACTAGGGCCCAAGTGCCATGATTTCAGATCTGAACTTATTATGTTTTCTTGAATATATGTGAGTTCTTGATCCTATCTTGCAAGTCAATAGTCACCTACTATGTGTTATGATCTAGCAACCCCGAAGCGGCAATAATCGGGACCACTCCTTGTGATGACCGTAGTTTGAGGAGTTCATGTATTCACTAAGTTTTAATGCTTTGGTCTGGTACTCTATTAAAAGGAGGCCGTAATATCCCTTAGTTTCCAATAGGACCCCGCTGCCACGGGAGGGTAGGAGGAGGATGGCAATGGGTCGGGTTTGGATCGGGTTGAACAATATCAAATCCATATCCATATCCATGAAGACAGTCTTTGCCCGCCCATGAAAAAATCCATGGGTGAAAAATTATGTCCATGTCCAAACCCGATGGATATCCATACCCACTGGATATCCATTGGATCCTCTCTAGACACAAAAGTAAGACATAACACAATGTTAACATAAGCTCTTCAATTCTTTACTTCATGGCAGGCTAGGCATCACTTATGGTAAATTAACGTCCACTAAAAACATAAGATCATTTAGTATTTTTCTAACAGATGAGAATGACGAGTCATTTAACAAGGAGATAAAAATAAGGGAAGTGTGTTGGGGCATGTTACAGAGGGGATTGAATGTCAAGTAATAAAAGTTTTGACTGGGATTGTGTAATTTCTTTTGCATGTTTTGGATAACAAAGTGTAAAATTGCAGTGAGACATGTGACTGCGGGGGAGGGATAGCAAATTTTTGCCCACTAAGTCATACTATCGGGTCGGGTTTGGATATACCCATGGGTACAAGATTATATCCATGCCCTACCCACGGGTAATCGGGTCGGGTTTGGGTGCTGCCCATGGACACAAAAGCATATCCAAACCCTATCCATTCGGATCGGATATTCAGGGATATCCATGTCCATGGATAAAATTGCCATACAAAAGATGTCATGCAAGTTCTTTTCCATAAGCACGTATGACTATATTCGGAATACATGCTTACATTACATTGATGAACTGGAGCTAGTTCTGTGTCACCCTATGTTATAACTATTACATGAGGAATCACATCCGACATAAATATCCATTACTGGTCCAAAGCCTACGAGCTTTTCACATACTGCTCCTTGCTTAGTTTCTTTACCGCTGCTATTGTTACAATCACTACAAATATACTACTGTTACTTTTGCCACCATTACCGTTACTTCCATACTACTTTGCTACTAAATACTTTGCTGCAGATATTAAGTTTTTCAGGTGTGGTTGAATTGACAACTCAACTGCTAATACTTGAGAATATTCTTTGTCTCCCCTTGTGTCGAATAAATAAATTTGGGTTGAATATTCTTCTCTCGAAAACTGTTGCGATCCCCTATACTTGTGGGTTATCAGTATACACACAAGAACAGAAAATAAAAAGCAAAAAAATATTTTATTCGTTGGGTTTCCTCCCAACAAGCTCTTTCTTTATAGCCATTAAGATAGGCTTGAGATTTCAATGATGCTCACATGAAAGACAAGAGTTGAAGCAAAAAAAGAGCATCATGAAGCATGTGATAGGCTTGAGATTTCAATGATGCTAACATACTTCCTATGCATAGGCATTTTGTAGGCAACCAAATTATCAAGACAAGAAACATCTAGCATACGCAAGGAAGAACAAAGAAACAATAGCAATCCCAACATAACGAGAGGTAATTTATTAACATGAAAATTTCTACAACCATATTTTCCTCTCTCATAATAATTACATGTAGGATCATACTCAAATTTAATAATATAGCTATCACGTAAAATTTCTCTTCATGATCCACATGCATACAAAGTTGACACTCTTCCAAAATAGTGGGCTTATCATCAAATAAAGTCATGACATCTCCAAACCTACTTTCAATATTATTGCAAACATATTCATCATGAGGCTTAAATAAATTTTCAAGATTGTAAGAAGAATCACCCCAATCATGATCACTGCTTACATTAGACCCTCTTATCTCATAGGATAAAATGTAAATATAAGGATAGCTTCATGTATTGGTTAGCTAATTTACCTTAGACCCTTCTGTTTCCTCAACCTTTGTAAGTATCTCTAACTTTGTTGTATTTTGATTCTTTTATAACTCAATAAAGTGGGCTGTGGGGCTTTTGCCCTGCAGTATATAGTAAAAAAAAATCATGATCACTGCAATTAGTAGAGGACATATCAAAATTAGCATCCCCAAGCTTGGGGTTTTGCATATTATTAGCATAACTGACATGAAGATAATTTATCATAACACCATTGCAATCATGCTTTTTATTCAAGGAGCTATCATGAATCACTTCATAAATTTCTTCTTTTATCACTTCATCACAATTTTCAAATTCATGAATCTCAAGCAAAACTTCATAAAGATAATCTAGTGCACTGAACTCACTAGCAATTGGTTCATCATAATTGGTTCTTTTAAAAAGATTAGCAAGTGTATGAGGATCCATAAACACTTTCCTTCCGATTTCAATAAAACACTCAATTATACCAAACAACTAAGCAAAGTAACCAAGTAAGACATAAGGGCAAACGAAAACAGATCTAACGAGAAAACGGTGAACGAAAAAGAGGGCAATTAAAAACAGCAATTTTTTGTGAAGTGGGGGAGATGAAAATGAGAGGCAAATGTAAAATAATGCAAATTGCAAAGAGATGAGATTTGTGATTAGGAACCTGGTATATGTGGAAGATCCTCCCCGGCAACGGCACCAGAAATTCCTTTTGATGTCTGCTAGACCTACATCGGTATTTCCCCAAAGAGAAAGGGATGATGCAGTATAGCAGCGGTAGGTATTTCCCTCAGTGATGAGACGAAGGTTATCGAACCAGTAGGTGAACTAAGCAACACAACATAAATGGCACCTACACACAAATAACAAATACTTGCACCCCGACGTGTAAAAGGGGTTGTCAATCCCTTTCGGGTAACGGACATGATAGAGTTGTAAATATTGATAGATCAAACGCAAAATAAGATAAATTACAGCAAGGTATTTTTGGGTTTTTGGTTTAATATATCTGGAAATAAAAGCAAAGGAAAAGCGATCGCAAAGGCAAATAATATGAGAAAGAGACCCGGAGCCGTAGATTTCACTAGTGGCTTCCCTCGAGGAAAGTAGCAAACGGTGGGTGAAAAAATTACCGTTGGGCAATTGATAGAACTTCAAATAATCATTACGATATCCAGGCAATGATCATTATATAGGCATGCCGTCCAATATTAGTAGACCGACTCCTGCCTGCATCTACTACTATTACTCTACACATCGACCGCTATCCAGCATGCATCTTGTGTATTAAGTTCATGGAAAATGCAGTAATGCAATAAGAATGATGACATGATGTAGACAAGATGTATTTATGTAGAAATAGACCCCATTGTTTTTATCCTTAGTAGCAATGTTACATACGTGTCGGTTGCCCTTCTGTCACTCGGATCAAGCACCGTAAGATCGAACCCACTACAAGGCACCTCTTCCCATTGCAAGATAAATATATGAAGTTGGCCAAACAAAATCCTAATATCGGAGAAGAAATACGAGCCTATAAGAAATCATGCATATAAGATATCAAAGAAGACTCAAATAAGTTTCATGGATAAAAAGATAGATCTGATCATAAACTCAAAGTTCATCGGATCCCAACAAACATACCACAAAAAGAGTTACATCATATGGATCTCCAAGACACCATTGTATTGATAATCAAAAGAGAGAGAGGAAGCCATCTAGCTACTAACTACGGACCCGTAGGTCTACAAAGAACTACTCACGCATCATCGGAGAGGCACCAATCGAAGTGGTGAACCCCTCAGTGATGGTGTCTAGATTGGATATGGTGGTTCTGGACTCTGCGGCAGTTGGAATTGATTTTCGTTGATTCCCCTAGGGTTTCTGGAATATTGGGGTATTTATAGAGCAAAGAGGCGGTTCGGGGGGCACCCGAGGAAGGCACAACTCACCAGGGTGTGCCTGGGCCCCCTAGCGCACCCTAGTGGGTTGTGCTCCCCTCGGAGCACCCCCCCAGGTGCTTCTCCGGCCCACTCGATGTCTTCTGGTCCAAAAAAATCTACAAAATATTCGCTGCGTTTGGACTCCGTTTGGTATTGATTTCCTGTGATGTAAAAAACAAGCAGAAAACAACAGCTGGCACTTGGCACTATGTCAATAGGTTAGTACCAAAAAATGATATAAACTGACTATAAAATAATTGTAAAACATCTGAGAATGATAATATAACAGCATGGAACACTCAAAAAATATAGATACATTGGAGACATATCATTCTTGCGCATCCCGCATTAGTCACTTATGATGAGACACCTTTAAGTGGCCAATGTGATATTGGTTGCGTCTTGCATATGATTTCTAGCATGTATTGCTTCTAATTTGTTGAAACGCTACACAGTTTTAATTTGGCAGACTAATATTGGTTGCATCTTTCATATGACTGCATGCACGAATTGATGCAGAGGCCGGAGGTCAACCTTGTCTAGATTGCAGTGCTTCTATTTTGTTGAAATGCCTTCTGCTTAGTTACCACATCATAGGTCTGAATATGTCACGTCGTCTTGTTTTTCGTACATATTCCATCCTCGTATCATGTGTTTTCCTTTCATCCAAGTAGTGTTTGTCAGTATCATGCTTGAATGAGTTCTGAAGAGCGATTTTTTCCTTTTTTATCGGTTTGACTTCGCAGTGAAAAATCAATACAATGGAAGGAAATTAGTAAGGCAGTGGATGATGGTGGTCCTTCGGAGCAACTTAAACAGAGGGTCTCTACAGATTCTACTCCGCCATCCTCCCAGCAAGATTCACAAGACAACACAAGGCTGGACAGTCAATGTAGATGTGTAGATGATGAGCACTTCTCCCCTACTCCACCATCATAGGTGCTTACTCTAACTTGGCACTGTTATATTTGGTTGTCTTCCGTATGATGTCTTGTTTGTATTGCTCATAATTTTGTTGAATTGCATCTGCGTAGCTTACAACTTATACATGTCAATATGACACGTGTTCCTGTTTCTAGAACATAATAAATTTGTGTGTCACACCATGTTCTTACATCAAAGTATTGTTGTGTATCCTGCAACAATCACTTACCCATAAGACACATTTAACTTGGGAGTGTGGTATAGGTCGCATCTTGCATTTTCTTCTAGCTTCTGCTCCTTCTAATTTGTTGAAATGGCACTTATGACGAGACATTGTTTACCTGGTAGAGTGATATTGGTTGCATGTTCATAAAGTGCCTAGCCTTCTTTTGTTCTAATTTTGTTCAAATGCCTTCTGTTACTGATTTTCATACATATTCCATCCTCCTATCATAGGTGTGAACATGCATGTTGTCCTTCTTTTCGTATATATTTCATCCTCTTATCCCGTGCTTGCCTTGCATCAGAGAAGTGTTCGTCTGTATGATGCATCAACGAGTTATGCAGAGCTAATTATATTTCCTTTCTTGTGGTTTTGACTTCAGAAGGCAATATCAAAAAATAGGAAGGAAAAGAGTAAGTTAGGGGATGTTCGTGGTCCTCCAGAGCGACACAAATGGAGGCTCTCTAGATTTGCCCCTGCTACTGCTACTGCAGGTGAAGACGCAAGTCCATATGACGAGTTCATCTCCCCTACTCCACCATGTCAGGTGCTTGCTCTTAGTTGACAGTCTGATAATTGGTTTCATGTTTCATATGCTTGTATTTCTTCTAATCTGATTAAGTTGCACCTGCTGAGTTTATACGTTATACATGTGCATATGACATGCCTTTCTGTTTCTAGAATACACTGCATCTATCTATCGTACCATGTTCTTACATCAAAGTACTACTATTGTGTATGTCGCATCAATCACTTATGATTGGATGCTTTTGACTTGGCAGTGTGATATTGGTTGCATGTTGCACTGATTTCTAGGTTGTACTGCTTCTACTTTTTTGAAATGCCACTTATCACAAGATACTTTTAACATGGCAGAGTGATATTGGTTGCATCTTTCATATGGTGTCTAGCTTGCATTGCCTCTAATTTCTTGAAAATCCTTCTGCTTAGTTTACATATCATAGGTGTTATGTCATGTTGTCCTGTTTTCTTACATATTCCATCCTCCTCGTACGGTTGGCTTACATCAAACTATGAGAGTACATATTTGCACTGCATTCATGAGTTCTGAAGAGTGAATTTTATTCTTTTGTGTTGTGGATACGTCTTGACATGGCAAAGTCGAAAAAGAGCAAGGAAAAGAATATAGTAGGGAATGGTGTTACTCACCGGGTGCAACGGAAAGGATATTCCCTCAAGATTCTGCTGGTACTTGTAGTGCAGTAGAATGTCCAAGTCTATCGGCTAAATCTACAAACATAGTATCCCCTGCTCCAGTAGCTGCGGCACCTCCTTCAACTGTACCGACATCTCAATGAGTTACTAGTTCGTTTGCTCCGCAAGTGGCATGATCCCAAACTGCCTTCACACCTAACACTACTTCCGAAGCACTGCTAACAATACAGGACTTGGCAAGATCATATGAACCTCATGAGCATCAACACCAAGATGGTACCTGGCCGAGTCAAGTTGCAATTGCATGCTCCTTTATATGTACTCTCATAGTTTGATGTGCACTAACACTTTCCATATTCGTTGTTGAACTAGCACCACGGCGCAAGAGGAAACATACATCAGGGATAATGCTTGATAGATTAACAAAATCTAAAGGAGGAAGAATGGAGATCCATTTTGAGGAAGGTTTAAAAAGGCCCCGTGATGCTACAGAGTCAGCCAAGTTAGTATGAGAGGCAGCCGTTGTCGTTAGGTGTCATACACGTATCCTCCCAACGTGGATCCAGTACAGGAATGCGAAAGACGATACACAGTTTAACAATTTCCTTGACCATTTATCCGTATGTAATGTTAATTCGTCGCAATTTGTAATATTGTCTTGCTCCGTCCCATACTTTCTAGCTTCCTCCTAATGAGACTCCCATTCTTTTTTCAACAGATGAGGTTCTGGTTGGATCCGAAAGATGATGCAACTAAACAAGCATGCACCCATGTTTTTAAGTCTGCTCTGCGACAATATGATTATCACCTTAGAAAAACTCACTTCGAAGGCAAGGCTAACAATCAAATCGCCCAAACATCTCAAGTAGAATATACTACAAATGAAGAGTGGACAGCCCTTGTTAAACACTGGCCTGATCCAAAGTATCAGGTAGGGTATATGTATGTGATGAGACCACATATTGAACTCGTATTTACGTATGTGCCTTACAAGTCTATCTTCTTCTAGGCTAACTGTTTGAAGAACAAGACCAACCGTTCTAATGTGAAATTCCAACAAACAACAGGATCGCGTATATATATTGCATACTATGAGGCTCTTGTAAATAGCTGATTTTCCTTTATTTTGTTATGTCATATTATCGTATCTATATTGACTTATTCCAAATACAGAGGAAAGCCCGTGCAGACCAAAAAGAACCTGAACCAAATGCAGTGCAAATATTCAAGGATTGTCACACCAGCAAGACGAAGGGCATAAGCCCACTAGTTCAAGCCGCTATTGTAAGTCCTTACTCCTCATGCCTTTGAACTACTTGTTACTGTGACATATTCATTTAACTGCTTGGTTCGTAGCTAATATCAGTTACTCTGTTCACTTTTATACTATGTTGTCTTAACGTATCATTTCACCTTACATGCTTTAAAAGAGAGGAAGGATATTCCTTTGGTCTTGATCAGTAATCTAGTTGTGATGTTCACGTGCCCACATAATGATACAATAGCCTGTTTGTTTGATATATGTTTGCCCGTGGTATGAATGATGTCATACTATGTTCATCCTACTTTATACCATGTCTCCTTTATCCTTAGATGTCGATAAATGTGAGGAAATAGACAATAAAATAGGCCTGCTATGTGGCCATAGGTTCCGAAAGTGATTTTATCGCTACAATACATGCTAATGTATTATAGCAGCTCACCAAAATAAGTTATGTATAAATGTGAAACCCAGTTTGTTTGTTTTTGTCTCATTAGTAACTTATCTGGTACACTAATCTACAAATTCAAACTTTCAGCAAGCTATGGAACAAATGATTGAGCGGACACAACCACCTGAAGGTGACGACGCTACCACATGCACAATGTCACCTCTTTCTGCAGTGCGTTAGTATCTCTCCGTTAACAGTGCAAAAAACACCTTCTTGCGTAATTCTGGGTTGGTTGTCAAGGTAACCTTGTCAAAATCAAATAATGAACAAAATCTTCCGTCTAGACAAAGTGATATAGCTGTGCTCTAGACACAAGTCAATTCCCTAATGGATGTCGTTTCTGAAACAAGAATAGTGTTGACAAATATCGTCAAGACATGAATGGTTTGAAACCAGACTATCAGACATTTGCTTCGTTGTTCAAGAGAAATGGTGGAAAAAGGGTAAGTTCATACCGCTCCATCAGATTCTACAGCCTGAAACAGTAGCTCTCAGGTCAAATGATCTGTGCTTCTATACATCTGATGGTGCAAGGACTGTAAACTTTTATGCCAACATGCCTTTTGTTGTATGTCTGTAATTTCTTTTATTGTGATACAACATTTATCGTTATTCCAAAGATCGTAGAAATTATGACGCTATTTTTGTATAGTGTAAGTTTATCTTTGTAATGCATTCGGCATCATCGCTCTCCTTTCAGCCGAAATTCCAATTCCGCAAAAACCAATTATGGGCCATAATCGGCATGTGGCGAACTTAAAATATCTAGGCCTAAATCAGTATAAGCTTTCTTATTTTTGATAGGCCTATGCCCGCAGTGGGCTGTTAACATGCCTAACATAATTTGGGCCATAGTAACAGTAGGCCCTTAACATGTGTAAATATCTCGCATGCCTAATATGGCCCATAAATAAAAGGGCCTTTAGTAGGCCGAAAGACATATTGGGCCGTAACTGGGCCAGATTATGCCCATGACTGCGAAGAAGCCGAAAGATAATTGGGCTAGATTAGGCCCATGTATCTCAGCTCCTGCTGGCGCATTTGCAATTCGGATCGTTCACAGGCCGCAAATACGCTGACCTACTAGACGGGCCTTTAACAGGCCAGAAGAGAGGTTGGGATTGATTTGTATGAGCGAGTATATGGCCCTTTAGTAGGCCTGATGTGACGTTGGGCTACATATGGCCCATGGGCTTCATCCGACGTTAACAGGCCGAAAAGCACAACAGGCCGGAAGTCGGACAAATCTGCAATGGGCCGCTGATAGGCCGAATGTCAGACCTAGCCGAATATGGCCCAATTTCATCCTAGTCTTTTATGGGCCGAAAGTTTCATCGGGCAATAAATGGGCCCGAATGTAGCAGGAATTTTAAACCGGCCGAAAACACACTAGGCCGTAATTCGGCCCAAGTACTTAGTGGACTGTTAACGGACCAGAACACACCATGGGCCGCAATGATGCGAAATCTAAAACGGGCCGTGGACAGGCCAGTTTGACACTATTCCTACGGGCCTTAACTGGGAATGGGTCATTTGCAGGTAGGTTATTAGTTGTGCCGGCCTTTTTAAAACTGAATGGGCCACTTTTGGGCCATGCCACATGTCAACGTATCATAGGCGACTCATGTCCATTGGTCGGTTGACATCTGTCCGCACGAGGAGGTGACACGTGGTTCCTTCGGCCAATGAGAATTTTACACGTGGAAAATCCCCATTGGTCCTGGCTGTTAGTGGTTTATCGGATCCAAAACCGGACCTGATAGCTTAACGGCGACCTGATACGGTGGATGCCACGTGTCGGTTATCCTTAATGAAAGCATTTCCATGACGCGCAATTTATCATCAAGGAAGTGGACACTTCCGTGATGATAATTTTGGTATTGTCTGTTGGAATTTTGCTAGTAGGCCTTTGGCCCAAAGCCCTATGACACCCCGAGACCGGTGCGCCATGTGTCAGTCAGTTATTCGTTGCCATTGCCATGTCATCTGCTTGCGTGTTGTACTTTGCCATGTCATCGTGTGCATTGCATCATCATGTTTTTCAAAACTTGCATCCGTCCGAGTCTCCCCGTTCTCTCTGTTGTCCGTTCTGAGTCCAGACACACTCACACGTGCCCGCGGCACTTCCGAATTTTTTTTAAGTGGCCGAAAAACGTTCTCGGAATGGGATGAAACTTGGCGTGTGGTCTTATTATAGCATAGGTAGACTGCCTGACCAATTTCGTCGCATACGGAGTCCGTTTGGTGCCCCAACGGTTAACCGCGTTAACCGTTGGAAGCCCTTTCTCTTTTGGCCCAGCACCCCTCCACAACAGCCCTCTAGCCCATCCCAACCACCCACATGCTCTCGGTCGTTGGATCGTGATCACGTGGCCGAAAACCGCTCCTATTTTGGACACTCCTAGCTCCCTCTACCTATATAATTGCCTCCCCCTCCCCAAATCACGGATGAACCCTAGCCTCCTCCCTCTCGCGCCGCCGGACATGTCCATCCGCACAAGACATGTCCAGCCTCCATGCCCCCCAGGCCAATCAGGGCACGCCACATCATCACACCACCGCCCGCAGCCAACCGCCGCCCGCCACCTGTCCTCTGCCGCGCCCACTTCGCCGCCGGCCTGCGGGGCCCGAAGCGGGCCCGTCCGGCCCGGCCGCCGCCGCGCGCCCGCACGCGTCTGCGCCACCCGGCTCCCTCCGCCTCCCCGCCTCTCGCCCCGTGTCCCATGCGCCGCCGCCGAGAACGGCGTCGCCCCGCCGCCGGTGAGCCACCACGCCGCCCGAGCTCCTTCTCCACCGTCCGCGCCAGCATCCACCCCGCTAGCCGTGAGCCACCGCCTCTGGCCGCCCCGTGCCCGATCCGGTCGCCGGCCGCCCAGATCCGGCACCTCCGCGCCATCTCCGGCCTGCTGCCGGAGTTCACTTCGGCCGCCGCCATGGCGCCCTGCCCCATACGCTCGGGCGTAGGAGGATGACGACGCCCTGACCGACGCTGCCTCTGCGTGGGCCAATTGCGAGGCCCAGCCGGCCCGCTTCCTCCGGCCCAGCAGCGCCTCAGCCTGCCAGCCTCTCCGCTTCCTGGGCTCGGCCTACTAGGGTGAGCAACGCCTTCCTAATCCCCGGTCGAGCGTCATTTAGTTAAACGGCGCTCACTCTGCTTTTTTTTTGCTCGGAGTTAAAAACTGCTAAGTCCCTGAATAGTGTAAAAATGTTGGCATCTTGTGTGTGTGATAACTTCTTGCACGAGTGTCCAAATGGAGCATATAATATGTCAAAATGTTCGTGCCGTGATGCTCTTCGTATTGTTGTACTACGACATGCTTGTTTGAGTTCATCTTGATGCCCTAATCATCATTGCAAAAGTGTCATGTGTTATAAACTGTTGATAACTGTTATTTTGTTGCATGCTTGTGGTGATGATATCTTTTTGCATGTTGGTCCAAATGGGGTGTATGATATGTCAAAATGTTCATTGTGAAGTGCTCTACATGATGGTTGTTGTAGCATTCATGTTAGGTGGCATATTGCCATGTTTATCTCTGTTGCAAAAGTGCATGTGGGTGTTAAGTGCTGAAACTTGTTATGAGATGTTGTTTTGTCTTTTTCTTATCTTCATGTGTGATTTTTGTATGAGCTACATGTCAATAAGTTTTAGAGGCACAATCATGTCATCTTTGCTGTGATGCAATCCACTTTTCATGACATGCCTTGTGATGTTTGCAACAAGCTTGTAAAGTGGCCTACTCGCTGTTGTTATTTTCTGAGACTTGTTGAAAACTGCTAAGTCTAAAACTATTATAACCTGATGCCATGTTTGCTTGATGCCCCACTCAAATCCATGCTTGCTTTGGGATGCCCAATGATCATGTCTTGTTGTCTATGTTATGCTCTATCAATCCATGCCTTAGTTTGCATATATGCCCTGCTGTAGCTTGTTTATATCTTGCTCTCAAAATGCTATACAATGTTTCTGTCAGCCTATTTACAATAAGTTCAGTTTTGCCATGTGAATAGCTATTGTTCTATGCATCCTATGACCATGTTCTTGCCATGAGTAGCTTCATAAACATGTCTTCTTGCTGTCGGTTATATTCACTTGCCATGATATGCTCTAAGATGAGTTGCACAAGCTTGCAAACATGCCTACTTGTCGTTGTTGCTGCCATGTCTAGTTTATTTTCACTAAGTCTGTGAAACTGTTATCTTTTGTAATCTTGCCATGATGTTTTGAGCATGTTCTTGTGGTGTTTTGTAGTAACTCTTTGGTCATGCTTGTAGAGATTGACATGTACATGCTTGTCATGCCCTTTGTTGCCATGAAATGTTATTGTATCATGTTGTTTTGATGTCAACTAAGTGCCATGTTGCTGTTTTTGGGCAACTTGTTGTTATGTCTTGTTTCGTGTGTATGTGATGAACCGTTGCTCCATTTTGAGCGTGTCCTATATGAAACTTCTGTGTTTTTGCATGTAGCTGCATAATAACATGTTGTATACATGTTTGGAGTGTGTTTGCTTGTTATTTGAATGCATCTTGCATCCTTGCCATGCTTGTTTTGCTCATATCTGCTAGGTCGTAGCTCCGAATTAAACGAACTTTACATGAAAACTTGATTAGAATTTCGTGTAGATCATCATGGTGCATGTTAACTTGTTTTTTAACAACTTGAACTTAAGTTTTGTTCAGATCTGGACCAATTTTGAAATGTGCATATGAGGACTTACCGGATTTGTTATATGTTGTTTCCGGCCTCATTCAAACTTGTTGGGTTGTGCTGTTCTTGTTTGTATCATCCCTTGCCATGTTCTGCATCATATAGACTTGTCTTGCATCATACTTGGTTGAGCATCTTGTCATGTTCTTGATTGGTGTGTTTACCATATTGTGTGCTTCTTCTCGCTAGTTCATATTCTGTTGCGGTCATGAGGATTTGTTCGACTACACTTGGTTCGTCTTCATGGCTTCTTCTTCATCTACTTCATGGACTCGTTCTTCTTCTTTGCGGGATCTCAGGAAAGATGACCATCTCCTTGGATACCTTTACTATCATTGCTATGCTAGTTGTCTCGATGCTATCGCTATATGTCGCGCTACCTATCTTTTGTTGTCAGCCTCTACTTGTTGCCATGAAACCTCTAACCTTTGACACCTTCCCAGCAAAACCGATGTTTGGCTATGTTACCCGCTTGCTCATCCCCTCTTATAGCGTTGTTAGTTGCAGGTGAAGATGAAGATTGCTCCATGTTGGAACTTGGAGATTTTGGGAATATAACAATATATCTTATATTAATTAACACACATATACACTTGGCAATGGGTGGAAGACTTGGCCTTTTGCTCGGTGTTTTGTTCCACTCATGCCGCCTTAAGAACCGATAAACCGGTGTTATGTTCCTTGATTTTGCGTTCCTAACGCGGTTGGGTATATGGGGACCCCTTGACAGTTCAATTTTGAATAAAACTTTTCCAGCAAGGCCCAACATTGGTTTTAATTTGCAACATAATAAAACTTAATGAACTAATTAATTTGCATAGGGGGTCATGTCCCCGAGGATTATTCTACATAACAGGGGGGCCAGTGCTGATGGTGTTGGTCCCAAACTAGAGCCACTTGCGGTGCCACCCAGTAATCTGGGGTCTTCGATTGTCGTATGTACTGCTTATCCGGACGTGGCCTGAGACGAGATACGCGCGGCTACTATCAGGGTGTCGGCACGTCGGGAGGTCTTGCTGGACTTGTTTTACCATTGTCGCAATGTCTCGTGCACCAGGATTTCGAGTCTGATCGGATTGTCCCTAAGATAAGGGGTAATACTTTTACTTCTGCTGATCGTGAGAGCTTGTGATGGGCTAAGTTGGGACACCCCTGCAGGGTTATGATCTTTCGAAAGCCATGCCCGCGGTTATGTGGCAGATGGGAATTTGATAATGTTTGATTGTAGAAAACTTGACAGAGGATCCGAGATAAAACACACAACCGCATGAGTAACCGTGACAGTCTCTTTTCACTTTGAGAAGAGAACACGGTGGGGTTATGTTTGACTCATAGGTAGTTCAGGATCTCTAGCGATCATTACTAGTTTGCGACCGTTTGCGTAGATGCTCATCTTATTCTTGTACTCGTAAGTTAGCCACCATACATATGCTTAGTCGCTGCTGCAACCTCACCGCCTTACCTCTCCATACCCATTAAGCTTTGCTAGTCTAGATACCCATGGTTATGGGATTGCTGAGTCCTCGTGGCTCACAGATACTACAACAACAGTTGCAGGTGCAGGTTTCCATGACTTGACATGAGAGCGATGTTCTTTGAGTTGGAGTTCTTTCTTCTTCTTCTTCTTCGTCAGTTTTGGGTTAGGTTCCTGGTCGGCAGCCTGGGATAGCAGATGGATGTCGTTGTGTTTTTCATGTTTGCATCCGTAGTCAGATGCCTTGTATTGATGTTATTGTATTCATGTGACTTGTAAGATTGTTGTATCCCCATGTATTTATGTAATGTTACGATGTAATGATATCCATCTTGCTAAGCGCCTGAAATGCGGTTGTGCCCCAATCACGAGTGTGTCACGTGATCGGGATAGAATCGCATCTTGAGCCTGACAAGCCCAACGAAAATTCTGAAATTCTCTTGGCCCATTCATGCACACATGTGAGTGGAGTGAGTGGCACTAAAGTTTAGTCCCACCACGGAAGTTGAGAGAGAGTTGCACCTCTTTATAAGGTTAGCTCTTCTACCACTTGTATGAGCATGAGAAGATGAGACCTACACGCGTGCTCCTCCTCCTCGCTCGCCTCGCCATGCCACGCCTCGTCACGACGCGCCGCGGGTTGCGGGAATCAGCCGAGCCGAGGACAGAGCTATACACGTTGTCTATATTTTTGCTGCTCGGAATAATTAATAAATCGTAATTAACGGACGCGTTAATTGCTCAGCCGTTTTTGATCCTTTTAGATCATGGGGCTGTTACTTGGACGTGGGATTTTCTCCACGGCATACCCGACCCGCATTATATAGCCAGGCAGACGTCTACCCTAGCCGCCGCCACAACATATGGTTTCGCACCACCGTTCCAGATCATTGCGCTGCCACGCAAGTCTTCTCCATCCCTCCTTACGGCGTGCACCGCGAGAAGGGACAGCAGGCCTCCGGAACTCCGCCTCTTGTGATCCTGTACGGGAGAGGGGCGATCAGGTTTTTGGGGAGCGCACTCGCGCAACTGCTAGCAGCGACGACTTCGCCAACGATGACTTCTTCCCCGACCTCGCCAACCTCTTCCTCAACGACATGGGCGACAACATGAATGCCGACGGTGCTGCTCCCGTTGCACCGTATGTAATTTTGTCCTTCTTGTTCGAGATTGTGGTAGAATTCATGCTTCTAGTATGTGCCCTAGATTTGATCGATTTATCTGCTATGCTAGTTAGCATGTTCAGTACAATCTGTGTTACTGCTGTCATGATTTATTTCCTGTTTATTCGGATTAAATAGCATAGTAATTTGCTCATATTTCCAACAATCCAAAAACCTGATTATAGGCAAATTACTCCGAGTGGTTTTACTGCGTATTTGAAGCCGCCTGCCTTTAAGGGGGCGCAATATTAGAGGTGGCGCACAAGAGCTGTCTACTGGTTTCAAACCATGTGCTGCTATGATGCCACTAAGGGCAAGCTTGAGGGCGATCTTAATCCAGCACAGCTGGAAGCTTTTGAGAAGATCGACACTCTCTTTAAAGGCGCCCTTCTGAGTGTTCTTGATGATTCCATTGTGGATTCATATATGTCGTTTGACAACGGCAACGACATGTGGGTTGCGCTCGAGACCAAGTTTGGTGCCTCGGACACCGGCAGCGAGTTGTACGCCATGGAGCAATTTTATGACTACAAGATGACTGATGAGCGCCCTGTTGTACAGCAGGCTCATGAGATACAGTCACTCTCCAAGGAACTTGAGTACTTTAAGTGGGTGTTGACGGACGAGTTTTTTGCCGGGGGCATCATTGCCAAGCTTCCACCTTCGTGGAACAATTTTGCTACTTCCCTGAAACACAAGAGACAGGAGTTTTCCATTTCAGATCTAATTGGTACTCTTGATGTTGAAAAGAAAGCGAGAGCAAAAGACACACGTACTCGAGTTACTGAGGGAGCTTCTAGTTCCCACATGGTACAGAAGAAGAACTTCCAGCCCAACAAGTTCAAAAATAACAAGAACAAAACTCAGGGCACAGGCAAGTTTGATGCAAAGAACAAGCCATCACATCTTACCAACTTCAAGAAGAATTCTCATAAGAAGGGGAAGGGACTTTGCCATGTCTGTGGTGATCCTAATCACTGGGCTCCGAAGTGTCCTAACCGCTTTGAGGAGCGCAAACATGAGAAGGGCGGCAAGTCCGCTAATGTTGTCATTGGTGATACTGATATGAAGGAATATGGGTACGGTATTCTTCCTACCATCCTTTCAGTATTTCAATCTCCTGATTGGCTAATTGACACTGGTGCCAATGTACATGTTTGTGCTGACGCATCCATGTTTTCTTCTTACCAGGCCACAGGGACTTCTCCCGTGCTGATGGGGAACGGGTCACATGCCACCGTTCGAGGTGTTGGTACGGTCGAATTGAAGTTTACTTCAGGGAAGATCGTGCGTCTGAAGAACGTTCATCATGTGCCCTCCATCAATAAGAATCTCATCAGCGGTTCCCGCTTGTGTCGAGATGGTTTTAAGTTGGTTTTCGAGTCCAATAAAGTTGTAATTTCTAAGTATGGGCAATTTGTTGGAAAAGGCTATGAGTGCGGAGGCTTGTTCCGCCTGTCTTTGTCAGATATTTGCACTAAAGTTATTAATAATGTTTGCCACAGTAATGAGTCTAATATTTGGCATTCACGACTTTGTCATATTAACTTTGGTTGCATGACGCGGCTAGCCAATATGAGTTTAATTCCGAAATTCACTAATGTCAAGGGCTCCAAGTGCCAAGTGTGTGTGCAAGCTAAGCAGCCTCGCAAGTCCCATAAGACTGCAGAGGCTAGAGACTTGGCGCCACTAGAGCTTATACATTCTGATCTATGTGAGATGAACGGCATGTTGAAAAAAGGTGGAAAGAAATACTTCATGACGTTGATTGATGACTCCACTAGATTTTGTCATGTGTATCTTCTGAAATCAAAAGATGAGGCTTTAAATTTCTTCAAAATCTATAAAGTTGAAGCAGAGAACCAACTTGATCAAAAAATTAAACAGCTTAGGTCTGATCGTGGTGGAGAATATTTTTCCAATGAGTTTGATTTGTTTTGTGCGGAACATGGTATAATCCATGAGAGGACGCCTCCCTACTTACCTCAGTCAAATGGGGTGGCCGAAAGAAAGAACTGAACTCTAACTAATTTGGTTAACGCCATGTTAGACACATCGGGTCTCTCCAAGGCATGGTGAGGGGAGGCGCTAATGACTTCATGTCATGTCCTAAACCGAGGTCCCACAAAGCATAAAACCATGAATCCTTTTGAGGAATGGGAAAGGAAAAGATTGAAACTCTCCTACCTACGTACTTGTTTTTTTTTGGCGAAAGTCAATATACCAATTTCCAAGAAGCGCAAGCTTGGACCAAAAACCGTGGATTGTGTTCTTCTGGGCTATGCTTTTCATAGCATTGGATATAGATTTTTGATAATAAAATCTGAGATATCCGACATGCATGTTGGTACAATTATGGATTCGAATGATGCGACTTTCTTTGTGGACATATTTCCTATGAAGGGTATGTCGAGTTCATCAAATCAGGAGATATCTATTCCATCTAGTGAGGAATTTGCTGTAATTCCTGAACCCACCATTGCGATGGAACACGTTCAAAATCATGTTGAGGATGACAATGAAACTCCTGTAAGGAGTAAGAGACAGAGGACTGCAAAGTCCTTTGGTGATGATTTCATTGTGTACCTCGTGGATGACACACCCAGGACTATTTTAGAAGCCTATGCATCTTCTGATGCTGACTACTGGAAGGAAGCTGTCCGCAGCAAGATGGATTCCATCTTATCTAATGAATCCTGGGAAATCACTGATCATCCTTATGGGTCCAAACCTGTAGGACGTAAGTGGGTCTTCAAGAAAACGCTTAGACCTGATGGTATGATCGAAAAGTACAAGGCATGGCTTGTGGCTAAGGGTTATACCCAAAAAGAAGGTGAAGACTATTTTGATACTTACTCACCTGTGGCTAGACTGACCACTATTCGGGTGCTACTATCACTGGCTGCCTCACATGGTCTTCTCGTTCATCAAATGGACGTTAAGACGACTTTCCTCAATGGAGAGTTGAAGGAGGAAATTTATGGATCAGCCCGATGGTTTTGTAGTACCTGGTCAGGAAGGAAAGGTGTGCAAGTTATTAAAGTCTTTATATGGCCTTAAACAAGCTCCGAAGGAGTGGCATGATAAGTTCGAAAGAACATTAACTGCTGCAGGCTTTGTAGTAAATGATGGTGGCAACTGTGTGTACTATCGCCATGGTGGGGGCGAAGGAGTTATTCTTTGTCTGTATGTCGATGACATACTGATCTTTGGAACCAAACTTGATTTAATCAAGGAGGTTAAGGATTTCTTATCTCGTTGTTTTGAGATGAAGGATGTAGGAGTGGCTGATGTTATCTTAAACATCAAGCTATTGAGAGATGAGAATGGTGGGATTACACTGCTTCAGTATCACTATGTGGAAAAGGTCTTGGGTTGTTTTGGTATAGCGACTGCGAGCCTTCTCCAACTCCATATGATGCTAGTGTGTTTCTTCGAAAGAATCGACGGATTGCTAGAGACCAACTGAGATACTCTCAGATTATTGGCTCGCTTATGTATTTGGCGAGTGACACAAGGCCTGATGTCTCGTTCGCTGTGAGCAAAGTGAGCCGGTTTGTGTCAAAACCGGGAGATGATCATTGGTGTGCGCTTGAGAGAGTTATGCGCTACTTGAAAGGCACTGTGAGCTATGGGATTCACTACACCGGGTATCCAAGGGTACTGGAGGGTTATAGTGACTCAAACTGGATATCTGATGCTCATGAAATTAAGTCCACAAGTGGTTATGTTTTTACACTTGGTGTTGGCGCTGTTTCCTGGAAGTCTTGCAAGCAGACCATCTTAACGAGGTCAACTATGGAAGTAGAACTCACATCATTAGACACTGCCACTGTTGAAGCAGAGTGGCTTCGTGAACTCTTGATGGACTTACCTATGGTTGAAAAACCAATACCCCCTATCTTGATAAACTGTGATAATCAAATTGTGATCGTTAAGATAAACAGTTCTAAGGATAATATGAAGTCCTGAAGGCATGTGAAGAGGAGATTGAAATCTGTCAGAAAATTGAAGAAGTCCGGAGTTATTATGTTGGATTATATCCAAACATCGGAAAACTTGGCAGATCCCTTCACAAAAGGTTTATCACGTAATGTGATAGATAATGCATCGATGGAGATGGGTTTGAGACCCACCGCGTGAGTTGTCCACAGTGGTAACCCACTCTATGTGATCGGAGATCCCGTGAAGTATAAGTGGGAGACAAGCTGTTGGTCAGCTGGGAGGAGAGTATCCTTGTATTAGTTATCCCACTCCGTGAAGATGCAATACTCTCCTGATCTACATGACAGGTTGATACTTATCTTAATGTGTTCCAAGTGGCTTATTCGGGTAAGCAGAGATGTTGCCATGCAGAGCATCTCCTGAGGAACACACCTATATGAATTTGACTGTTAACGTCGCAGTCTGTGAGAATTGGGTGTTCTCTAATAAATTCATGAAAGGCCCTGGAGTATGATGTATACGCTCCACCCGCGGGGAATCCTTGCGGCAGCCCAGTATCGGTCAAGAATTTGTGTGAAAAGTCTCACAGAAAACTTGTAGTTCAAGGCATAGTCCACTATTCAAGTTGTGATCTAGTGTAGCGTAAATCTCTGAGTGGAAGTTCAACTTTACAGTCTCCATTGAGAACCGGTATATAAACAATGTTTTGGAACTAAACGATGAGATGTGCCAATGAGACTTTGTGGGGGATTGTTGGAATTCTGCTAGTAGGCCTTTGGCCCAAAGCCCAACTAAAATTCTGAAATTCTCTTGGCCCATTCATGCACACATGTGAGTGGAGTGGGTGGTACTACAGTTTAGTCCCACCACGGAAGTTGAGAGAGAGTTGCACCTCTTTATAAGGTTAGCTCTTCTACCACTTATATGAGCATGAGAAGATGAGACCTACACGCGCGCTCCTCCTCCTCGCTCGCCTCGCCACACCAAGCCTCGTCATGACATGTTGCGGGTTGTGGGAATAAGCCGAGCCAAGGACAGAGCTATGCACGTTGTCTATATTTTTGCTGCTCGGAATAATTAATAAATCGTAATTAACGGATGCGTTAATTGCTCAGCCGTATCCGATCCTTTTGGATCGTGGGGCTGTTACTTGGACATGGGATTTTCTCCACGACCTAACCAGCCCGCATTATATAGCCAGGCAGACGTCTACCCTAGCCGCCGCCACAACATATGGTTTCGCACCACCGTTCGAGATCATTGCGCCGCCACGCAAGTCTTCTACATCCCTCCTTCCCGCGTGCACCGCGAGAAGGTATAGCAGGCCTCTGGAACCCCGCCTCTTGTGATCTTGTACGGCAGAGAGGCGATCAGGTTTTTGGGAGTGCACTCACGTGACTGCTGGCAGCGACGACTTCGCCAACGATGACTTCTTCCCCGACCTCGCCAACCTGTTCCTCAACGACATGGGCGACAACATGAATGCCAGCGGTGCTGCTCCCGTTGCACCGTATGTGATTCCGTCCTTCTTGTTCGAGATCGTGGTAGAATTCATGCTTTTAGTATGTGCCCTAGATTTGATTGGTTTATCTGCTATGCTAGTTAGAATGTTTAGTACAATCTGTGTTACTGCTGTCATGATTTATTTCATGTTTATTCTGATTAAATATCATAGTAATTTGCTCATATTTCCAACATTGTCATGGAACACTTCTACGACATCACATGTATGACTATCTTGATTCTGTCATAAAATCGTCATGGATATACATGCATGACAGAAAACGTGACCTACCGTGACAAACACATATTATCATGGAAGTGGTTTTTTTGTAGTGGAGGACGACATCGAGCTGAATGTGTGCAGAACGTGGAGGTGTGTGTGTTCGGTGCTTGATCAGTTGGATCACGAAGAAGTTTGACTACATCAACCGCATTACGAAACGCTTCCGCTTTCGGTCTACGAGGGTACATAGACACACTCTCCCCCTCTGAAAGGATCGATATGGTTGACTAGAGGGGGGGGTGAATAGGCAACTAACAATTTTTAGCTTTTCTTTACCAAATTAAACGTAGCAAAAAATAGGTTGTCTAGATGTGCAACTAAGTTAGCAACATATATGATGCAACAATAACAAGCACACAAGCTAGTACAAGGAACTAACACGATAACGCTTGAACAAGTAAAGGTAAGAAGTAAGCAAGAGTGGAACCGGTGGAGATGGGGATGTGTTACCGAAGTTACTTCCCTTTGAGAGGAAGTACATCTCTGTTGGAGCGGTGCGGAGGCACAATGCTCCCCAAGAAGCCATTAGGGACACCGTATTCTCCTCACGCCCTCACACAATGCGAGATGTCGTGATTCCACTATTGGTGCCCTTGAAGGCGGCGACCGAACCTTTACAAACAAGGTTGGGGCTATCTCCACAACTTAATTGGAGGCTCCCAACGAAACCACGGAGCTTCACCACAATGAAATGTGGCTCCGAGGTGACCTCAACCATCTAGGGTGCTCAAACACCCAAGAGTAACAAAATCCACACACAAAAGTATGGGGGAATCGAATATCCTTTGGTGGAAGTGTAGATCTAGGTCTCCTCCTTTAATCCCTAGCAAATCAACAAGTTTGAATGGTTAGAGAGAGAGATCGGGCAAGAAAGCTTGAATAGCATTAATGGAGGAGAGAGACAGCCAAGAGGTCAGTGGGAGGTGGAAGAAGCACCTCCTTATATAGGGTCCCCACAAATCCAACAGTTATGTGCAGAAACACATAGGAGCGATACTTCCGCAAAGACCACCGGTACAACTGGTGGATGCGGGAAACCCCTGGTAGGGCACCAGGGCGGTACTTCCTGTAGAGCTACCGATAGTACCGGTATGCCGGAGCAACCCGGAACTACCGCTCCACCACCGCTCGACTACCGCATCACATCCAGAAGGTTTACACCCCAAGAAGGTAGTTAGAGTGGTGGTTGAGCCGGAGCTACCGCTGGACCAGCAATTCTTGGGTGGTGGAGTTCCATGCGCTACTACCGCCCTGAACACCGACAGTACCGGTTTGTCAAGAGAAACCGAAACTTCCGCTCCACCACCGGTCTACCACTGTACCCGGTACAAAAGGGTATCACCCCTGAGTGGTACTTGGAGTGGTGGTTTGATCGGAACTACATGCCAGCGGTACAACTGCTCAAGAGAGCGGTACTACCGCCATGAGCAGAACTGCACAGTCACAGAGGACTTTTAGGAACACCTCTCTCTTCGAGTGGAGGGTATATGGTGGGTGCAAAGAATGTGTATTTGTAGTGATTCACCCAATACCTTCCGATGTGGATTCCCTCTTAATAGAAAGGATTTCCTATGAGCAAAGGAATAAAAATATCGAAAACTCCGTCTTCGATCTTTTCCGCATAGAGGGACAGCCTAACCGTCTTGCGCCACACAATGTGTACCTGAGAAAACTAGGATGCATGATTAGTCCACACGTGTATTGTCATCATCACCAAAACCCTAAGGCAGGAAATACCCTTACAATCTCCCCCTTTTTGGTGGATGATGACAACCATGCGAAAAGCACGGGAGATCTAGAAAATATAGACGGTGCTCCCCCTGACTATGAGCACTATTTAGAGTTTGCTTTTGGAATGCAAAATGTTCACACTAGGATCAATGCTCCCCCTAGATTTTATAGGCCCACCCAGTGACATCAAAGGAAAATAACAAACATAAGGCTTGTATTTGCAGAATAGAACAGTAGAGCAAAAGATAAGGGCACCATTAACACGCAAGCTCTACTGATAGAAGAGTGCATAGATAAAGAGATAAGGGACGCATGTCTCACACCATGCACATATTCACAACACCGGGCAAGTTCACAAGACACTAGAAATCAAAGCAAATAGATCAACTGAAGGAAGCAACAACAAATGAGCCCCCCATGCAACTCCTGTGACCTAACAGAGTTCTCTCCCCCTTTGGCATCAAGACACCAAAAAAGGAAAAGAGCGAAGCTAACGCCCCAGGGCTCAGTAGATCTCCTCGCATGTTGTTGCAGAATCGTCAGACTCATCATCAGCATCCTCAGACTCCGCGGTAGCACCCTTAGGACCACGGACATCAGAGGTAGCAGGCTTGTCATCACACCACTGATAGTTCTCCAAGCACCACGTATCCTCAGGAGTGATGGTCTTCTCAGAGCCACTCTTCACATCTGGCACATTGAGGTGCCTCATCAACTAAATCAGCCTACGACGCGCCATCTTCTCAGCCACATGAGCCTTGTAGAGCTTCTTCTGAATATGAGTCTGCAAGCAAAAAGTCTTCTTTATCTTGGTAGTCAGCTTCTTAACCCAAGAGGGCATGGCCTCAGGCTCCAACTCAAAGTCCTCGTCACTCGAGTTGGCAAACACATCCTCCTAATTTCTCTCAAGAAAACGAGGAGCAGGATGCTTCTTCTTCCTCAACACCTTAACCTCATGCTTCGTGAGGTTAGCAGGAGTGGTGAGAGGCTCTCCTAGCCTACGGGCTGCCCAAACCGAGTGCAGAAACTACATCACAAAAGGAGCATAGATTGGTACCTTGCGGTACCACACCATATTGTACATATCCTCCCACATCCACTTGGAGACATCAAACGTGGCACCGGATCCCCTTTTGGTCTTCATGACCACAAGCAGATCCACAAGATACCAGTAAATATCATCTTGATTCCCAACCTTGGGGAGCAGCACACAGCAGAATACTAGATGCATAATATCATAGACTAGCAGAAGGCCATTGGAATTACCCATGATACCACGTCCAGGGATGTACAGAGGGGCAAGCTTCACCTTATCCATGGGGTGGGCTCGGTCATGAGGACGGAGACCACCTTGACCCTCCAACCCGGTATCCTCATAGCCAAGAGCATTGCAGAAGGCTCTCTAAGGGACATGAAAGAACTCATCACGGCACATAAAGGAAAGGTGACGCGCATCATCGTTGCCGAAGTGGACTGTAGCATAGAACTGATGAATGAGTTGCACATCTAATTCACAATTCATAGTTATGAGCTTGATCAAATCAAACTCCTCACAGACACTACAAAAAATACACTTCCGTGATGATACGTGTTTGTCAAGTAGGTCACATTTTCTGTCATGCATGTACATCCATGAGAAATTTATGACAGAATCAAGATAGTCATACATGTGATGTCGTAGAAGTGTTCCATGACATTACGAAAATTATCATCACGGAAGTGTCCACTTCCATGACGATAAATCGCGCATCACATAAGTGCTTTCGTCAAGGGTGACCGACACGTGGCATCCACCGTAACGGAACGCCGTTAAGCTATCGGGTCCGGTTTTGGATACGATAACTGATATGTCTCCAACGTATCTATAATTTTTGATTGTTCCATGCTATTATTTATGAAGTCTTGGATGTTTAATGGGCTTTATCATTCACTTTTATATCATTTTTGGGACTAACATACTAACCCAAAGGCCCAGTCCAGATTGCTGTTTTTTGCCTGTTTCAAGGTTTTGCAGAAAAAGAATATCAAACGGAGTCCAAACGGAATGAAACTTCTTGAGAGATACTTTTGGAGAAAATCACGCACGCGGAGCTTGAGAATCACGTCAGGGGACGGAGGGATGGCCCACGAGGGTGGGGGGGTGCGCCCCCTTCCCAGGGCGTGCCCCCTGCCTCGTGGCCCCCTCGAGCATCCCCGGGTGCCCTCCTTCTTCCTATATAAGTCTACGTACCCCAGAACCTCCGTGAACAGAGAGAAAACCCTAATTCCACCGTCGTACTTACTGTTCCCGTGGAGATCCCATCTTGGATCCTGTTCCGGAGCTCCACCGGAGGGGGATCTATCACGGAGTCCTTCATCATCATCATCATCGCCCTCACCATGAGTTGTGAGTAGTTCCCCATAGACCTTCGGGTCCATAGTATCTAGATGGCTTCTTCTCTCTCTCTCTGGATCTCAATACAAAGTTCTCCTCGGTCTTCGAGGAGATCTATTCGATGTAATCTCTTGCGGTGTGTTTGTCAAGATCCGATGAATTGTGAGTTTATGATCAAGGTTATCTATGAAAGATATTTGGTTCTTCTCTGAAATTTTTATGTGTGCTCATAATATCCTTGCAAGTCTCTTCGAATAATTGGTTTGGTTTGGCCTACTAGATCTATAGTTCTTGCAATGGGAGAAGTGCTCGGCTTTGGGTTCAATCTTGCGATGTCCTTTCCCAGTGACAGTAGGGGTAGCAAGGCACGTATTGTATTGTTGCCATCGAGGATAAAAGGATGGGGTTTATATCATATTGCATGAGTTTATCCCTCTACATCATGTCATCTTGCTTAAAGCGTTACTCTGTTCTTATGAACTCAATACACTAGATGCATGTTGGATAGCGGTCGATGTCTGGAGTAATAGTAGTAGATGCAGGCAGGAGTCGGTCTACTTGTCTCGAACGTGATGCATATATACAATGATCATGCCTAGATAGTCTCATAATTATTAGGTTTTCTATCAATTGCTCGACAGTAATTTATTTACCCGCCATAGAATATCGCTATCATGAGAGAAGCCACTAGAGAAAAATATGTCCCCCGGGTCTATTCTCAACATATCAATCTAAATCTACTTTACTTTTCTTGCTTTTATTTCTGTTCTTATAAACCAAAAATACCAAAAATATAAACTATCATCTCTATCAGATCTCACTTTCGTAAGTGACCGTAAAGGGATTGACAACCCCTTATCGCGTTGGCTGCAAAGTTCTTATTTGTTTGTGCAGGTGCGAGGGACTCGTGCGTGGTATCCTACTGGATTGATACCTTGGTTCTCAAAAACTGAGGGAAATACTTACGCTACTGTGCTGCATCTCCCTTTCCTCTTCGAGGGAATACAACGCAAGCTCAGGAGGTAGCAAGAAGAATTTCTGGCGCCGTTGCCGAGGAGGCTTACGCAAAAGTCATATACCAAGTACCTATCACAAACCCTTATCCTTCCCATTACATTTATTTGCCTCTCGTTTTCCTCTCCCCCACTTCACCCTTGCCATTTTATTTGCCCTTCTTCCGCCGTGTGTTTATCGTTCGCTTGCTTCTTGCTTGCTTGTGTGTGTTGGATTGCTTGCTTGTCACTATGGCTCAGAACAATACCTAATTGTGTGACTTCTCCAATACCAACAACAATGATTTTATGAGCACTCCAATTGCTCCTATTGCTGATGCTGAATCTTGTGAGATCAATGCTGCCTTGTTGAATCTTGTCATGAAAGATCAATTCTCCGGCCTTCCTAGTGAAGATGCCGCTACCCATCTGAATAATTTTGTTGATTTGTGTGATATGCAAAAGAAAAGGGATACGGATAACGATATTTTTAAATTGAAGTTATTTCCGTTTTCAATTAGAGATCGTGCTAAAACTTGGTTTTCCTCTTTGCCTAGAAATAGTATTGATTCGTGGAATAAGTGCAAAGATGCTTTTATCTCTAAGTATTTCCCTCCTGCTAAGATCATCTCTCTTAAGAATGATATTATGAATTTTAAGCAACTAGATGATGAGCATGTTGCACAAGCTTGGGAGAGAATGAAAATGATGATACGTAATTGCCGTACACATGGTTTGAATCTATGGATGATTATTCCGAATTTTTATGCTGGCTTGAATTTTTATTCTAAAAATCTTTTACATTCGACCGCCGGAGGCACATTCATGGAAACTACCTTAGGAGAAGATACCAAACTCCTAGATAATATTATGGTTAATTATTCTCAAAGACACACCGAGAGATCTACTAGTAAAAAAGTGCATGCTATCGAAGAAATTAGTGTTTTGAGTGGAAAGATGGATGAACTTATGAAATTATTTGCTGCTAAGATTGCTTCTTCTGATCCTAATGATATGCCTTTGTCCACTTTGATTGAGAATAACAATTAATCTTTGGATGTGAATTTTGTAGGTAGGAATAATTTTGGTAACAATGCTTATAGAGGTAATTTCAATCCTATGCCTTTTCCTAGTATTCCTCTAATAATTATGGAAATTCCTACAACAACTCTTATGGAAAGATGCCTTTATGAATTTGAAACTAGTGTTAAGGAGTTTATGATCTCGCAAAACAATTTCAATGCTTTGCTTGAAGAGAAATTGCTTAAGGTTGATGAATTGGCTAGAAGTGTGGATAGAATTACTCTTGATGTTGATTCTTTGGAACTTAGATCTATCCCACCTAAGCATGATATCAATGAGTCTCTCAAAGCCATAAGAATTTCCATTGATGAATGCAAAGAAAGAACCGCTAGAATGTGTGCTAAAAGAGAGGATTATATTAAATCGTGTTCTTCTAGCTTTAATGAAAATAAAGATGAAGATCTGAAAGTTATTGACGTGTCTCCTATTAGATCCTTATTTTCTAGTATAAATCTTGATGAAGATAGGATTGGAGATGATTCTGCTTTAAAGTGTCCCAATGATTCGGAGTTTTTAGATCTTGATGCTAAAATTGCTAAAAGAGGGAGTGAAGAGATTAAAACTTTGCATAGTGATGAACCCACTACCTTGAATTTCAAGGAATTCAATTGTGATAATTTCTCTTTGATTAATTGTATTTCCTTGTTGCAATCTGTGCTAAATACTCCGCATGCTTATAATCAAAATAAAGCTTTCACCAAACACATAGTTGATGCTTTGATGCAATCTTATGAAGAAAAACTTGAGTTGGAAGTTTCTATCCCTAGAAAGCTTTATGATGAATGGGAACCTACTATTAAAATAAAAATAAAAGATCATGAATGCTATGCTTTGTGTGATTTGGGTGCAAGTGTCTCCACTATCCCAAAAACTTTGTGTGATTTGCTAGGGTTCCATGAGCTTGATGATTGTTCTTTAAATTTGCATCTTGCGGATTCCACTATTAAGAAACCTATGGGGAGAATTAATGATGTTCTTATTGTTGCCAATAGGAATTATGTGCCCGTGGATTTCATTGTTCTTGTTATAGATTGCAATCCTTCATGTCCTATTATTCTTGGTAGACCTTTCCTTAGAATGATTGGTGCAATTATTGATATGAAGGAAGGAAATATTATATTCCAATTCTCGTTAAGGAAAGGCATGGAACACTTTCCTAGAAAGAAAATAAAATTTACATATGAATCTATCATGAGAGGCACTTATGGATTGCCTTCCAAGGATGGCAATACCTAGATTTATCTTGTATCGTGCCTAGCTAGGGGCGTAAAACGATAGCGCTTGTTGGGAGGCAACCTAATTTTTTGTTTATTTTTTGTTGTTGTTAGTGAATAAATATTGCATCTAGCCTCTGATTAGATGCGGTTTCATGTTTTGTTTAGTGTTTGTGCCAAGTAGAACCTTTGGTAAGACTTGTGTGAAGTTTATGTGATCTTGCTGTGAAAAACAGAATTGTTAGCGCTCGCTAAAGTAGTCTTCAGATTTTACTGGAGCGTGATTTTTAGTTCATTCTTTTTGCAGATGATTGGTAGAATTTTTTTGCAAATTTACCAATTTGGTTAGAATTTTTGGATTTCCAGAAGTATGCGAAACCTGCAGATTACTACAGATTGTTCTGCTTTTGATAGATTCTGTTTTTCGTGTGTTGTTTTCTTATTCCGATGCATCTATGAGTAGTAATGGAGGATATGAAGCATAGAGAAGTTGGAATACAGTAGGTTTAACACAAATATAAAAAAAATGAATTCATTGATGTACTTTTGAGTGGTGGTTTGCTTTCTTATACTAACGGAGCTCACGAGAAGTTTTGTCTAAGTTTTGTGTTGTGAAGTTTTCAAGTTTTGAGTATTGCTTTGATGGACTATGGAACAAGGAGTGGCAAAGGCCTAAGCTTGGGGATGCCCATGGAACCCCAAGTAATTCAATATAATCAAAATCCTAAGCTTGGGGATTCCCCGGGAAGCCATCCCCTCTTTCGTCTTCATCCATCGGTAACTATACTTGGAGCTATAGTTTTATTCGCAACATGTTATGTGTTTTGCTTGGAGCGTCTTGTATAATTTGAGACTTTGCTTGTTAGTTTGCCACAATCATCCTTGCTGGACACACCTATTTGAGAGGGTTAAATATGGCCTAGAAATTATTAGAACACTCTGTGTGCTTCACTTATATCTTTTGAGTTGAATAGTTTTTGCTCTAGTGCTTCACTTATATCTTTTAGAGCACGGCGGTGGTAATATTTTTTAGAAATTGTTGAACTCTCATGCTTCACTTATATCTATTTGGGAGTCTATTAAAACAGCATGGTAATGTGTTTAGGATAAAGAAACTAGTCTTCACATGATAAACACCCAATGTCAATGTAGAAAATTTTCACACTAAGTGCATTGAATATGATGAGAAGTTGGATGCTTGATAATTGTTTTGAGATATGAGGATAGTGATATTAGAGTCATGCTAGTGGAGTCATTATGAAATTGAGAAATACTTGTGTTAAGGTTAGTCATTCCCGTATCATGCACGTATGGTGAACCGCCATGTGACTAAGTTAGAGCATGAGGTATTTGTAAAGTGTCAACCTTTGTGTGGAGGTCGGGGGGCGCAATTTTTAACTTCTACCAACCTCCCCCTAGGAGCATGCGTTGATTGCTTTGTTTTGATGACTCGTAGATTTTTGCAATAAGTATATGCGTTCTTATGACTAATGTTGAGTCCATGGATTATACGCACTCTCACCCTTCCACCATTGCTAGCCTCTCTTGTACCGCGCAACTTTCACCGGTGCCATAAACCCACTATATATCCTTCCTCAAAACAGCCACCATATTGTTCCTCAAAACAACCACCATACCTACCTATCATGGCATTTCCATAGCCATTCCGAGATATATTGCCATGCAACTTTCCACCATTCCGTCTATATGACACGCATCACATTGTCATATTTCCATTGCATGATCATGTAGTTGACATCTTATTTGTGGCAAAGCCACCATGCATAATCTTTATACATGTCACTCTTGTTTCATTGCACATACCGGTACACCGCCGGAGGCATTCATATAGAGTCATACTTTGTTGTTGTAGTATCGAGTCGTAATGAAAGTGTGAAGATCATCATTATTAGAGCATTTTCCCATGGGAGGAAAGGCTAAATCTATAAAGCCCCTCCGCAAAAAAAAGGCCAAAGAAAAAAAGAAAGGCCCAAAAAAAAGAGAAAAAAAGAGAAAAGAAAAGGGACAATTGCTACGATCTTTTTCCACACTTGTGCTTCAAAGTAGCACCATGTTCTTCATGATAGAGAGTCTCGTGTTTAGTCACTTTCATATACTAGTGGGAATTTTCATTATAGAACTTGGCTTGTATATTCCAACGATGGGCTTCCTCAAATGCCCTAGGTCTTCGTGAGCAATCAAGTTGGATGCACACCCACTAGTTTATTTTGTTGAGCTTTCATTCATATTTAGCTCTAGTGCATCCGTTGCATGGCAATCCCTACTCACTCACATTGAGATCTATTGATGGGCATCTCCATAGCCCGTTGATACGCCTAGTCGATGTGAGACTATCTCCCTCCTTTTTGTCTTCTCCACAACCACCTCTATTCCACCCATAGTGCTATATCCATGGCTCACGCTCATTTATTGCGTGAAAATTGAAAGGTTTTAAAAGATAGAGTATGAAAACAAATGCTTGGCTGAAATCGGGGTTGTGCATGATATGAATATTTTGTGTGATAATGAGGGAGCATAGCCAACACTATATGATTTCGTAGGGATAACTTTCTTTAGCCATAGTATTTTGAGAAGACATGATTGCTTTGTTGGTATTGCTTGAAGTATTATTATTTCTTATGTCGATATAGACTTTTATCTTGAATCTTTCAGATCTGAACATTCATGCCACAATTAAGAGAATTAGATTGAAAAACTATATTGGTTAGCATTCCACATAAAAAATTCTTTCTTTATCATTTACCTACTCGAGGACGAGCAGGAATTAAGCTTGGGGATGCTTGATACGTCTCCAACGTATCTATAATTTTTTATTGTTCCATGCTATTATTTATGAAGTCTTGGATGTTTAATGGGCTTTATCATTCACTTTTATATCATTTTTGGGACTAACCTACTAACCCAAAGGCCCAGTCCAGATTGCTGTTTTTTGCCTGTTTCAGGGTTTTGCGGAAAAATAATATCAAACGGAGTCCAAACGGAATGAAACCTTCGCGAGAGATATTTTTGGAGAAAATCACGCACGCGGAGCATGAGAACCACATCAGGAGATGGAGGGCTGGCCGTCGAGGGTGGGGGCGCGCCCCCTTCCCAGGGCGCGCCCCCCTGCCTCGTGGCCCCCTCGAGCGTCCCCCGGTGCCCTCCTTCTTCCTATATATGTCTACGTACCCCAGAACCTCCGTGAACAGAGAGAAAACCCTAATTCCACTGCCATACCTTCTGTCCCCATGGAGATCCCATCTTGGATCCTGTTCCGGAGCTCCACCGGAGGGGGATCTATCACGGAGTCCTTCATCATCATCATCATCGCCCTCACCATGAGTTGTGAGTAGTTTACCACAGACCGGTCCATAGCTAGTATCTAGATGGCTTCTTCTCTCTCTCTCTCTCTGGATCTCAATACAAAGTACTCCTCGGTCTTTGAGGAGATCTATTTGATGTAATCTCTTTTTGCGGTGTGTTTGTCAAGATCCGATGAATTGTGAGTTTATGATCAAGGTTATCTATGAAAGATATTTGGTTCTTCTCTAAACTTTTTATCTGTGCTCATAATATCCTTGCAAGTCTCTTCGAATTATTGGTTTGGTTTGGCCTACTAGATCTATAGTTCTTACAATGGGAGAAGTGCTTGGCTTTGGGTTCAATCTTGCGGTGTCCTTTCCCAGTGACAGTAGGGGCAGCAAGGCATGTATTGTATTGTTGCCATCGAGGATAAAAAAGATGGGGTTTATATCATATTGCTTGAGTTTATCCCTCTACATCATGTCATCTTGCTTAAGGCGTTACTCTGTTCTTATGAACTCAATACACTAGATGCATGCTGGATAGCGGTCGATGTGTGGAGTAATAGTAGTAGATGCACGCAGGAGTCGGTCTACTTGTCTCGGACGTGATGCCTATATACAATGATCATGCCTACATAGTCTCATAATTATTCGCTTTTCTATCAATTGCTCGACAGTTATTTGTTTACCCGCCGTAGAATATCGCTATCATGAGAGAAGCCACTAGAGAAAACTATGGCCCCCGGGTCTATTCTCAACATATCAATCTACATCTACTTTACTTTTCTTGCTTTTATTTGTTGTTCTTATAAACCAAAAATATAAACTATCATCTCTATCAGATCTCACTTTCGTAAGAGACCGTAAAGGGATTGACAACCCCTTATCGCGTTGGCTACGAAGTTCTTATTTGTTTGTGCAGGTGCGAGGGACTCGCGCGTGGTCTCCTACTGGATTGATACCTTGGTTCTCAAAAACTGAGGGAAATACTTACGCTACTGTGCTGCATCTCCCTTTCCTCTTCGAGGGAATACAACGCAAGCTCAAGAGGTAGCAATAACCCGTTAACAGCCCCGACCAATGGGGATTTTCCACGTGTAAAATCATCATTGGCTGGAGGAAACACGTGTCGGCTCACCGTTGGGACATATGTCATCCACTCATTGGACCCAAAGCGCCTATGATACGTCGACATGTGGCACGACCCAACAGAGGCCCATTCCTGTGAAAAGGCCGGCCCGTTTGACTTGGTCAAAAGGTGGCGGGCTGGCCCACGACAAGCCTGTTAACGGTCTGTTCGCATATAGCCCATTTACAGCCCGCTGACCAAGGGCCCATTTACGGCCTATCCGAATTAGGCCCAGTAGCGTCATCTGGGCCGTCCAATATAATTCCAGCCCGTTTTAACTTCCGGCCCATGTATGGCCCATGACGTCTTTCGGCCCATATGAGGCCCGTATTACTCTCGGCCCATTAACGGCCGGTGGTAAAACTGGCCCGTAATGAACACTGTATCACTTTATACCCATTAACGACACGTGGTGAAACTTGCCTGTAATGAACAGTGTATCACCTTATACCCATTAATGGTCCATTATTCCATTGGGCCTTTTCCAGCCCATGTTTTCTTTCGGCCTTCTTGGGGCCCATTTATTCTTGGGCTCATTTCCACATTCGCTTACTTACGGCCCGTTAATGTCATTTTCTGCTTGTGGGCCAAATTCAGCCCGTGGTTACAGTTGGCCCATTTGTGTCCCGTTAGTATGTTGGGCCGTTTTCATAGCGTCGTCAAAATACGACCGATTAACGATGGCCCGTTATGGTCGGCCCATGAACGGAAGATTTCAACTCTAGCCCATTTCGGCCATAATGTGGTCTGTTATTGGCCCATGTTTGGCCAACCGATCATAGGGCCCGTAGAGGGCCCATTGATGATACGACCCATAGAAGGCCCATTGTGTCTACAGCCCGTATAAGGCCCATTGTTTCTACGCCACGTAGAAGGTCCATTGTTTTTCTTCTGAAAGAAAGAAGGCACATTGTTTCTACGGCCCGTAGGAGGCCCATGTTAACTACAGCCGGTGGCATCAAAGTTCGCCACCAGTGCAAATATAGGGAACACCCTACACTATACAAAAATGGCTTGCTGTTTTCTTCAGCCGGTGGCTGTACGTTAAGAACAAATTTTGTATCGCACCAAAACAAATTACAACTATAAAACAAAAGGAAGGTTGGCATAAAAGTTAACAGTCTAGCAGATAAATGCACCACCAGATGTTCAGAAGCTCAGTTCATTTGACCTGACTGTTACGTTTTCATGTTGTATTGTCCGATGGAGCACCATAACCTTCGCCTTCAGTTCTCCTAGGCTCCTGAACAACATAGCAAATGTCTGATAGTCTGGTTTCAAAACCATGCATATCTTGCCAACATCAAACAATGTCTCTCCTTGTTTCACAAAGGGTCTCTAATAGGGAATGGACTTGTGTCTGGAGCGCAGATACAACATTGTTTTGAGCTTGAATATCTTGATCATGAGGCTGTTTGGACGAGATTGCCTTAACAACCAAGCCAGTATTACGCAGGAACGTGCTTTTGGCACTGTTAGTGGACAGGTACTGACCCACTGCAGCAAGAGCTGACATTGCGGTTATAGTTGCCTCGCCACCTTCAGAAGGTGGCGGTTCCACCATTGTTTTCATAGCTCGCTGAAAAGTTGAGGTTTTACATTAGTAGTACCAGAATAGAAGATATTAAGGAGGCAGTAAAACCAAACAAAATAGCTTTGGTCTATATACAGAACTTATTCTGGTGAACCCATGTAAAATAATAGTTGTATTTTATTGCAAAGTATATAATAAAACCAAGTTCCAAACATATGACCATGTATCATCGCTAATGTATTGTCTATTTATTCACATTGTATTGAGGGCTAAGGATAAAGAGACGAAGTTTATAATACGGTAAGCATAGTATGACATCATTCATATCACAAAACAACTAAGAACAGATAAACAGACGATTGTAACGTTGTGTGGGCAAGTCCAGCACGGAACTAGATTACAGTTCAAGATCAAAGGAACGTCACTCCTCTCTTTTAAACCTTGTAAGGTGCAATGATACGCTAAGACAATTGTGTATAAAATTGAAAAGAGTAATAGACATTGGCTGCAAACCATGAAGTTCAAGGCACAAGTCAGAGTAAGTAGTAGTTAAAAGGCATGAGAATAAGGACTTACAACAGCGGCTTTGACTGGTGTAGTCATGCCCTTCTTCTTGCTGGTGTGACAGTCTTTGAAGATTTCCACATCATTTGGTTCAGGTACTTTTTGGTCCTTGCGGGCTTTCCTCTGCATTTGGAACAAGTCAATATAGATCTGATAATATGGTACAGCGAAAAGAGTGAAATAGCAGCTAATTACAAGAGCCTCGCAGTGTGAAATATAGCTACGAGATCCTGTCGTCTGTTGGAATTTCACTTTCGTACGGTTGGCCTAGTTCTTTGAACAGTTCACCTACAAGAAGATAGACTTGTGTGGCACATGCGTAAATAGGACTTCAACATGTGATCTGATCACATATATATAATGTACCTGATACTTCGGATCGGACTAGTGTTTAACGAGGCCTCTCCAGTCTTCATCAGATATATTTTTCACTGGAGATGTTTGGGCAAGTTCACTGTTAGCCTTGCCTTCAAAGTGAGTTTTCCTCAAGTAATACTGATACTGTCGTAGAGCAGACTTGAAAACATGGGTGCAAGCTTGTCTGGTTGCATCATCTTGGCTATCCAACTTGAACCTCATCTGTCGAAAATTATGGGAGTCTCATTATCAGCAACCTAGAAAGTATTGGACAGAGCAAGACGATATTACTAGTTTCCATACATAACCATACTTACAGATAAATGGTCGAGGAAGGTGTTGAACTGGGTTTCATCTTTGTCATTCCTGTACTGAATCCATGTTGGGAGGATACGTACATGACACCTAACAGCAATCGCTGCCTCTGATACTAACTTGGCTGACTCTGTAGCATCACGTGGCCTTTTTAAACCTGCCTCAAAACAGATCTCCATTCTTCCTCCTCTAGATTTAGTTAACCTATCGAGCATTATCCCTGATGTTTGTTTCCTCTTGTGCCTAGGTGCTAATCCAACAACAAACAGAGGAAGTGTTAGTGTACATCAGACTGTGAGACTACATATAAAGAAGCATGCAACTATAACTTGACTCCAGCAACTACCTTCTTGTTGTTGAAGCTCACAAAGTTCATCTGATCTTGCCAACTCATCTTGTGTCAAGAGTGCTTTGGAAGTAGTATCAGGTGCCAAGGGAGCTTGGGAACATACTGCTAGTTGAGTTGACCAACGAGTAAATCGTGCAGCTGGTGGTACTGTGGAAGGTATTGCAACAACTAGGGTTGTCTCTGCTTGTTTGGTGGTAGTTATGTGTTTTTGTTTGGCTTGTTATGCAGCTCGTGTAGCATGGGATACCCTGTCGGTACAATTTTCCGCTGGATTTTGACCTTCTATTCCACTATCAGTACCAGCAGAATCTGCAGGATTGTTCCGCTGCCCTTTCCCTGCCGTTCTGTCTTGCTTCCTCTTTCTCTGTGCCATGTTAAGTCAAGCCGACAAGAAAAACGAATAACAATTTAGTTCTTCAGAACAAATGTACTTTGATGTAAGAACATGGTGTGATAGACAGATATTGTATGTTCTAGAAACAGGAACACGTGTCTTAGTCACAAGTATAATGTGTAAAGTAAGCAGATGAAATTCAACAAAATTAGAAGCAATACAAGCTAGACATCATACATAACATGCAACCACATATAACAGTGTCAAGTTAGAGGGGGCACATGTGATGGTGCACTAGGGAGACGTGCTCATCACCAACTGTGACGCCCGAGACCGACGTCCCAGAAGATCCCAGATAATTCCAGAAGATTCCAGATGTTCTGGGTTTCCCCTTGTGTTTCTTTTGCGCTTGTGTTATTTATTTTGCATTGCATCATGTCATCATGCCATCACGTCATATTTATTTTGCATCTCAACCTAAATAAATTGTGTGGACCTTCGGTCCATTTAAATCGAGGGAAGTGTGACTTCTCTTCGAAACATATAAAAGCCTCTCAATATTTAGGGAGCTATATCATAATTATTCCATTCGTTGGAATTAACCCAACACACTTGCATATTAATTCCCCATGTCTATTTCACTTCGAGCTTCTCCTTCCAAACCTTGCCAATAATTCTTTTCCCATTTTTCGAGGTCCTTCCAAAAACCCTCCAACCATTTTATTTATATTCCTCACATTTTTGTGAGTCCAGGGAATTTTACCCTATGCCCTAAGCCTTTTCCTAACTCCTCTTTTCTTTCTTTTCCTCTTGTGTTTTTTTCTGTTTTATTTGGAAAACCGCTTGGTATCTATCAGCAGCAGTTTGTTAAAAAAAATCCAGAGAAGGCAGAAGAGGGCCCAGCCGCAGCCAGGCCCATCTCCTTCCAGCCTCCCTCTCCTCCCACTCTAGCCGCGGCCCAGGCCCCTGGTCCATCTGGCCAAGCCACCAGGCCATTCCTCCTTCCGGCCCATACCCCCCCCCCCTTTTGGCCGCTCGTCGTCCGAACCCTAGCCCCGACCGGATCGTTTTCCCTCGATCCGTTTTCTCTCAGCCGCCGTCATCTCCTCCCTCTCCTCTCCCGCAAGCCGTCGCTCGCCAGCCCTCATCTCCCCCGATTCCCGATCTCCCTCGTCGCCCCGCATCGCAGCAGCAGAGCCACCGCGCCTCGGCGCCCGGCTCTCTCCCTCCGGCCCTCTGGCTCGCTCGCGCCAGGGCCCCGCGCCTCCTCGCGCCCAGGCAGCTGCCCCAGGCCCGCGGCCTCACCTCCGCGCCGTCCGCCCGCGCACGAGGCAGCCAGGCCGCGTCGCCTCCAGGTCCGCCGGCCGGATCCCGCGGCCGCATCCCTCGTCCCTCGCCTCCTCGCCCTCTTGCGCCCCGAGCCGCGCCCCGCCTCGCCCCTCCAGCGCACGGAGCCGGAGGTCCCGTCCTCCAGCGCCGGCCAGGCCACTGCCTCCTTTTCCTGCCGCCGTCGCGCCAAGTACCGCATCCAGCGGGCGCCGCTCGTCCCAGCTACGCCCCTCGAGAGCTCGCCATCGTCGCCAGGGAGCTTCCCAGGCCTCTCCTCCACTCCGACCCAAGGCCGCCGCTGACCTCCTCCAGCGCCAAGCGCCGGCCGCCCCGCGTCTGCATCGCCAAGGCCGCGGCCATGAGCAGCTCCGAGCAAGGCCCGTCCTTTTTCCAGATCGTCGTCGCCCGCAGCTTTTGCCCTTTGTTTTGTTTGTTTTGTTACTGATTTTGTTATCTCAAGCACCCATGTAACAGCAAGTATATCTACTTTTGGATCCGTGTACAACTACCGTCGCCGAGACCCTCGAGTACATCTACGAACGTGAACAACTACCGTCGCCGGAACAACTACTTCCTCATCGGAAACGTGAACCACTACTTCCCACGACGACCACGAGAACAACTACTTCCTCTACGATCTCGAACCGCCCCGAAACGCACACTTTGAAGGTATACCGAGACGACCCCGTGGATGACCCGTGTGATGCTTGTGTTGTATGAATGTGTGTCCCTTGTTGCACCGTGCCCGTTTCATCTTTTGTCACGCTCCTCGGTTGCCTCGTCGCCGACTCGTGGGAACCCGGTGACGGGATCGCCCCACCTTTCATCTCGTGTGACTCGCTCACGCCATCTTTCCTTTTGCACCGGACTCTCGACGAGTTACCGGAAATGATATGATGCCGTTGCATCATTTTCGGATCGTTGCCGTGGCACCCTTTGCCTTCCACCACGGTGACAAATGCTTCTTATCTCTTCATGTTAATGTTTAACTAAATTGCATAAAACTTGATCATGTCATCCGCATAATATTAACAACATTAATATGTGTGAATTGTTGTTGCTTTAATAATTACCAAACATGCTCATGGGGATTTTCCGGATTTGTTATTGTTATTTTCCGGCCTCATTTAAAATGTCTAAATAGTGTAGTTTTATTATGCTTCACCTCTTGCCATGTTAAAAAAACATTTAATCTTGTCTTGTAATTAAACAAATCACTAAATAAATAAATGTGGTGTTTCGTCAATATGCAACTCGTTGCATCTTGAGCTCCAATTAACTTGTAGTGTTGTTTGTGCACTTTGTCATGCCATGCATAATTAAACCGGACATGCATCATACTTGGATGTGCATCGTATGCCATGTTTATGCTTGTGTGTTTACCGTGTTGTTTGCTTCTTTCCGGTTGCTTCTCTTGTTAGCTTCGGTTTCGTTCCGGAGTTGTGAGGATTCGCTCGACTGTTGCTCCGTCTACTTCATGGACCCGTTCTTCTTCCTTTGCGGAATTCCAGGCAAGATGATCATACCCTTGGATACCTTTACTACCATTGCCATGCTTAGTTGTCTCGATGCTATCGTTATATGTCGCGCTACCCATCTTTTATGTCAGCCTCTCCTTGTTGCCACGAAACCTCTAACCTTGAAACCTTCCTAGCAAAACCACTGTTTGGCTATGTTACCCGCTTGCTCAGCCCCTCTTATAGCGTTGTTAGTTGCAGGTGAAGATGAAGTTCGTTCCAGGAGGGAACTTGTTGTTGTTATATCACAATATCTATAATTATTATTAACACACCTATATACTGGGCATGGGTGGAAGGCTTGGCCTTTTGCTCGGTGTTTTGTTCCACTCATGCCACCTTAGGCGCCGATAAACCGGCATTATGTTCCTTGATTTTGCGTTCCTTAAACGATGGGTGGATGGGGACCCCTAGACAGTTCGACTTTGAATAAAACTCCTCCAGCAAGGCCCAACATTGGTTTTATTTTCCTCATAATAACAACTTAATTAATTAATTAAATTGCATAGGGAGTTAGCGCTACCCGAGGATTCTTAATTCTACATAGCAGGGGGGGCCAGTGCTGATGGTGTTGGTCCCAAATAGAGTCGTGTGCGGTACCACCCAGTTATCTGGGGTCTTCGGTTGTTGTACGCTGTGCTCATCCGGTCGTGGCCTGAGACGAGATACACGCGGCTACTATCAGGGTGTCGGCACGCCAAGAGGTCTTGCTGGACTTATTTTACCATTGTCGAAATGACTTGTGCTACCGGGATGCCGAGCCTGATCGGTTTTCCCTAAGATAAGGGGTGATGATATTATATTTATCACTTCAACTAATCGTGAGAGCTTGTGATGGGCTAAGTTGGAACACCCCTGCAGGGTTATGATCTTTCGAAAGCCGTGCCCGCGGTTATGTGGCAGATTGGAATTTGTTAATGCCCGGTTGTAGAAAACTTGACAGATGATCCGAAGTAAAACACACAACTGTGTGAGTAACCGTGACTGTCTCTTTTCACTTTGAGAAGAGAACACGGTGGGGTTATGTTTGACCGTATGTAGTTCAGGATCTTTAGCGATCACCTTTTGCGACCGTTTGCGTAGATGCTCATCTTATTCTGGTACTCGTAAGTTAGCCACCATATTATGCTTAGCCGCTGCTGCAACCTCACCACTTTACCTCTTCCTACCCACAAAGCTTTGCTAGTCTTGATACCCATGGTTATGGGATTGCTGAGTCCTCGTGGCTCACAGTTACTACAACACCAGATGCAGGTTCAGCCGAGAATGATGCAGGAACTGGTTCAAGTACTTCACTGGGAGCTCGATGAAGAGAGTGGTCGTTTGCTTGTGAGGTTTTCGACGATCAGTAGTGGTTTCTACTAGGATTCGATCCTGACCTGTGGCTTTATGTTGTTTGGTATCTTGTCTTTTGGATCTTACCCTTAGATGGGCTGTGATGTTTTGAATGATGTTTGGCTTATGTAATGTATTGTGTGAAGTGGCGAGTGTAAGCCAACTATCTTCTTTTGCAATTTAATCCCTCTTTTACATGAGTCGTGCAAAGATACCAAACTTGAGATCATTCTAGGATGGGCTTATACCTTTAAGTCGTGCCTCGACACGTAGGAGGTATAGTCCCATCCTGGGCATTACAAGTTGGTATCAGAGCCTTCTCCGACCTAGAAGCCCCCACTGATTGATCGAATCGTTGACGGTTGAGTCTAGGCACACACTGAAAATGTTTTGAGTCCTATATATATCAGAGAGTAGGATTTCTTTGCTTCTCATCCCCTTTTACTCTGGTGAGGACTCCTGAAGTCTACTCTTGCCTCTTCTACTTTCAAAAATCGCACCAATATTTTTTAGGATCACGCGAGTATTGTTTGGATTGTTCCGATGTCTTTGTGAAGAGAACATTGTTCTCGATGCCTCGTGTCATTAGGGGTTGTGGCAGTGTCCCGGGGAGTTGAGCTCCGAGGTGTTGTCGTCAAAAATCCATCGCGGCAGTACTAGAATACTTAAGACGGCCGACATCGAAAACTCTCCTATGTGGTTAGTGGCAAGATAACCCCGACATCACCCAGTACTGGGGAGGTAGTTCGGGAGTATTGCCATAGCTTGTATAGTGGATGCGTTTCGAAGGTCCGAGGTAAACGGTTTCCGAGAACAACTGGTTATGTGTTGAAGGATGGATACATCTGGATGTAGGATTGGAGTTGAGTGCGCGGTGCTTCCCCTGTATCCCCAACACCTGATTGCATAACTGGAAACTTTCGGAAATTAATAGGTGGGTTCATCTAGTAGTTCTAGGCATTCTTCCAACGGATGCACGATATGAAGTTCGGGGTTCTACATTGAGTGAAGTGGTTTTATGGACTTGTTCTGATCGGGAGTTGCATCTTAAAGGGTCCTTGGCTATGCTGATCCGGGGATTGCAAAACCCTTTTGTAACACGTTCCATGAGCTTTCAGCACGAAGATGTCGAACGAAGCTTCTATCTTGTATTTTTTCTATCTGTTCCTTGTTCCTTTTTATTTATTTACTTTTGTTCTCCAAGTGGCTTCTCGACAAGTTGATGTACCTGCGGAATTCATTCGTTCAATTCTCTGTTCGGATAGATATGTGCAACATAATCTTCTTCATAAACACATCTATCCTTTGTGTTGATTTGATTCTGGTATTCGAGTTGCTTCGATGTCAAGTGTTGATTCCATACCTTTCCTAATCGGTGTTCTCATATTTCTATGAGAGTGCTAATTCATCTTGACCATCGAGATTTTCATGTTAATTCTTTTTCAACCGGTGTGCCTTCTCGTCAAGTTATTCCATACGGACGTCGTTGAGAAATCTGACGATTGTCTGTTTCATTCATCCCAAGTTGTCTTTGTTTTCCCCACCCTCCCACCCTTCTTCTTCTCAGAGCAAGAATTCTCAAATGAAGTGTCCATTTTATTCATGTGATGTTTCTTCCTTCTTTTCCTTCAATGTTAATATCCGGTGATTTCTCAGGATGATGCTCACGAGTTTCAGTTCATCATTCTTCGTTCTCGTTTCTTCTCTGGTGGATGTAATTCAAGATTTCGATGTTGATCTTATCCTTTCCTCATTTCACAATGCTTTCTGATTCCGGTGCACCAATTAATCATTCTCCTCTTGCTATTCATATCCGGAGTGCTGAAGATTCATAATTCCATTCTTAATCCGTTCAATTTATTTTGTTGAGGATTGTCATCTTACTCAAGCCATTTAATTCAACCGGTGCAATATCTCTCAAGCAATCTTTTCCAACGGTGATTTCTTTTGAGTGGGCCCTAACCCACAAGTCTTTTCCAGGATCTTACCTGGCTCTTCTAATTAATTTCCGGAGTTATTCTGAAATTCTTTTTAAAGTGTGACGTAAGAATGATTCCCATCAGTCACATGCCTTCTCCAAGACCGCTTTCAAATTCTTTTTCATCTTTGGTTCAACCTTTTAATTCTTCATTACGGAGTGCCTATACAATTCATGGTGGTGTATCTCATCGTCTTCTCAACATCTGAAGACCGGAGAAGTGTTTCTCTTAAATCTTGGCCCATTCTCTTCAAGATTCGTGGTTCTAGCTTCATGCCATGCTCATTATTGTTCCGATTGTGAGGAATTCTTTTATACCGTCCGAAGCATTTCATGAATTCTTTTCTTTGTGATCCTCCGAAGGCCATCATTTTAGAATATTTCTTCGTTCTCTGTTTGCAACTTCGTCCTCCAAATATTCTTCATTGTTGTCTCTTCGTTCGTCTCCATATTTTTACGGTGGTTCTTTCAAGATTACCCTTCCGTTGTTATCGTTTTAATTCATTTGTTCTTTTCATCATCCTACCGGTGGTTCGTTGAAGATTACCCAAGTTTGTGCGAGATCTCTCTTAATTCTTTCCAACGAGAATAAGTAGTATGCCAAATCCTTTGGTTGTCATCAATTTAAATTGGTGAAGGAGATGCATGACATAATTCTTATTTTTATTCCTTCAAGGTGATTTAATCTCTGTTTTCCGGAGCTTGTTCATCATATCATATTCTCGGTTCTTAATTGTTCATCTTGTTTTCCGGAGTTCCAAGTTATTTCAATTATCATTTCAAGCTCCATCTAATTCATCGCAAGCCTTGTATCTTATTCTTTTCATTTTTTTCACTTCTCATGCTTTCATTACCGGAGTTCTTCATGGTGGTTCATCATCATTTAATTCATCCTCGAAGTCTTCATCAAGATTCTTGTTGAAGCTCAAGCATTCTTCATCATGCTTTCCAATTACAATCCTTTCTACCTTATCTTTTGAGGTGGTGTTATGTCATTCTTGACAATTCCTTCATGTTTCATGATTCACGAGTTATCAAGAATGGGATATTTAAAACCATCATTTTCCTTGTTCAGGAGATCTTTTCAACTCTTCAATTATTAGTTGGAGTTATCTTGGGTTGTATTTCACCAAAAAGCTTTCCCTAAGGATTGTTGCTAATTATGGTGCTTATAAATGACCCAAGTTCTTCATTTATCATTCCGGCGAAATAAGTTTTTCATCTCCTTGTTGATCTCAATCCAATCAAATGTTTTCGTCAGTGGCTGGTTGTCACCTTATAATTTTGAGATGTTTTCCATAAGCCCACATCAAGCTTTTTCGTTTCGTTGTTGATTTTTCCAACAACTCCGTTCAACCCTTCTTCTAAGGATGCCCTTTCAAATTCAATTTTGAGAGAGGTTGTCATTTTCTTCTCCGTTCTTTTTCTTGCCAACGATCTATATGCTATTCTTTCATTCCGGAGGCACTGCAATATTGCTCTCTTCGTCCCATCATCTTGTTTTATCGAGATCATGTTCTTTTCCCTTGCTTATCATTCAACCGGAGTGTTATGTCCTCTTTTCAAGTTCTCTCATCTTTTCAAGTCTTTGCCTCTCTTTTCAACCGGAGTGCTGTCTGAATCTTTCTTACCCCTTGTGCCATTCTTTTAATTGTTCCGGAGGTTGTGTGTTGTTGTTTTCATCAAGTATCACTCCATCTCCTTAAGTTCATGTTAATTCCTTCCATTTTCAGTCGGAGTGCTGTCCGAATCATGTCATTCTTATTCCTTGGCTATACCGTTGCGGTTTCTGATTCTTTTGGCTCGTAAGCTCTCCTTTCATGTCTTTCAACCTTCAAGGTTCTCGTAATGCTCCTTGTTACTCTTTTCTAACGGAGTTTTCATATTCGTTCATCTCCGTTGCATTCTTTTCTTTCAAGATTGTTAAACCTCTCAAGGTTCTTTGGTTTTCACTCGTCTGTCAAAGAAGCAACTTTGTTTTACCTCTTCTTTTCCGTTTTTACCCGGTGCTATCTCTAGGATCTCGGGTCGAGATCCTCTGTTAGTGTGGGAGAGTTGTGACGCCCGAGACCGACGTCCCAGAAGATCCCAGAAGATTCCAGAAGATTCCAGATGTTCCGGGTTTCCCCTTGTGTTTCTTTTGCGCTTGTGTTATTTATTTTGCATTGCATCATGTCATCATGCCATCACATCATATTTATTTTGCATCTCAACCTAAATAAATTGTGTGGAACTTCGGTCCATTTAAATCGAGGGAAGTGTGACTTCTCTTCAAAACATATAAAAGCCTCTCAATATTTAGGGAGCTATATCATAATTATTCCATTCGTTGGAATTAACCCAACACACTTGCATATTAATTCCCCATGTCTATTCCACTTCGAGCTTCTCCTTCCAAACCTTGCCAATAATTCTTTTCCCGTTTTTCGAGGTCCTTCCAAAAACCCTCCAACCATTTTATTTATATTCCTCACATTTTTGTGAGTCCAGGGAATTTTACCCTATGCCCTAAGCCTTTTCCTAACTCCTCTTTTCTTTCTTTTCCTCTTGTGTTTTTTCTGTTTTATTTGGAAAACCGCTTGGTATCTATCAGCAGCAGTTTGTTAAAAAAACCAGAGAAGGCAGAAGAGGGCCCAGCCGCAGCCAGGCCCATCTCCTTCCAGCCTCCCTCTCCTCCCACTCTAGCCGCGGCCCAGGCCCCTGGCCCATCTGGCCAAGCCACCAGGCCATTCCTCCTTTCGGCACATACCCCCCCCCCCTTTTGGCCGCTCGTCGTCCGAACCCTAGCCCCGACCGGATCGTTTTCCCTCGATCCGTTTTCTCTCAGCCGCCGTCATCTCCTCCCTCTCCTCTCCCGCAAGCCGTTGCTCGCCAGCCCTCATCTCCCCCGATTCCCGGTCTCCCTCGTCGCCCCTCATCGCAGCAGCCAGAGCCACCGCGCCTCGGCGCCCGGCTCTCTCCCTTCGGCCCTCTGGCTCGCTCGCGCTAGGGCCCCGCGCCTCCTCGCGCCCAGGCAGCCGCCCCAGGCCCGCGGCCTCACCTCCGCGCCGTCCGCCCGCGCACGAGGCAGCCAGGCCGCGTCGCCTCTAGGTCCGCCGGCCGGATCCCGCGGCCGCATCCCTCGTCCCTCGCCTCCTCGCCCTCTTGCGCCCCGAGCCGCGCCCCGCCTCGCCCCTCCAGCGCACGGAGCCGGAGGTCCCGTCCTCCAGCGCCGGCCAGGCCACTGCCTCCTTTTCCTGCCGTCGTCGCGCCAAGTACCGCATCCAGCGGGCGCCGCTCGTCCTAGCTACGCCCCTCGAGAGCTCGCCATCGTCGCCAGGGAGCTTCCCAGGCCTCTCCTCCACTCCGACCGAAGGCCGCCGCTGACCTCCTCCGGCGCCAAGCGCCGGCCGCCCCGCGTCTGCATCGCCACGGCCATGAGCAGCTCCGAGCAAGGCCCCGTCCTTTTTCCAGATCGTCGTCGCCCGCAGCTTTTGCCCTTTGTTTTGTTTGTTTTGTTACTAGTTTTGTTATCTCAAGCACCCATGTAACAGCAAGTATATCTACTTTTGGATCCGTGTACAACTATCGTCGCCGAGACCCTCGAGTACATCTACGAACGTGAAGAACTACCGTCGCCGGAACAACTACTTCCTCTTCGGAAACGTGAACCACTACTTCCCACGACGACCACGAGAACAACTACTTCCTCTACGATCTCGAACCGCCCCGAAACGCACGCTTCGAAGGTATACCGAGACGACCCCGTGGATGACCCGTGTGATGCTTGTGTTGTATGAATGTGTGTCCCTTGTTGCACCGTGCCCGTTTCATCTTTTGTCACGCTCCTCGGTTGCCTCGTCGCCGACTCGTGGGAACCCGGTGACGGGATCGCCCCACCTTTCATCTCGTGTGACTCGCTCACGCCATCTTTCCTTTTGCACCGGACTCTCAACGAGTTACCGGAACCGATATGATGTCGTTGCATCATTTTCGGATCATTGCCATGGCACCCTTTTCCTTCCACCATGGTGACAAATGCTTCTTATCTCTTCATGTTAATGTTTAACTAAATTGCATAAAACTTGATCATGTCATCCGCATCATATTAACAACATTAATATGTGTGAATTGTTGTTGCTTTAATAATTACCAAACATGCTCATGGGGATTTTCCGGATTTGTTGTTGTTATTTTCCGGCCTCATTTAAAATGTCTAAATAGTGTAGTTTTATTATGCTTCACCTCTTGCCATGTTAAAAAAAACATTTAATCTTGTCTTGTAATTACACAAATCACTAAATAAATAAATGTGGTGTTTCGTCAATATGCAACTCGTTGCATATTGAGCTCCACTTAACTTGTAGTGTTGTTTGTGCACTTTGTCATGCCATGCATAATTAAACCGGACATGCATCATACTTGGATGTGCATCGTATGACATGTTTATGCTTGTGTGTTTACCGTGTTGTTTGCTTCTTTCCGGTTGCTTCTCTTGTTAGCTTCGGTTTCGTTCCGGAGTTGTGAGGATTCGCTCGACTGTTGCTCCGTATACTTCATGGACCCGTTCTTCTTCCTTTGCGGAATTCCAGGCAAGATGATCATACCCTTGGATACCTTTACTACCATTGCCATGCTTAGTTGTCTCGATGCTATCGTTATATGTCGCGCTACCCATCTTTTATGTCAGCCTCTACTTGTTGCCATGAAACCTCTAACCTTGAAACCTTCCTAGCAAAACCATTGTTTGGCTATGTTACCCGCTTGCTCAGCCCCTCTTATAGCATTGTTAGTTGCAGGTGAAGATGAAGTTCGTTCCAGGAGGGAACTTGTTGTTGTTATATCACAATATCTATAATTATTATTAACACACCTATATACTGGGCATGGGTGGAAGGCTTGGCCTTTTGCTCGGTGTTTTGTTCCACTCATGCCACCTTAGGCGCCGATAAACCGGCATTATGTTCCTTGATTTTGCGTTCCTTACACGATGGGTGGATGGGGACCCCTTGACAGTTCGACTTTGAATAAAACTCCTCCAGCAAGGCCCAACATTGGTTTTATTTTGCTCATAATAACAACTTAATTAATTAATTAAATTGCATAGGGAGTTAGCGCTACCCGAGGATTCTTAATTCTACATAGCAGGGGGGGCCAGTGCTGATGGTGTTGGTCCCAAATAGAGTCGTGTGCGGTGCCACCCAGTTATCTGGGGTCTTCAGTTGCTGTACGCTGTGCTCATCCGGTCGTGGCCTGAGACGAGATACGCGCGGCTACTATCAGGGTGTCGGCACGCCGGGAGGTCTTGCTGGACTTGTTTTACCATTGTCGAAATGACTTGTGCTACCGGGATGCTGAGCCTGATCGGTTTTCCCTAAGATAAGGGGTGATGATATTATATTTATCACTTCAGCTAATCGTGAGAGCTTGTGATGGGCTAAGTTGGAACACCCCTGCAGGGTTATGATCTTTCGAAAGCCGTGCCCGCGGTTATGTGGCAGATTGGAATTTGTTAATGTCCAGTTGTAGAAAACTTGACAGATGATCCGAAGTAAAACACACAACTGTGTGAGTAATCGTGACTGTCTCTTTTCACTTTGAGAAGAGAACACGGTGGGGTTATGTTTGACCGTATGTAGTTCAGGATCTTTAGCGATCACCTTTTGCGACCGTTTGCGTAGATGCTCATCTTATTCTGGTACTCGTAAGTTAGCCACCATATTATGCTTAGTCGCTGTTGCAACCTCACCACTTTACCTCTTCCTACCCACAAAGCTTTGCTAGTCTTGATACCCATGGTTATGGGATTGCTGAGTCCTCGTGGCTCACAGTTACTACAACACCAGATGCAGGTTCAGCCGAGAATGATGCAGGAGTTGGTTCAAGTACTTCACTGGGAGCTCGATGAAGAGAGTGGCCGTTTTCTTGTGACGTTTTCGACGATCAGTAGTGGTTTCTAGTAGGATTCGATCCTGACATGTGGCTTTATGTTGTTTGGTATCTTGTCGTTTGGATCTTACCCATAGATGGGCTGTGATGTTTTGAATGATGTTTGGCTTATGTAATGTATTGTGTGAAGTGGCGAGTGTAAGCCAACTATCTTCTTTTGCAATTTAATCCCTCTTTTACATGAGTCGTGCAACGATACCAAACTTGAGATCATTCTAGGATGGGCTTATACCTTTAAGTCGTGCCTCGACACGTAGGAGGTATAGTCCCATCCTGGGCATTACACCAACACAGCTATGTTGAGTGTCTATGCATGTGATTTCTTGGAAATCATCTTGGGGGGTGGAGGAGTAGAATCTGTAGAGGCCCTCCATTTGGAAGGAGCACCTTCATCCGCTGCCTTGCAAACTTCCTTCCGCTTTATTGATTATGAATTGTCAAGTAAAACCGACAAGAAAAAGCAATAAAATTCACTCTTCATAACTCATTCGTGCATGATACTGACAATCACTACTTTGATGTAAGGCAAGCACATGATTCCAGGATGGAATAATACGAAAAACAGGACAGCATGGCATATTCACAACTGTTTATGTAAACTAAGCAGAAACCATTTCACCAAATAAGAAGCAATGCAAGCTAGACACCACGTGAAAGATGCAACCAATGACTCTGCCAAGTTAAAAGTGTCCCATCATAAATGGCATTTCAACAAATTAGAAGCAGCGTATGCTATAAATCATATCAAAGATGCAACTAATATCACACTGCATATACTGAAGGTGTCTCGTCATATTGATTTATGCGGGATAAAAAAACAATAGTTTTATGTGAGGACATGCTTAATAGACAGATGTACTATGTACTAAATACAAGAAGGCATGTCACATTAACAGGTATAATGTATAAGCTAAGCAGAATAGCACATGCAGTTTAACCAAATTGGAAAAATTACAATCTAGACACCATATGCAACATGCAACCACATATCACGATGCCAAGTTAGAGCAAGCACATGCGATGCTAGTGTAGTGGAAATGCGGTAATCAACTATAGAGCTATGTTCACTATCTTCATCTAGCCTTGCTGTTTCTTGAGAATCATGTCGGGAGGCTGACGCTGCATTCTTTAAATGAGGAGTAATCCACTTGCCTGACTGCCTCATCATAAGTGATTGATGAGGGATACACAAGAACATTAGTTTGATGTAAGAACATGGTTAATACTTAATACACAGATGTACCAGTATGTACCAAAAACAGAAAGGCATGTCATATTCAAAGGTATAATGTGTAAGCTAAGCAGATGCAATTTAACCAAATTGGAAGCAATACAAGCTAGACATCCGGCTGGAGTGGTGAGCATGATCATCTAGGACCTGAGAGCCTGGTGGGAGGCGGGCTGCTTCACAACCATCGCGGCTTTTTAGTTGACTTCCAGGTGATGCCTCTCTTTGCTGGGCTTGTCACTGGCTCGGCCAGTGCCCTGACTAGCTATTTGTCTTCTGGTGCTCACTGGATGGTGGTTCGTGTAAAAAATATCTTTCCTTATCTTAATAAAGACCGACTTCGGCCTTTCGAATACAAGCTAGACACCATATGGAACATGCAACCACATATGACACCGCGAAGTTAAAGCAAGCACCTGGGATGGTGGTTCATTGCGAGCGAGGTCATCAACTTCAGAGCTACGTTTACTGCATCCATCTGTTGACGCTGCACCTATTATAAGGCTGAAACGTGTCTGGCCTATCCACGTACGACGCTAGAGCGACTTCTCTCTTTTCTTTTTTGCTTCTCTCATAGCAGCAGAGTCTGAAATACCCTTGCATAAAAACACAATAGTGAGAGTATGGGTGAAGTGTGTGCAGAACTAGTGCACTGTAAAAGTAGCAGATAGGAGGTGGCTGAAAAATAAATGACAGGAGACATATGATATCTCTACAACATTGCATGGCAAACAAAATTAGATTCTACTCCGTATGATTTTGTAATATATGAGCACGGGAAATGCAGGTACTCCTCCAGCACACCACCACATGTGGTCATATCAAGATAACAGTCGACTGAAAGTAAATAGGTCAGTCAATTTTTTTAATGAACCGTCCGATCTATAAGGAACGGGAAGATGGCCTTCGTCTACCTCCCACCAGTCATTGTTGACGATCTTTCTCGAACCGCCAACGATCACCGGCCCAGATCCCTGCCTCCGCCGCCCCGCCCTCCCCTCGACCTCACACCACCGCCGTGCTTGGCAGCACCCCCAGGACATCCCTTTAATCCCGGCCGACCTCCAGATCGGGCGCCAGTAGCTCTAGGCCCCACGCGCCCCTAAGATAAACATTGAGGCGCTGCTTCCCCGATGTAATAGGCGGACTAGCGCCTGTTACGCCGGGGAATGCTTCTGTTAATTGGGAATCAAGTGACCAGGAATTGAAATTCAGGGGGGCAACGGACCTCTAGCTAAGGTGAAATAGTATATGAGGAGAAACCGTGTGCATCACGAGTTACTAGGAACATCTAGTATCAAGAAGAAGCGGTCAACTAGTGTCTTTTGTGGGATGAATATCGTGCAAGCAGACACGTAAGATTTGCACGAATAAGGGAAGAGGAGTACCATTTTCGGTTGCTGGTGTGGTCGCCTCCACATGTCGCGCCGATATTCTTCTTTTTGTCGAGGAAACCGATGTTCTGGAGGAGGGTGCAAGCTTGGACGAACCCATGGTCAAATTTTTGACCGTGTTGATGTGGCCGTATGTCGGCAGAGGGGAAGCAGATCCGAGGCGGCGAAGGACGGCGTAGCAGGAACATCTCCGGTGCGGTAGAGGATGGTGAAGTTGGAGCGGTGGCGGTGAGGCGCAGGACGGCATGGTTGAACTGGCTTGGGTACGGACGGCTCGGCCTTGGCTTCAACTACTAGCCGTGGAGGGCGTTGCGGTTAAGGTTGCGGTGGACGATGACGTCGGGGTATCGGCTCCGGCATGATGGAGGAAGGCGGCGGTTGATGGGTGGAATGGGGTGGCGGACGGAGGACGTCGGGGTTTTGCGGCTGGTGGAGAGGTAGTTTTCGCGCCCATGGAGTACGAATGGGGAATCGGACAGGTGGGCAGGGGGAGGGGGAGAACCATGTTTCGGTCTGGGACGCGCTTGTTTTTGGCATTTTTGAACAGAAGATGGGACGCACTTGTTTGATTTGGGGAAAGTACAAACTTTGTCCCCCTCTTAAATGTCGGACCTACTGCGGGTCGAGGGTAGGATTGTAATCCCAGGTGTCCCAAATAGTGGGTGGGAGCGATTTCGGTCGCGCGCATGTGTGCTTAGGCGGCCATTGTGTATGAATGTTTTTCGGAGGCGGTTGCGTGGAGTCTAGATAAAGCTACAAACCTACCCTGGTTTAGACCTTTGGACGTCGGGCTGGTAGGTTTCATGGGTCGGAGATATTAGAAAAAGATTTCCCTGTGCTACCAAACATTGGTCTCACGCGGTTTCGGGCGAGTAGAGGCTCTTTTGGCGCTTCATTCGAAATTTTGAAACACAAGCATTCACGTTTAGAGTACTCTTGAACTTTGAGGATTGACCTAAATAGACAACGTTAAATTTGACCTTGTATGTTTGAAAACCTCATTAAATTATCTGCTTCTTTTTGAAATTTTGACACTTGAAAATCCTATAACTACGATTATTTTGGAATGGAGAAGCTAAATTAGAATCTATTTTGTACACGACTACATATGCAATTATGTACAAAATCAGAGCAAAGATTGGTGCCCCCATAATTTAGGTATGATTTACAAATGCCATGATATCAAATTCAAATAATTGAATGGAATTCATGTTGAATTCGATTTTTTAAACCACCTTAAGTTGAATTCAAATGTATGCTAGTTCATATGTAGCTATTTATAATGTTCATTGTATAACTTCCATATGTGTAATGTGCTTTACACACACAACATGAACTATACTCACGTTTATATTCGATTGCTAAAGCGATGCATTGTCTGGAGTTCAAAATACAAACTACGTGGATCAATTGTGTCGAATAATAACATAGACATGCTCAAATTCGATAGAATCTAGATGTCTGATGGATCAATGACCGTTCCTTACGCGAATTGCAAATATGATGCTCCCATCATAATATTTGGATACAATTTATATCTTTAATCAATGTGTACAGCAGTCTTGTACGTGTAGTTTCACTCTCCATCGGTGGTCTCTCACACATGCTCACACACTCTCTCCCGAGGTGTCTTTCTCGCACACATGCTCCCAATATAACCCTCCCTCTCTCTCGTAACCATTTACGATTGTTTTCACTAACCTTTATCACAAGCACTCGCCCTCTCGCAAGCATACACACGCACAATCCCCATTGACACTTTTTATATACATAGACCTACTTACGTGTCTCCTGTATGCACATTATCTTTAGGCCTGTCTCTCACTCATTATCTCACACCTCTCTTCCTAATCGACGAGTATAATTCTAGCAGAGCATTCTGTAGGATGCCCCTTAAAGTTAGGTTGGATGAATAGTAATATCAGAGATAAAGGGGTTACCTTAGTCTGAGAACCTAGGGTTACAAATCCTAGCCGGCTTTGTCAGTGGACATAGAGTCCTTCACAATTATGCTATCTTTGTCTTGTACGACTAGTCATCCATGGGTCTCCCTAAATGCGTCATGGGCCGACCAATGTGGCGCAGGACGGAACCAAACGAAGGGCCTCACCTCGACCCACCGGACCTCACGCGGTGACACACCCTCTGCCCCCACGTCTCGTTATCTTCTCACACCCACACATACCAACACAGACACCACACACAAAAAATATATTCTCCTGGTGCCTCTATCCACTCCCGCCTTGCATATACACACTCAAGGGAATCTCTCGTCGTGACGTCATATTCGTCTCTCTCTCTAGACCACTCTCATTTCTCGTGCTATCTCTCCCACGCCCCCCTGTCGGCCCCTCTATCCATGCCTCTCTCGAATACGTAATACACACACATACCTCTCTAGGCCCTGCCAAATGCATCAACTACACATTCACACATGTTATATCACGTACCCCATTGATCTAAAAAGCCCTCTCTTCACGTTTATTTCGCATACAACATTCCTTTTGAATAAACTATGGCCAAAAAATATTTTAGAATTTCTACATATATACAACATTACAAAGTTATATGGAGGAGTATGACCGCTTGCATTGCATGGTGCCCACAATGATATTTATTCCGCACTGTGAATTTGTATATTTTTATACTATATATAAAGTTAGTCATAATAAAGAGAAACGAAGAGCATCTCTCTCTCCATCGCATACGCCCCCCCCCCTCTACGCCCCTTTCACGTACGCACACAAACTATCTCCAGGTGCTCTAAAAGTAAGCCCCCAGCACATTCACGCATGTTTCATCTTTCTCTCGCGATATATACAGTGACGATCATTGTATTTGAAGCGAAAGCACGATACGTACATTGGACTTCAGAATCCACTCATTACGGTCACCATTTATGTTTTGTGGTTATTATACAGTCATGGGCTCACCGTACAACTCTGTATTTGCTCAAGACACGACTAGTTGACCAGTTAAACGCTCCACCTGGCACCTCTAGTGTTGCATCACATTATCTCACTACCATCGGGCCCACCTGTCGGCTTGTATCTACTCTACATCTACACTCTTATAAAATACAAGCAAGATGCTCATGCGTTGCACGGAACATCAAGATGCATTTGTACGAGTAATTTATCTTGTGGGAGAAAAGGATGAACAAGGGAAGGCCTTATTTGCAACTGTGGAGAGGGTTGTGGGTATCTTTTTGCAAAATTGCCATAGTTTCGTTCCTATCCGTCAGATATAGATCGGACGGCCTATATTACAGGATGGCAGGCACACGATCATCACCAACTATGCTTTTTATAAGAGTAGGGATAAAACACACTCTTATAAAAAAAACATAGTTGGTGATGATGGTGTGCCTGCCATCCTGCAATATAGATCGTCTGATTTATATCTGACGGATAGGAAAGAAACTATGACAATTTTGCAAAAAGGTACCCACACACCTTTCCACATTTACAAATAAGGCCTTCCCTTGTTCATCCTTTTCTCTCACAAGATAAACTAGTCATGCAAATGCATCTTGATGTTACGTGCAACGCATGGGCATCTTGCTAGTAAGAATGAAAACAAACGACAAAAATATATTGGACGGTGGTTCGAAGTCATGACCGCGGGCACAGCGGACAAGGTGGCCTTGTATTGGTATGCTGAGCCGTCTGTTTTAACACACAGGAGCTGGTGTGGTGATTATACACACACGCACGCATGCACACAAACTGCATGCACGCAACACTCACACGAACACATGCACCCACGCATGCACGCAACACTCACACGCACACACGAGCCACGCACGCACGCAACACTCACACGCACACACGCACGCATGCATGCACACACCAGTACACCACACGACCAACACACACTCTCACGCTCAAGTGCTCAACCTACATGTGTATGCGCACACATCAGGCCCTGACAGACACATACACAACCAGGTGATTCCCGCGCACGGGGTGGAGTCTTGTCGCGCGTGTGTAAATTTGTGTTTATCTGACATTTTCCCTATGCGAACTGACAGGTGGCACCCACTAGGAACATGGTCAATTTAACTAGTCAACATGGTGCCACACAGACTATTTGGCCGGTCAACAGAGTGCAATCCGATGCTGAACCATGAGCAAGTGACCGTATAATCACCGCAAAACATATATAGTGACCGTAATCAGCTTATTCTGAAGTTCGGTGAACGTATTACGCTTTTCTCTGTGTAGGCCCTCCAAAACTACATCTCTACACGTTCTCGCATGTTACATCTAACAACTATGCAATACAGCACTACTACTACACTCTAACACAATAAATCATACTCCCTCCGTAAACTAATATAAGAGCATTTAGACTACTAAAATAGTGATCTAAACGCTCTTATATTAGTTTACAGACGGAGTATGTGTTTTTAGTTTTACTAGATATCATATTGTTACTTAATTATTCAGTTTGCATACATTAAAATTTCCTTTGAAATGTATGGCCAGTATCATATACCGCGCGGGGAAAATCCCGCCGTCTCCTGTTTAATCCGGTTTGTATCGATGGATCGTGCTAAACAGCAAAACTATAGTACTATATACAGTACAAGTGACAGTTCACTAGGCCGTCGTGTCGTGTACTCCTTCGTCGTAAGAGTGGAGCGCTCGCTTTCATAAATCTTCTAGTCCCTTTCGCCGACATGTGGGGCATCAAGCAACCGGGTCCACGTGACATACCGAAATATAGTGTAGAGCAGCCGGTGTGAAGCACCCAGTCATGGCGCCGGCGTAGTAATGAGCAATGAGGCATGAAATCACAAAGTTGCACATTTCCCAGTTAAGTTGGAGGAATGAAGTAATAATGCTAAAAAAATAAGTTGGAGGGAGGAAGCAGCCATCATTTCACTCGTTGCTGAATCCGCTTCTCCCTCATCTTCTTCAAGTTAACCACGTGTTGCTTCTGTCGTTGTTCTGCCTCATGTGGGAAGTGGATCGGCTTGATGAAGCACTGACACGTGGGACCGCATGTTAGCAAACCGCTAGGACAATGTCCTCTAAAAATAATAAACCTCCCCCGCCATCCACGTGGCAAAATCACCTCCTTTTTACTAATCTTGATTCTATAATTTTTAGATCAATATAACTGAGATTTGTATAGATAGCACAAAGGAGCAAAACCAAGTTGTACGGTTAAGGGCATCCACAATGTGTAGCCAAATGTGAAAATAGCTTTTGGCATCGTGGGAACCATTGTGGACGGTGTTGCCAAAGCCAAAAGGATGGAACCGAAGCTCCCTGGTTGATTGATTGAAGGAATAGAAAAATGCAACGTCTCTCCTCTTTCTCCCGTGCTTGGACGCTTGTACAGTATAGAGGACAGAGTCTACTCCCCTGTCCCTTCTATCACAAATCACGAAGCAGTGAGGCGTCAAATCACAAAGCATGGACGAAGCAACCATCATTTCACTCTTCGCTGACTCCGCTTTTCCATCGTCTTCTTCGAGAAACCATCTCATCGTACTAAGCTGGACGGACGATGCTATTGTGCACGAGTAGTACTAGTACATTTATGCGTCCTTTGGTTCAATGGACTTCCTGGATGCAAATAAGGCGGTTGTCTCACCTTGCAGGCGGCACTTGAGAATGACTTACTGTGGTCTCCCTCAATGGTGTTCTCCGTCGAACGCACTTCGCCAAACCACAATGTTCGAGATATTGTCGACGTCATCGCAATGGGGAAGCAAGTCAAATATAGTTACTACCTCCATTTTTTTTACACAAGGCCAGTATATCAAAATTACAATTTGCAAAAGGCCACTAACACTAATCAAGGCAAAACTTATGGGGTTTGCCTCGTACTAGCAACCTAGGACATTATTATCCCCTGCATGCATGTAGAAGTGAGAAGGTTGGTTTGCATGGCGCTGCATTAATCAAGCGATGAGGAGTGAGATGGTTAGCTCTTTGGGCTTTGGATAAAACAATACGCATTAATTGACACGTGAAACGAGGATTTGTATCGATTAATCCCGCGAAGGAAAACCCCGCCTTTCTTTTTTAACACTAGTACTCCTAGTACGTAGTACTACGTACTTATCCTGTTCGGGTCTAGGACTTGCATTGCCATACCTTGCCACACATTTTTGCCAAGCTTGCCTAAAGTTTTCAAAATGAAAAGGAGGTACACTTGCGCACCGCTGTCACGGTCGCTCCTGCACGCCGTGGTCGCACCGCACCCTCACATGCACAGTCGCTCCTGCATGCCGCAAACCCAACCAAGGGAACGCACCCTCACTGACACGTGTTGTCGCATGTGAACAAACCAAACTTAGTCATCCTACCGCTGACACATAATACTCCCCCTGCTAGTTGGGACCCACCTTGGTGGGTGGCTGACTTGTGGGACTACTAAGCTCGGACCCACCGGAAGTGCCTCTTTATTACGCACAAAAAAAATGAATACTCCCCCTGCTAGTTGGGACCCACCTTGGTGGGTGGCTGACTTGTGGGCCTACTAAGCTGATAGGGATGGAGTGCTTTGTCAACTTAGTCAATATGAACGTTTCTAGCTCCAGTGACCGTACGATGTCCATCAAACGGCAATAGTGCTTCTTCAACCTCTTGTCTTCTTGCTCCAGCCGCCCAAAGCAGCGCCGGTCGTGCCGCATGCTCCTGCCTCCCGTGGCCGACTGTGATGCCGCAGAGGTCTCACCGCCTCCTACTATTCCCACTGCTGGCCAGGCCCTACAGCGATGGCAGCCTCACACTGCAGCCGAACCAGTGAACCCTCGTACTCCTCTCCGCGCGGGCTTCCACTGCTGCGTCTTCCCCGGCTCCATGTCGTCCCTTTCCCAGGCCTCGTCGTCATCCACCGCCCTGGTGCTCTCGGCACGGTGTGGTCAACGTGGTCAAGGAACGACTTCCATCGGAAGAGTACTGTGCGTGGAGAGGCTGACAGCTGGGTCCACGGCCGCAGCAAGGAAGTGCCTCCTTATTACGCGCAAAATAATTATTCATCCACCTTATAACGGGGACCCACCAGACAGGCCATCGTATTTCGCAAAAAAAAAGTTTCCCCCTGACTGTTGGGACCCACCAACTACATCTTTGCACGCAAGGTAGTGCGTCCAGGCAAAAAAACGATTCGCCTTCCTGACTGCTGGGACCCACCAGCTACATCTTCGCATGCAAGGAAGTGCCTAACAGTCGGGACCCACCTGGTCGAAGCGTACGTAGCGTTGTCATTCTGGCCGCGAACGTGTATGTACATACTGGTCGATGTAGAGGCGCGCATGTAGCATGTACATGTACGTATAGCGGCCAGGGTGCAAGAAAGTAAATACGGCCACGTATGTACATACGGGCGGGGTCTCGAACATCTACTCGTGCGTTCGTACGGCCAGGGCTCGTGTACATGGCTGGGTCAGGACAGAGAAACAACATCGTCGTCGTGTTCATGCGGAGCCAATCGGTTGGGTCAGAACGGAATGCGTCGTCCTGTTCATCAGGAGGGCTTGGACGGAACAGCCGATGGAAACGAGGCCTAGCGTACCGCAGAACGAAGGAAACGGCCTTGTGTTCGACCGGCCACGTTCGAAACGGGATCCTGTTCATCGGGAGGGGTCTAGCGTACCGCAAAACGGAGGAAACGGACCTCCTATGGTAGAAACGGGGGCCCTGTTGATCGGGAGGGGTGTGGCGTACCGCAAAATGGAGGAAACTGACTTGTGTTGGAGTGCTACGGTCGCAACGGGGTCCTGTTCATCGGGAGGGGTGTGGCGTACCGCAAAACGGGACTCCATGGTATACTGTTCATCTCCAACGTCGACCCCCTCCAGCCTCCACAGGCTACTGTTCATCCATCGTCGACCTCCTCCAGCCTCCACCTGCGACTGTTCATCCGCGGGCTCCTGTTCATCTAGCCTCCACCGCGCGCTACTCCACCGGCTACTGTTCAACCATCCCTCTCCACGGGCTCCTATTCAACCATCCCTCCACGGGCTACTGTTCATCCAGCCCTCCACCGTCTACTGTTCATCCAGCCCTCCACGGGGTGGTCCTGTTCATCCAGCCCCAACCGGCTCGATCAATCGGGGTCCTGTTCATCCAGACGCAACACCACGGGGTCCTGTTCATCCACCCCCACCGGGAACTGTTCATCCAACCCCCCCCCCAGCAACACTCACTGTTCATCCAGAGGCAGCATCGATCGACTTCAGTTAGCAGCAGTAGCGAAGGAATAGCTCGATCGGGTTCAGTTAACAGCCATCGATCGATCGCTCGGGTTCGGTAACGCATAGCCTGCAGTGCAATCGCTCGGGTTTAGTTAGAGCCCAATGCCTCGCTCGGGTTCAGTTAGAGCACAACGCCTCGCACCCACGCGTGTGCGTGTACGAGAGAAACGCGCATCGCTCGGCCCCGACCACCCACCGTAACCGGGAAGACCCCTATATTTTCCTCGCCCGCGCTTCTACCACGGTTTTTTCCGTCATGGATGGCCCAAAGAATGTCATGCAGCTGCGTCTCCGGCCCGCCCAGGACGAAAAGCCCATTTTTTGTCATGATTTTTTGTCATAGAATTAGGACCCCACCACATCTATGATGATACCGGGTTTTGTCACAATTATCATCATAGAAGTGTCATAAGTATGACAGAAAAAAAATCGTTCGGCCCAAAATGTCACGTATGTGTCTTTTTTTGTAGTGAGATCTCCAGAGCCTCTCCAAAGTAAGCAAGGTTTTTCCTCCAGTGATCGACATCAATGGACCACATCCGGGTGAACTTGTTCTTGTGATGCTCGAAAATCTCAGACACAATCCTTATCTGTAACTCATTCCAGAACTAAGGGTGGTTCCAACGAGAGGGCGCTACCACAGTGTAGGAATTCTGGAAACGGAACTTTTCCCAGTCATGAAGCTTCCATTTGTGCATTAGCAATGCAGCATGCTGCTTGGCAGTAGCAGACTTCTCCCGGCGAGTGGCTTTGGTAGGGATCACCACCTTGTGAGTATCTTCATTGACATCCGATGGTTTGCCCCTACAGGCCCTCTTCTTGGTGTTCTCATACTTCTGAGAAGCACGAGATCTAGAGCCACCTGCAAACGCGCATAGAGAGCACATAGAAACCCCAGTAAAGATGAGAGGAATGTACACAAGATCAGAGGAATAAAACACATGTATGTAAGTAGAAGAAGAACATTGTTGATGTGTTCAGAGAAAGAGGTTGTTCCGGTAGTTCGAACGGTAGAACCGCCAGGAGCGGTACTACCACTGAGAGCGGATCTGCTGAGTTGAAGAACGTGAATAGCACTATCTTGAATCTAGATGCACCATTTCTACTTCTAACTACGCACAAGTAGAGGAGGAGTTTGTAAGGATCTCTCCCACCAATCATTTGGCCAAAAATGCAGGAGTACAAGCAATGCCCTAGAGAGAGGATTCAACAAAAAGAACCCTAAAAACAAGATAAAACAGGGCATTACCGGTATCCATGGGAGGGGATCGGAAGGGAGGCGACCTCCACGGAGTGGATGCGATGAAGGGCCGACCGATCCAGATTGCATGAGGGCGCTCCAGGGCAATGGGCGAAGAAACTGGTGGCTAGGGTGCAGAAGAAGGACGGGCGCGAGGGGGAAAATAGAATACCCCTTCAGCCCGTGCCCTTTATATATGTGCCCAGACAGTGAGCCAGTAGTACCGCTCAGACGAGCGGTAGTACCGCTCCTGTATTTAACCAGTGTTTGAGGGTGGTACTTCCGTGCTAGAAGTAGCGGTAGTACTGCTTCCAAATACCGGTAGTACCAGCCAGTGGTACACGTACAAGCACCGGCGGTAGAACCGCTTGTGCAAGACCGGAAGTACCGCTGGGACTACATAACATAGCGGAGGAGTGGTGGAACCGCTCTGACCACCGATTGTACCACCAAGTTGCATCAGCCCATGCCAAAAGAGATCAAACTTGTGTACATTTGGATAAGATGGCTAGGGATGAGAAGGCTTAGGATGGAAGCAAGACACTGTATTATGATGATGATGACCCCCAGGAGTGCAAGAAGCAAACAATAAAAGCCACTCCTTGGAGAATTCAAACACCGAGGAGGACCAAAGGAGCAAGGCAAAAAGATACAAACAACAAAGAAACACCCTTGCACAAGGGCGGTGGCCGGAGCCACCTATGTTTGAGTCAAATGGTATGGCGCCGCGAAGAATTATCCTTGGGCCCATGACCAAAACTCGTCTTTGACGCACATGTACCATAAAAATGGTTAATGTGAAAGACTTGATCAATTTATGCATAATGGGGGGAGGGAGAGTTCATAGAGAGAACAACACTCCCCCTATGTCCATGCCTACACCTAAACAAGACATCACGAAGAGTATGGTGGGGTGTGCAAAGGTTCAAGCCACATTGCTCGAATCAATGATATTTAGATCATGCCTTAACTCGCGAAATCTTGCTTCATCCAAAGGCTTCGTGAAGATATCTGCAGGGTTATCATGGGTGTTGACATAGTTGAGCTCGATCTCCCCTCGCCTAATGTGATCTCGGATGAAATGATACCAAATCTCAATATGCTTCATCTTGAAGTGTTGCACCGGGTTGAGAGAAATCTTGATGGCACTTTCATTGTCACACAAAAGAGGCACTTTGTCACAAATGACACCGTAATCCTTTAAAGTTTGCCTCATCCAAAGAAGTTGTGCACAACAACTACCGGCCGCCACATACTCCGCTTTGGTGGACGAGAGAGACACACAACTTTGCTTCTTGGAAGACCAACTCACCAAAGAGCAACCAAGGAATTGGCACCCTCCGGAAGTGGACTTCCTATCCACTTTGTCTCCCGCCCAATCCGAGTCTGACAAGCCCACAAGATTGAAGTTAGCTCCTCTTGGGTACCATAAGCCAAAGTTTGGGGTATGAGCCAAATATCGAAAGATTCGCTTGACCACCACAAAGTGGATTTCCTTAGGTGCGGCTTGAAACCATGCACAAATTCCCAAACTCAACATGATATCTGGTCTAGATGCACAAAGGTAAAGCAAATATCCAATCATAGAACGATATACCTTTTGATCCACCGCTTTACGATTGGGATCAATGTCAAGTTGGCACTTGGTAGACATTGGAGTAGAAGTCGGCTTGACATCACTTAGATTGAATCTCTTGAGCATGTCTTGAGTATATTTGGCTTGGTTGATGAAGATTCCTTCTTGTTTTTGTTTGACTTCGAACCCGAGAAAGAACTTCAACTCCCCCATCATGGACATCTCAAACTCCACGGTCATGAGTGTGGCAAACTCATCATTGAAAGCTTTGTTAGGAGAACCAAAGATAATATCATCAACATATAGTTGGCATAAAAACAACTCCCCTTTGACCTTCTTAGTAAAAAGAGTGGGGTCGATTTTCCCAATTTCAAACCCACGATCTTGCAACAACTCGGTAAGATGCTCATACCACGCACGTGGGGCTTGTTTAAGGCCATATAGCACCTTATCGAGTTTATACACATGATTGGGGAACTTAGGATCCTCAAACCCCGGGGGTTGTTTGACATATACCAACTCATTAAGAGGACAATTAAGAAAATCGCGCTTTACATCCATTTGTTGCAATTTAAAGTTATGATGACAGGCAAAAGCAAGTAACAAACGAATAGATTCAAGGCGAGCAATGGGGGCAAAGGTTTCACTGTAGTCGATACCCTCGACTTGGGAGTAGCCTTGTGCCACCAAACAAGCCTTGTTGCGAATGACATTCTCGTGAGCATCTTGCTTGTTCTTAGAGATCCATTTGGTTCCAATGACATTATGGTTCTCCTCCAGCCTTGGCACCAATTGCCACACTTTCTTGTGTTCGAAGTTATGGAGTTCTTCATGCATGGCATTGATCCAATCCGGATCTTTGAGCACCTCATAGACCTTTTGAGGTTCAACACAAGAGACAAATGCATGATGAGCACAGTAGTTTGCTAATTGTCTACAAGTGCATACCCCATTTGTAATGCTTCCAAGGATATTATCCATGTGATGCTCTCTCGAAGCGAGCCTGGAAGCAACTTTGGCAGCACGACGCTCCAATTGCTCCTCAAGAGAGAGTTGAGGAGTGACAACTTGATCATCATGTGCGTCGTCATGAGCGTGTTCTTGATCTTGAGCTTGATCTTGATCTTGAACCTGCTCGGGAGAGAGAACTTGGCCTTGTGCATCACTTGGTGGATCAACACCATCTTGCAGTTGATCTTGCACTTGGCCTTGTTCATCGGGTTGAGGGCCTTCACTTTGTTCTTTGGAAGCGTGTGGGTCTTGGGTTGGTGATGGTTCCATTTGAGTGGAACATTGTCCTTCTCCTTCGGCCACAAGGGGTTCCTCAATGGGTAGGATATGACCAATACCCATCCGTCTTATGGCTTGGGGAGGAATTTCATCATCTACATCACAAGTGCCACTTTGCTCCACTTGGGAGCCGTTATTCTCATCAAACTCCATGTTACACGTCTCCTCAATGAGTCTGGTGGACTTGTTGAGGACACGGTAGGCATGAGAGTTTGTAGCATAACCAACAATTATGCCCTCATGAGCTCTAGCCTCAAATTTAGACAAACGAACACCTTTCTTGACTATGAAAGACTTACAACAAACACCTGGAAGTACTTGAGGTTGGGCTTGTTACCGGTAAGTATCTCATATGGAGTCTTGTTCAAGCCTTTGCGGAGATAGAGGCGATTTGATGCATGACAAGCGGTGTTGATGGCTTCAGCCCAAAAGTTGTACGGAGACTTGAAATCCGCCATCATGGTCCTTGCCATGTCCATCAATGTCCGGTTCTTCCTCTCTGCTACACCATTTTGTTGAGGGGTATAAGGTGCGGTATATTGATTCTTGATCCCCTCATCACTAAGGAACTCATCCAAGGTGTAGTTCTTGAACTCGGTGTCGTTGTCACTTCGAATCATCAAGATATTTGCATCATGTTGACGTTGAGCTTCATTTGCAAAGTTGATGACGGTTTGTTGGGTCTCACTCTTCCTCTTGAAGAAATATACCCAAGTGTATCTTGAGTAATCATCCACAATCATCAAGTAATACTTTCTACCCCAAGACTATCAAACGATGGAGGCCCAAAGAGATCCATGTGAAGGAGCTCTAAAGGCCTCGTCGAGTAGATGATAGTCATGGGAGGGTGAGCCTTCTCATGTAACTTTCCTTCGATACAAGCACTGCAAGCACGATCTTTGGCAAAACTAACATTTGTTAGTCCACGAACAAGGTCCCCCTTGAGAAGAATTTGCAAAGATCTCATACTGACATGGGCTAAATTATGATGCCAAAGCCATCCCACATCAACTTTAGCCATTAGGCACGTCGCGGTCTTAGTGGGTTACTCCGAGAAGTTAACCACATAGAGACCGTTCTCGACATGCCCAACAAAGGCTAATTTAAGAGTCTTGCTCCACAAGAGGGCCACGGAATCGATATCAAAGAAAGTAGCAAAACCCATGAGTGCAAGTTGACGAACGGAAAGTAAATTGTATGCAAGGGACTCAACAAGCATGACTTTCTCGATCGTGAGATCATGAGAAACGACTACCTTACCAAGACCCAATACCTTAGAAGATGAAGCATCACCCCATCTGAAATTGGTGGGCATAAATGAACCTTTGTGTATGTCCACCACCAAGTCTTTGCTTCCGGTCATATGATTTGTGGCTCCACTATCGAGCAACCATGATCCCCCATCGGAAGCAAACTCCTACAAGAAATCAATGCTTGGTTTTAGGTACCCATTTTGTAATGGGTCCTTTGATGTTAGCAACAAGGGACTTAGGAACCCAAATAGACCATTCAATGTACTCATAAGAAGAACCAACAAATTTAGCATAAACATGTCCATCACTAGCACGGCATAACACATAAGACGGGTTAAAGTCGCCGTCTTTGTTGGAAGGAGTGGCGATGCCATTCTTGACTCCACTACCCTTTACGTTTTTCTTCTTCTCTTTAGGAGTACCCTCTCCCTCCTTCACAAAGGTTTGCTTGAGAGGAAGAGGTTGCTTGGTCTTGTCATTCTTCTTCTTCTTGGGCTTGGGTGCTGATACGTCTCTAACGTATCTATAATTTTTTATTGTTCCATGCTATTATATTATCTGTTTTGGATGTTTAATGGGCTTTAATATGCACTTTTATATTATTTTTGGGACTAACCTACTAACCAAAGGTCCAGTGCAAATTGTTGTTTTTTGCCTATTTCAGTGTTTCGCAGAAAAGGAATATCAAACGGAGTACAAACAGAATGAAACCTTCGCGAGGATCGTTTTTGGAACAAACGCAATCTAGGAAACTTGGAGTACAAGTCTGGAACGCCACGAGGCAGCCATGAGGTAGGAGGGCACGCCCAGGGGGGTAGGCGCGCCCCCCACCCTCGTGGGCCCCTCGTAGCTCCACCGACATACTTCTTCAGCCTATATATACTCATATACCCTAAAAACATCGGGGAGCACCACGAAACCCTATTTCCACTGCCGCAACCTTCTGTACCCGTGAGATCCCATCTTGGGGCCTTTTTCGACACTCCAGCGGAGGGGGAATCGATCACGGAGGTCTTCTACATCAACACCATAGCCTCTCCGATGATGTGTGAGTAGTTTACCATAGACCTTCGGGTCCATAGTTATTAGCTAGATGGCTTCTTCTCTCTCTTTGGATCTCAATACAAAGTTCTCCTCGATCTTCTTGGAGATCTATTTGATGTAACACTTTTTGCGGTGTGTTTGTCGAGATCCGATGAATTGTGGGTTTATGATCAATATTATCTACGGACAATATTTGATTCTTCTCTGAATTCTTAAATGCATGATTTAATATCCTTGCAAGCCTCTTCGAATTATCAGTTTGGTTTGGCCTACTAGATTGATCTTTCTTGCAATGGGAGAAGTGCCTAGCTTTGGGTCAATCTTGCGGTGTCCTTTCCCAGTGACAGCAGGGGCAGCAAGGCACGTATTGTATTGTTGCCATCGAGGATAAAAAGATGGGGTTTATATCATATTGCTTGAGTTTATCCCTCTACATCATGTCATCTTGCTTAATGCATTACTCTATTCTTATGAACTTAATACTCTAGATGCATGTTGGATAGTGGTCGATGTGTGGAGTAATAGTAGTAGATGCAGAATCATTTCGGTCTACTTTTCACGGACGTGATGCCTATATACATGATCATGTCTAGATATTCTCATAACTATGCACTTTTCTATCAATTGCTCAGCAGTAATTTGTTCACCCACCGTAAAATATGCTATCTTGAGAGAAGCCACTAGTGAAACCTATGCCCCCCCCCGGGTCTATTTTCCATCATATTAATCTCCCGTCAACTAGCTATTTTTATTGCAGTTTATTTTGCAACCTTTACTTTTCAATCTATACAACAAAAATACAAAAAATATGTATCTTATTATCTCTATCTGATCTCACTTTTGCAAGTGGTCGTGAAGGGATTGACAACCCCTTTATCGCGTTGGTTGCAAGGTTCTTAATTGTTTGTGTAGGTACTAGGGATTTGCGTATAGTCTCCTACTGGATTGATACCTTGGTTCTCAAAAACTAAGGGAAATACTTATGCTACTTTGCTGCATCACCCTTTCCTCTTCAAGGGAAAACCAACGCATGCTCAAGAGGTAGTAAGAAGGATTTTCAGTGTCGTTGCCGGGGAGATCTACGCACAAGTCAAGACATACCAAGTACCCATCACAAACGCTTATGCCTCACATTACATTATTTGCCATTTGCCTCTCGTTTTCCTCTCCCCCACTTCACCTTTGTCGTTTTATTCGCCTTTTTTCCGTTCGCCTTTTTGGTTGCTTGTGTTGCCTTGTGCCCTCTATTCGCTTGCATCTTCGCTTGCTAAATTATGGATCATCATTCACTTGCTAATCTTTTTAAGAGATCCAATTATGATGAACCAATTGCTAGTGAGTTGCGTGCACTAGATTATCTTTATGAGGTTTTGCTTGAAATTCGTGAGTCCAAAAATTGTGATGAAGTGTTGAAAGAAGAAGATTATAAAGTGATTCACGATAGCTCCTTGAATGAAAAGCATGATTGCAATGATGTTATTATAAATTCTATTAATGTCAATTGTGTTAATGATATGCAAAACCCTAAGCTTGGGGATGCTAGTATTGCTATGTCCACTACTTGTTGCAATGATCATGATTGGGGTGATTCTTCTTATGATATTGAAAATTTATTTAATCCCCGCAATTAATTTGAGATTGATAATAATGTTTGCAATAATATTGAAAGTGGGTTTGGAAGAGTGTCAACTTTAGATCCCACATATTTGTAGAATGTTCAATCTTATGAAATTTTTGATAAAAGTGGGTTTGGAGAGGTCGTGACTTTAGTTAATATCAATCCCACTATTTTGGAAGAGTGTCAACTTTGCATGCATGTGGATCATGAAGAAAATATTTTATGTGATAGCTACATTGTTGAATTTGATTATGATCCTACATGCAATTATTATGAGAGAGGAAAATATGGTTGTAGAAATATTCATGTTACTAAATTACCTCTCTTCATGTTGAGATTGATCTTGTTTCTTTCTTCTTCCTTGCATATGTTAGATATTGCTTGTCTTGCTAATTTATTATCCTAATAAAATTCCTATGCATAGGAAGTATGTTAGAATTAGATGTGATTTTCACATGCTATATGATGCTCTTTTTGTGCTTCAAGTCTTGTCTTTCATGTGAGCATCATTGAATTCTCAAGCCTATCTTTATGGCTATAAAGAAAGAGCTTGTTGTGAGGCAACCCAATTTTATTTCCTTTGCTTTTCATTTCTGATTAGTAATAAATAATTCATCATGCTACTACTATGATTGTGTTTTTGTGTTTTAGTTAGTGTTTGTGCCAAGTAGAATCTTTGGGAAGACTTGGGTGAAGTTTTTGCGATCTTGCTGTAAAAAAACATAAACTTTTGCGCTCACAAGATTAACTGCCATTTTTTACTGGAGAGTGCTTTTAGGTTGGTTATTTTTGCAGATGATTAATAGAAAAATTCCTCATGTCAACCAATTTATTTCAGAATCTTTAGAGTTACATAAGTATTCGAAAGTTACAGATTGCTACAGACTGTTATGTTTTTGACAGATTATTTTTTTCATGTGTTGTTTGCTTATTTTGATGAATCTATGGCTAGTATCGGGGGGTATGCACCATACAGAAGTTGGAATGCAGTAGGTTTAACACAAATATAAATAAAGAATGAGTTAATTACAGTACCTTAAAGTGGTGGTTTGTTTTCTTATACTAACGGAGCTCACGAGATTTTCTGTTAAGTTTTGTGTTGTGAAGTTTTCAAGTTTTTGGGTAAGGATTTGATGGAACATGGAATAAAGAGTGTCAAGAGCCTAAGCTTGGGGATGCCCAAGGCACCCCAAGGTAAAATTAAAGGACAACCAAAAGCCTAAGCTTGGGGATGCCCCGGGAAGCCATCCCCTCTTTCGTCTTCATCTATCAGTAACTTTACTTGAGACTATATTTTTATTCACCACATGATATATGTTTTGCTTGGAGTGTATTGTATAATTTGAGTATTTGTTTTTTAGTTTACCACAATCATCCTTGATGTACACACCTGTTGGGAGAGACACACATGAATCGGAATTTATTAGAATACTCTATGTGCTTCACTTATATCTTTTGAGCTAGATAATTTTGCTCTAGTGCTTCACTTATAACTTTCAGGGCATGGTGGTGGTTTTATTTTATAGAAATTATTGATCTCTCATGCTTCACTTATATTATTTTGAGAGTCCTTTAGAACAGCATGGTAATTTGCTTTGGCTATAAAATTATTCCTAATATGATAGGCATCCAAGATAGGTATAATAAAAACTTTCATATAAAGTGCATTGAATACTATGAGAAGTTTGATACTTGAGGATCGTTTTGAGATATGAGGATGGTGATATTAGAGTCATGATAGTAGATTAGTTGTGAATTTGAGAAATACTTGTGTTGAGGTTTGCAAGTCCCATAGCATGCACGTATGGTAACCGTTGTGTGACAAATTTGAAGCATGAGGTATTTCTTTGATTGTCATCCTTTGTGTGGAGGCCGGGATCGCGCGATGGTTAACTCCTACCAACCCTTCCCCTAAGAGCATGTGTGTAGTACTTTGTTTTGATGACTTGTAGATTTTTGCAATAAGTATGTGAGTTCTTTATGACTAATGTTGAGTCCATGGATTATACGCACTTTCACCCTTCCACCATTGCTAGCCTCTAGTACCGCGCAACTTTCGCCGGTACCATACACCCACCATACCTACCTATTATGGCATTTCAATAGCCATTCCGAGATATATTGCCATGCAACTTTCCATCGTTCCGTTTATCATGACACGCTTCATCGTTGTCATATTGCCTTGCATGATCATGTAGTTGACATCGTATTTGTGGCAAGGCCACCATGCATAATTTTTCATACATGTCACTCTTGATTCATTGCACATTCTGATACACCGCCGGAGGCGTCCATATAGAGTTGTATTTTGTTCTAGTATCAAGTTGTAATCTTTGAGTTGTAAATAAATAGAAGTGTGATGATCATCATTATTAGAGCATTGTCCTAGAAAAAAAAGGCCTAATAAAAAAAGGCCAAAAAAAGAGAAAGGCCAAAAAAAAGGGAAGGTCCATAAAAAAGAAAAAAGAAAAGGGGACAATGCTACTATCTTTTTTTCCACAGTTGTGCTTCAAAGTAGCACCATGATCTTCATGATAGAGAGTCTCTTGTTTTGTCACTTTCATATACTAGTGGGAATTTTCATTATAGAACTTGGCTTGTATATTCCAACGATGGGCTTCCTCAAATGCCCTAGGTCTTCATGAGCAAGCAAGTTGGATGCACACCCACTTAGTTTGTTTTGTTGAAATTTCATACATTTATAGCTCTAGTGCATCTGTTGCATGGCAATCCCTACTCACTCACATTGATATCTATTGATGGGCATCTCCGTAGCCCATTAATACGCCTATTTGATGTGAGACAATCTTCCTCCTCCTTTGTCTTCTCCACAACCACCATTCTATTCCACCTATAGTGATATATCCATGGCTCACGCACATGTATTGCGTGAAAGTTCAAAAAGTTTGAGAATACTAAAGTATGAAATAATTGCTTGGCTGAAACCGGGGTTGTGCATGATTTGAGTATTTTGTGTGATGAAGATGGAGTATAGCCAAACTATATGATTTTGTAGGGATTTACTTTCTTTGGACATGTTATTTTGAGAAGTCATAATTGCTTTGTTAGTATGCTTGAAGTATTATTATTCTTATGTTAATATTAAACTTTTGTCTTGAATCTTTCGAATCTGAACATTCATGCCACAATAAATAAAATTACATTAAAAATTATGTTAGGTAGCATTCCACATCAATAATTATGTTTTTATCATTTAACTACTTGAGGACGAGCAAGAATTAAGCTTGGGGTTGCTTGATACGTCTCTAACGTATCTATAATTTTTTATTGTTCCATGCTTTTATATTATCTGTTTTGGATGTTTAATGGGCTCTGATATGCACTTTTATATTATTTTTGGGACTAACCTACTAACCAAAGGCCCAGTGCAAATTGTTGTTTTTTGCCTATTTCAGTGTTTCACAGAAAAGGAATATCAAACGGAGTCCAAACGGAATGAAACCTTCGCGAGGATCCTTTTTGGAACAAACACAATCCAGGAGACTTGGAGTACAAGTCTGGAACGCCACGAGGCGGCCACGAGGCAGGAGGGCGCGCCTGATGGCTTCTCGCCCCTCGTTGGTTACCCCAAGTAGAAGGTTTGAGATGTAGCGTAACGGCAAGTTTCCCTTGGCAAAGATACCAAGTATCGAATCCCGTGAGACTCCGAGGGTTGACAAGAAGGTGTCAAGGGCGCCAGAATCTTTCGCTTGACAGGACATGCACACAGATACAAATAACTTTGCTCCCAACGAGTACAGAGAGGTTGTCAATCCCTCCGGCCTTGTCGTTTACAAAGGATCAAACGCAAGAGATAATAGTGATAGGTATGACTGCAACTAGGAAATAATAACAGGAAGTAAATAGCGGGTGTGATCAGTGATGGTAATATGGACCGGGGTCCCATGATGTTCACTAGTGATGTCTCTCTCCCAAAAGACGATAAAACAGCTAAGCGAGGTAAACAAATTACAGCTGGGCAATTGACAGGATTATGTTCGCAAACCAATGCTAACTATGCTGCAAAGAAAGGTAGAGGCTCAAAAGCATGGGCGGTACGCCAAGGCAAGTAGATCGAAATCCATCTGCATCTACTACTAATCATCCACCTTGAGATATCTATCCAGAACATCTCGCTGGTATTAAGTTGCGAGTCCCACCCAAAGTGTAAACTCAAAGCAACAGACAACTGCATTAAAAGAACTTTGCGTAAAGTAAACAATCCTTGCACCCGCAAGTACAAGCACCGTTGTTTTCCCCCTTGTGGCAACAGCACATCCCCTAGACTCATGTTTCTGTCACTCAAGCTAGTCATCGAGGGGCATGAACCCACAATCAAGCATAACGTTCCCTCTTGGAGTTACTACCTACTACTCGGCCAAAGCAATAAATAGCAACGGAGAACATGCAAGAATTACTCAGGAACATAAATATAAAAGAGGTGAATCAAATATATTACTCACACACAATCTGAACATAATCTCATAATCCTTCGGATCCCAGCAAACTCAGCATAGCAACAGCATAAAGATTACATATGTGCCTCGATCATGTAGGGCAGCTCACGAGGTCTAATCCATGAAGAACAAGAAGGGGAGGAGAACATCACATAGCTACTGGTCATGGACCCATGGTCCAAGGGAGACTACTCACGGCTCATCCGGGAAGCGTCCATGGTGGTGGAGAAGCTCCCGGTGGTGATCCTCCCCTCCGGCAGGGTGCCGGGAAGAGTTCTCCTGGTGCTCCCGATCTTGGAAGCGCGGCGGCGGCGGAACAGAGATGAGATCGCGAAAAAGGGTTCCGTCCTCGAGGGTTTCGGGATGCGGTGTAAATATATGCCAAAGGGGGCCACCAGAGGAGGTAAGGGGGCCCAGGCGCCCCCCCCCCCCGGCGCGGCCAGGAGGGGGGCCGCCCCCCCAGGGCGCCTGGAGCCCCTCTGGCCCCCCTCCGGCCCTACTTCTGCCGCATGGAAGCTTCTAGAGCGCTGATTTTTAATATATTTTTCCCGGAATTTTTCTGGCAATTTAAGTAATGGGAAAACCTGAAATACAAAAACAGCAAAAAACAGAAGCTGGCACTGGGGTGCACTGAGTTAATAGGTTAGTCCAAATATGATCAAAAGTGTATGGAAGTGCATAAATATCATAGCAATATCACACAAAAGAGGCATGGAGCAAGCAGAAATTATAGATACGTTTTGGACGTATCAACATCTCCAAGCTTAATTCCTGCTCGTCCTCGAGTGGGTAAATGATAACAAGCATAATTTCTATGGTGACGTGCTATTAACCATATAAGAACTTTTAAGTAAAGTAATCAAGGCATGTAATCCAATCCAAGTCATAACAAGCAAGAGTCTATATTAGCATTGTAACAAGTAACATAAGAACATAAAGGTGCAAGAGCTCTCGCTGTCCGTGACTCGAATGTCTCCAAATGGTGTTTGCGTGCAAGAAAGGGGGTAGGGATATATGAGAGTAAAACATAGTTTTTATATTGTTGAGAACTTAATCTACTAAAGTTTCACACTTGGTCTTCTTTGGAATCTTATCTTGACTCATCCCCAGACCGTCAGCCAGGTACAAGTCAAAATGATCCACTCCCTTTCGATATTTTGAGCACTCATGCAATGGATGAGCGTAAGCAAGAAAGTCGACACTTAGGATGGCAAAGAGAAAAATGATAGAGGGGGAAGACAAAAAGGTGTGAAAGGCTCACATCAATGAGGACAATCATCGGCGAGAGAAAGCCAAATGATAGATATGATGCGAGGAGTAGGGATTGCCATGCAACGGATGCACATATGAGCTAAGGTAAGCTCTCCAATGGAACTAGTGGGGGTGCATCCAACTCACTTGCTCAAGAAGACCTAGAGCTCTTTTGAGGAGGCTCATCATTGGAATATACAAGCCAAGTTCTATAGTGTAAAGGTCCCCACATAGCTATATGCATAAATGATAATCTCTATGGAGTACAAAGTATAAGATGGAGTACGAGTGTGGATCTCTCAAAAGAAATAGTAGTGTGCCCCCTTCTCTCTTTTTATTTCTTTTTCTCTTTTTTCTCTTTTTTTTTTATTTTTTTGTGGCCTCAATGGCTCTTTCTATTTATCTCTCATTTGTCCTCTTTGGGATCTTTTGATTTTGTCCTCTTTGGTATCTTTTGATTTGTCCTCTTTGGGATCTTTTCCTCACTTTAGGGGCAACACTCTATGTATTACAAGAAGTATAGAAGATCTTTCACACTTTACAAAAGTACTCAACATAAAGAAAATGAAACTATCATGATGTATGCAAATGTATGCCTCTGCCAGTGTAGCAGGATATGCAATGATACTAGCGCGTCATGTAGCAATGATTAGGGCAAGGCCCACTAGCATGCGGCTCATCGATCAAGCAAAAAGCATGTATGACATGAAGATCAAGTCATGAGAAGATGGATGTTGCATGGCAATGTATCTCGGAAAGGCTATGGAAATGCCTTGATAGGTAGGTATGGTGGCTGTTTTGAGGAAGGATATAATGAGGCTTATGATGACAGAGCGTATCGTGCCAAGGATTTGGATGCACCGGCGAAGTATGCGCCAACTCTCGAGGTGAGAAAGGGCAATGCACGGTACCGAAGAGGCTAGAATAATATGGCTAGGTGGAAGTGTCAACTTTCGAATACTCACATTAGTCCGAAGAACTCATGCACTTATTATCGGTAACTCTCAATCTAATTAGGAGGTTCACAAAGAGACAAGTACCCCGAGGAGGAGTGTATGGGGGTTTGGTTATCCTTGCGCATCCTCGACTCATGGTACGTGAGTGTACTCTAATATTCGATCCCTCCAAAGATTAGTGATCCATCTAGTAGCTAAAGTTCTCAACTATTTTGTAGGTTTTCGAAAATAAACACGGATTGCCCAAAATAAGACATCTATCACTAATAGGCTAAAGCTCTTGACACCAAAAGTTCAGACATTACTCATGGCAATACCTCAAAACTATTGCAAGTTACTACTAAAATTAAATAGCAACCTCAATTACCTACTTTAAGTTAAGACACACAACTCAGTGCAACAGGCAAACTCTCTTAACAAGATAAACATGAAAACTCAAGAGAGTTCAGCAACCAACTAAACAAAAGCTCTTTAAAAAGAAAAGCATGAAAACCAAGAGCTAAACATGACAGCAGCTATGGAAAGACAAAGAACACACACAGCAAAGATAAGCATGAAAATCCTATGTTGTGTTCTAGGTTGAAGTGGAGCGTGTTTCTCTCCCACACAAAGAAAGCTGGGTTCTAACTTGTTATGAACAGCAAGCAAAGCTAAAGAAAACTAAAAAAAAGAAACTAAGAGCAAGACGCTCCAAGCATAGCACATAACGCATGAAGTGATAAGAATATAGTGGAACGAAAGACGAACTGATAATTGTTGATGGAGAAGGGGATGCATGGGGGCATCCCCAAGCTTAGACGCTTGAGTCTTCTTGAATATTTCTTGGGGGTGCACGGGGGCATCCCCAAGCTTGAGCGTTTGACCCTCCTGAATCTTCTTTTATCATCTTCCCTCGCACACTTGAAAACTCCCTTCATACATAACTCATCATAATCTGATTAGCGAGGTTAGTACCCACAATAAAATAATTTTTCCCTACTGGAAATAAAGATAATCTTGAAGAGCTACTGTTTCTCAAGATTGCCAAAAGGTTTTTGCAAAGAAAAAGCAAGCTCAAGGTTTGCAAAACGAAGAAAAGGCAAAACAAGACAGAATCTGTGAAAAACAGACCAGCAGGTAGTAAATAATTTTTTTGGGGCACTTCTACAACTCAAATCAAAAAACTCAGAACAGACGCTCGAAAGCCAATTGTATAGAGCATGCTGTCAAAAAAATTCAGATCAAATTATGATCTGGTGATTTTATTCGAATTTTTCTGTCCAAGGACAGAATCTGTTTTCTGGACAGCACGTCATAATTTTTGAACTTTCTTGCAATCGGAGGCTAAACTTGGCACAAAGCTGAAAAGAAAAGATACAATGATGATGCTACTGTAGTAACAAACATCAAGACACAATAAAAGCGAAATAAAACCTAATTCGTTGTGGGCTGCCACCCAAAAACGCTTTCTTTTATGCCTTTAAGCTAGGCATGATGCAAAAAGAGAAGATCAAGTTTTATCAAGAGTAAGAGAATAGCTAGCCCGTATAACGGACTCAAAAGGCAACTTAATATTCTTTCTAGGGAAGTGTTCCATCCCTTTCTTGAGAGGGAATTGGAATTTTATATTCCCCTCTTTCATGTCAATGATAGCATCAACGGTGCGAAGAAAAGGACGTCCCAAAATAATTGGACATGAAGGTTCACATTCAATATCCATAATAGTAAAATCAACGGGAACATAATTGTCATTGACAATGATAAGAACATCGTCCATCTTCCCCAAAGGTTTCTTTACGGAAGAATAAACAAGACGAACACCAAAAGAACAAGGATCAAAAGGTTTCAATTCAAACATATCATACATTCTTTTGGGCATAACGAAGGTACTAGCTCCAACATCACATAAAGCATAGCAAGAGAAGTTATTCAACTTAATTTTAATCATAAGTTCCCAACTATCTTCTTTGTACTTTTGCATATCACAGAGCTCAACAAAATTATTTAAGTGCAAAGCCGGAACAGAGGCGAGATCGCGAAAAAGGGTTCTGTCCTCGAGGGTTTCGGGATGAGAGGGATATATATGCGAAGGGGGGCAGCCAGAGGCGGAGCAGGGGCCCCAGGCGCCCCCCTGGCGCGGCCAGGAGTGGGGCCGCGCCAGGTGGCCGCCTGGGCCTCCCCTGGCTCCCCTCTGGCCCATCTTTGGTTCTTCGCGAAGCTTCCTGTACGCTGATTTTTCCTATATTTTTCCTGGAATTATTGGAGCACTTTTAATATGGGGGAAACCTGAAATAGAAAAACAGCAGAAAACAGGAACTGGCACTATGGTGCACTGAGTTAATAGGTTAGTCCAAATATGATCAAAAGTGCATGGAAGTGCATCAATATCATAGCAATATCACACGAAAGAAGCATGGAGCAAGCAGAAATTATAGATACGTTTTGGACGTATCAATATCCCCAAGCTTAATTCCTGCTCGTCCTCGAGTAGGTAAATGATAACAAGCATAATTTCTGTGGTGACATGCTATCAACCATATAAGAACTTTTAAGTAAAGCAATCAAGGCATGTAATTCAATTCAAGTCATAACAAGCAAGAGTCTATATTAGCATTGTAACAAGCAACATAAGAACATAAAGGTGCAAGAGCTCTCGCTGTCCGTGACTCGAATGTCTCCAAATGGTGTTTGCGTGCAAGAAAAGGGATAGGGATATACGAGAGAGTAAAACATAGTTTTTGTATTGTTGAGAACTTAATCTACTAAAGTTTCACACTTGGTCTTCTTTGGAATCTTATCTTGACTCATCCCCAGACCACTAGCCAGGTACAAGTCAAAATGATCCACTCCCTTTCGATATTTTGAGCACTCATGCAATGGATGAGCGTAAGCAAGAAAGTTGACACTTAGGATGGCAAAGAGAAAAAAATGATGAAGGGGGAAGACAAAAAAGGTGTGAAAGGCTCACATCAATGAGGACAATCATAGGCGAGAGAAAGCCAAATGATAGATATGATGTGAGGAGTAGGGATTGCCATGCAACGGATGCACATATGAGCTAAGGTAAGCTCTCCAATGGAACTAGTGGGGGTGCATCCAACTTGCTCGCTCAAGAAGACCTAGAGCTCTTTTGAGGAGGCTCATCATTGGAATATACAAGCCAAGTTCTATAGTGTGAAGGTCCCCACATAGCTATATGCATGAATGATAATCTCTATGGAGTACAAGGTATAAGATGGAGTACGAGTGTGGATCTCTCAAAAGGAATAGTAGTGTGCCCCCTTCTCTCTTTTTATTTCTTTTTCTCTTTTTTCTATTTTTTTTATTTTTTTTGTGGCCTCAATGGCTCTTTCTATTTAACTCTCATTTGTCCTCTTTGGGATCTTTTGATTTTGTCCTCTTTGGGATCTTTTCCTCACTTTAGGGGCAACACTCTATATATTACAAGAAGTATAGAAGATCTTTCACACTTTACAAAAGTACTCAACATAAAGAAAATGAAACTATCATGATGTATGCAAATGTATGCCTCTGCCGGTGTAGCAGGATATGCAATGATACTAGCGCGTCATGTAGCAATGATTAGGGCAAGGCCCAACTAGCATGCGGCTCATCGATCAAGCAAAAAGCATGTATGACATGAAGATCAAGTCATGAGAGGATGGATGTTGCATGGCAATGTATCTCGGAAAGGCTATGGAAATGCCTTAATAGGTAGGTATGGTGGCTGTTTTGAGGAAGGATATAATGAGGCTTATGATGACAGAGCGTATCGTGCCAAGGATTTGGATGCACCGGCGAAGTATGCACCAACTCTCGAGGTGAGAAAGGGCAATGCACGGTACCGAAGAGGCTAGAAAAATATGGATAGGTGGAAGTGTCAACCTTCGAATACTCACATTAGTCCGAAGAACTCATGCACTTATTATCGGTAACTCTCAATCTAATTAGGAGGTTCACAAAGAGACAAGTACCCCGAGGAGGAGTGTATGGGGGTTTGGTTACCCTTGCGCATCCTCGACCCATGATACGTGAGTGTACTCTAATATTCGATCCCTCCAAAGATTAGTGATCCATTTAGTAGCTAAAGTTCTCAACTATTTTGTAGGTTTTCGAAAATAAACACGGATTGCCCAAAATACGACATCTATCACTAATAGGCTAAAGCTCTTGACACCAAAAGTTCAGACATTACTCATGGCAATACCTCAAAACTATTGCAGGTTACTACTAAAATTAAATAGCAACCTCAGTTACCTACTTAAAGTTAAGACACACAACTCAGTGCAACAGACAAACTCTCTTAACAAGATAAACATGAAAACTCAAGAGAGTTCAGCAACCAACTAAACAAAAGCTCTTTAAAAAGAAAAGCATGAAAACTAAGAGCTAAACATGACAGTAGCTATTGAAAGACAAAGAACACACACAGCAAAGATAAGCATAAAAATCCTATGTTGTGTTCTAGGTTGAAGTGGAGCGTGTTTCTCTCCCACACAAAGAAAGCTGGGTTCTAACTCGTTATGAACAGCAAGCAAAGCTAAAGAAAACTAAAAAGGAAACTAAAAGCAAGACGCTCCAAGTATAGCACATAACGCATGAAGTGATTAAAATATAGTGGAACGAAAGACGAACTGATAATTGTTGATGGAGAAGGGGATGCACGGGGGCATCCCCAAGCTTAGATGCTTGAGTCTTCTTGAATATTTCTTGGGGGTGCATGGGGGCATCCCCAAGCTTGAGCGTTTGACCCTCCTGAATCTTTTTATCATCTTCCCTCGCACACTTGAAAACTCCCTTCATACATAACTCATCATAATCTGATTAGCGAGGTTAGTGCCCATAATAAAATAATTTTCCTTGCTGGAAATAAGGATAATCTTGAAGATCTACTGTTTCTCAAGATTGCCAAAAGGTTTTTGCAAAGAAAAAGCAAGCTCAAGGTTTGCAAAACGAAGAAAAGGCAAAACAGGACAGAATCTGTGAAAAACAGACCAGCAGGTAGTAAATAATTTTTTCGGGGCACTTCTGCAACTCAAATCAAAAAACTAAGAACAGACGCATGAAAGCCAATTGTATAGAGCACGTTGTCAAAACAATTCAGATCAAAAAGATGATCTGGTGATTTTATACGAATTTTTCTGTCCAAGGACAGAATCTGTTCTCTGGACTGCACATCATAACTTTTGAACTTTCTTGCAATCAGAGGCTAAACTTGGCACAAAGCTGAAAAGTAAAGATACAATGATGATGCTACTGTAGTAACAAACATCAAGACACAAAAAAAGCAAAATAAAACTTTATTTATTGTGGGCTGCCTCCCAAAAGCGCTTTCTTTTATGCCTTTGAGCTAGGCATAATGCAAAAAGAGATCAAGTTTTATCAAGAGTAAAAGAATAGCTAGCCCGTATAACGGACTCAAAAGGTAAATTAATCTTCTTTCTAGGGAAGTGTTCCATCCCTTTCTTGAGAGGAAATTGGAATTTTATATTCCCCTCTTTCATGTCAATGATAGCACCAACGGTGCGAAGGAAAGGACGTCCCAAAATAATTGGACATGAAGGTTCACATTCAATATCCATAATAGTAAAATCAACGGGAACATAATTGTCATTGACAATGATAAGAACATCATCAATCCTCCCCAAGGGTTTCTTTATGGAAGAATCAACAAGACGAACACCAAAAGAACAAGAATCAAAAGGTTTCAATTTAAGCATATCATATATTCATTTGGGCATAACGGAGGTACTAGCTCCAACATCACATAAAGCATAGCAAGAGAAGTTATTCAACTTAATTTTAATCATAGGATCCCAACCATCTTCTAGCTTTCTAGGTATGGAGGCTTCTACCCTAAGCTTCTCCTCCCTAGCTTTGGTGAGAGCATTAGTGATATGCTCCGTGAAGGCAAGATTAAGCGTGCTAGTGCGGGGATCTCTAGACATCTTGTGAAGGAAATCAATAACTTCAGAAAGGGTGCAATTATCAAAATCAAGGTCACTACTATCAAGTAAAGTGGTAGTGGTGTCCTTTAGGCTCAATTGTTTGGTAGCTTCTATGGTCATAGGAGTTTCTACGGTTGAGGTCATAGCATCACCATTAATAGGTCCAATGGGACCAGGAGTGCATTGGGTGCTAAGAGTTTGGATATCCTCAATAACTTGGATAGTAGCAACAGTGTGATGGGTAGGAAGGCTCTTAATTATATCTTCTTCCTCCTTTTCTCTAGCCCATCTCTCTTTAAGTTTAGCCAACATCCTAATGTTTTCATTAATTTGCACTTGAATAGCATTCATAGGAGTGGTCTTCCTCTCCTCAAGAGGGGAAGTTCTAATTTTAAGCAATTCTACCTCATGGGCTAAATTGTCTACCTTCGAAGAGAGATTATCTAGTTTGTTTAGTTTTTCTTCTACATTCTTGTTGAAGGCTTTTTGGGTAGTGATGAAGTCTTTAAGCATGATCTCTAGTTCAGAGGTGGAGTTCTTGGTGCTAGGATAAGCATTGTTGTTCCCATAGGAATTAGAGGGGAACGGTCTAGGGTTGCTACCAAAATTACTCCTATAAGCATTGTTATTGAAATTGTTTCTAGAGATAAAGTTCACATCTACTTGATCTTGAGCAATCAAAGAATTTAAAGGAACATCACGAGGATCAATAGGAGATTGCTTGGAAAGTAGAGACATGATCAAGTCAACTTTTTCATTTAGGGAGGAGATCTCCTCGACAGAGTTTACCTTCCTACATGTTGGAGCGTGTTCGGTGTGCCATTGGGAATAATTGGTCATCATCTCATCGAGAAGCTTCGTGGCAGCACCAAGTGTAGTTGACATAAAGGTTCCTCCCGCGGCCGAATCTAACAAGTTCCGCGAGGTAAAGTTCAAGCCTGCATAAAAAGTTTGGATAACCATCCAAGTAGTCAAACCATGAGTAGGGCAGTTCTTGATAAGAGATTTCATGCATTCCCAAGCTTGGGAAACGTGTTCATTATCCAATTGTTTAAAATTCATTATGTTACTCCTTAGTTGGATAATTTTAGCAGGGGGATAGTACTTCCCAATAAAGGCATCCTTGCACTTGTCCCAAGAATCTATGCTATTTCTAGGCAAGGATTGAAACCAAATTTTAGCTCCTCCTCTCAAGGAGAAAGGAAAAAGCTTAAGCTTAACAATATCACCATCTACTTATCGGTACTTTTGCATATCACAGAGTTCAACAAAATTGTTTAAGTGCAAAGCAGCATCATCTCCAGCACCGGAGAATTGATCTTTCATAACTAGGTTCAGTAAAGCAGGTTTAATTTCATAAGAAGGTGCTGAAGTGGCAGGTGTAGTAATAGGCGTGCAAATAAAGTCATCGTTGTTATGACTAGTGAAGTCACACAACTTGGTGTTCTCGGTGGAACCCATAGCAGCAAGCAAGCAAGATAACTATTTTTGTGATTTTTGGTAAAGGAAACTAAAGCAAAACTGAAAGGTAAACTAACAAGACTAAAAAGCAAAGATAAAAGATAGCGTGCAACTCCCCTATCTTGAAGAGTGGAGTCCCCGGCAACGGCGCCAGAAACTTTGCTTGATGGCTTCTCGCCCCTCGTTGGTTACCCCAAGTGGAAGGTTTGAGATGTAGCGTAACGGCAAGTTTCCCTTGGCAAAGATACCAAGGATCGAATCCCGTGAGACTCCGAGGGTCGACAAGAAGGTGTCAAGGGCGCCAGAATCTTTCGCTTGACAGGACCTGCACACAGATACAAATAACTTTGCTCCCAACGTGTACAGAGAGGTTGTCAATGAAGGAAATATGCCCTAGAGGCAATAATAAAGATGTTATTTGTATTTCCTTATATCATGATAAATGTCTTTTATTCATGCTAGAATTGTATTAACCGGAAACTTGATACATGTGTGAATACATAGACAAAATAGTATGTCCCTAGTATGCCTCTACTAGACTAGCTCATTGATCAAAGATGGCTATGTTTCCTAGCCATAGACATGAGTTGTCATTTGATCAACGGGATCACATCATTAGGAGAATGATGTGATGGACTAGACCCATCCGTTAGCATAGCACTATGATCGTTTAGTTTTACTGCTATTGCTTTCTTCATGACTTATACATGTTCCTATGACTATGAGATTATGCAACTCCCGAATACCGTAGGAACACCTTGTGTGCTATCAAACGTCACAACGTAACTGGGTGATCATAAAGATGCTCTACAGGTGTCTCCGAAAGTATTCGTGGTGTTGGCATAGATCAAGATTAGGATTTGTCACTCCAAATGTCGGAGAGGTATCTCTGGGCCCTCTCGGTAACACACATCACAATAAGCCTTGCAAGCAAAAGACTAATGATTTGGTCACAAGATGATGTGTTACGGAACGAGTAAAGAGACTTGCCGGTAACGAGATTGAACTAGGTATAGAGATACCGACGATCGAATCTCGGGCAAGTAACATACCGTTGACAAAAGGAACAACGTATGTTGTTATGCGGTTCTGACCGATAAAAGATCTTCGTAGAATATGTAGGAGCCAATATGAACATCCAGGTTCCGCTATTGGTTATTGACCGGAGATGAGTCTCAGTCATGTCTACATAGTTCTCGAACCCGTAGGGTCCGCACGCTTAACGTTTGATGACGATCGGTATTATGAGTTTATGAGTTTTGATGTACCGAAGGTAGTTCGGAGTCCCGGATGAGATCACGGACATGACGAGGAGCCTCGGAATGTCCGAGACATAAAGATTGATATATTGGACGACTATATTCGGACACCGGAAGTATACCGGAAAAGTTTCGGATTTAACGGGATTGCCGGAGGGGGTTACCGGAACCCCCTACGAGGGGGGATGGTCCATAGTGGGCCTTAAGGGAAAGAGAGAGGCAGCCCATAGGGGCTGGCCGGCGCCCCACCTAGGGTTCCTAGTTGGACTAGGATTGGGGGGCGCCACCTCTCCCTCTTTTCCTTTCCCTTCTCTTCCTTCTTTGGTGGTTCCTACTAGGAATAGGATTGCAATCCTATTCCTAGTAGGATTGCACCCCTAGCCGCACCAAACAAGGGCCGGCCGGCCTCCCCCCTTGCTCCTTTATATACGGGGGCAGGGGGGCACCCAAAGACACACAAGTTGAATTGTTCCAGCCGTGTGCGGTGCCCGCCTCCACAGAAACACACCTCGGTCATACCATCGTAGTACTTAGGAGAAGCCCTGCGCCGGTAGATACATCATATCCGTCACCACGCCGTCGTGCTGACGAAACTCTCCCGTGAAGCTCAACTGTATCAAGAGCTCGTGGGACGTCATCAAGCTGAACGTGTGCTGAACACGGAGGTGCCGTACGTTCGGTACTTGATCGGTTGAATCGCGAAGAAGTTCGACTACATCAACCGCGTCACTTGACGCTTCCGCTTCCGGTCTACGAGGGTACGTAGACACACTCTTCCCTCTCGTTGCTATGCATCTGGTAGATAGATCTTGCGTGATCGTAGGAAAATTTTAAAATACTACGTTCCCCTACAGTGGCATCATGAGCCAGGTCTATGCGTAGATGATATGCACGAGTAGAACACAATGAGTTGTGGGCGATACTAGTCATACTGCTTACCAGCATGTCATACTTTGCTTCGGCGGTATTGTGAGATGAAGCGGCTCGGACCGACATTACGCGTACACTTACGCGAGACTGGTTTCACCGTTACGAGCAGTCGTTGCTTAAAGGTGACTGGCGGGTGTCTGTCTCTCTTACTTTAGCTGAATCAAGTGTGGCTACGCCCGGTCCTTGTGAAGGTTAAAACAGCACATACTTGACGAAACATTTTTGTGGTTTTATATGCGTAGGTAAGAACGGTTCTTGCTAAGCCCGTAGTAGCCACGTAAAACTTGCAACAACAAAGTAGAGGACGTCTAACTTGTTTTTGCAGGGCATGTTGTGATGTGATATGGTCAAGACATGATGAGTTATACGGTTTTGTATGAGATGATCATGTTTTGTAATGTTATCGGCAACTGGCAGGAGCCATATGGTTGTCGCTTTATTGTATGAAATGCAATCGCCATGTAATTGTTTTACTTTATCACTAAGCGGTAGCGATAGTCGTAGAAGAAATAGTTGGCGAGACGACAACGATGCTACGATGGAGATCAAGGTGTCGCGCCGGTGACGAAGGTGATCATGACGGTGCTTTGGAGATGGAGATCAAAAGCACAAGATGATGATGGCCATATCATGTCACATATTTTGATTGCATGTGATGTTTATCTTATTATGCTTCTTATTTTGCTTAGAACGACGGTAGCATTATAAGATGATCCCTCACTAAATTTCAAGGTATAAGTGTTCTCACTGAGTATGCACCGTTGCGAAAGTTCGTCGTGCCGAGACACCACGTGATGATCGGGTGTGATAAGCTCTACGTTCAAATACAACGGGTGTAAGCCAGTTTTGCACACGCGGAATACTCGGGTTAAACTTGACGAGCCTAGCATATGCAGATATGGCCTCGGAACACTGGAGACCGAAAGGTCGAGCGTGAATCATATAGTAGATATGATCAACATAAGATGTTCACCATTGAAACTACTCCATCTCACGTGATGATCGGACATGGTTTAGTTGATTTGGATCACGTGATCATTTAGATGACCGGAGGGATGTCTATCTAAGTGGGAGTTCTTTAATTAATATGATTAAATTGAACTTTAATTTATCATGAACTTAGTCCTCGTAGTATTAGCATATCTATGTTGTAGATCAATAGCTCACGATGTTGCTCCCCGTTTATTTTTTTATATGTTCCTAGAGAAAACTAAGTTGAAAGATGTTAGTAGCAATGATGCGGAATTGTTCCGTGATCTAAGGATTATCCTCATTGCTGCACAGAGAAATATGTCCTTGATGCACCGCTAGGTGACAGACCTATTGCAGGAGCAGATGTAGACGTTATGAACGTTTTGACAAAAGCTCGGTATGATGACTACTTGATAGTTTAGTGCACCATGCTTTACGGCTTATAACCGGGACTTCAAAAACGTTTTGAACGTCACGGAGCATATAAGATGTTCCAAGAGTTGAAATTAGTATTTCATACTCATGCCCGTGTCGAGAGGTATAATACTTCTGACACTACTTTGCCTACAAGATGGAGGAGAATAGCTCAACCAGTGAGCATGTGCTCAGATTGTCTGGGTACTACAATTACTTGAATCAAGTGGGAGTTAATCTTCCAGATAAGATAGTAATTGACAAAGTTCTCTAGTCACTATCACCAAGTTAGTAGAACTTCGTGATGAACTATAATATGCAAGGGATGACGAAGGTAATTCCCGAGCTCTTCGCAATGCTGAAATCGGCGAAGGTAGAAATCAAGAAAGAACATCAAGTGTTGATGGTTAATAAGACCACTTGTTTCAAGTAAAGGGCAAAGGGATAGAAGGGGAACTTCAAGAAGAATGACAAGCAAGTTGTCACTCCCATGAAGAAACCCAAAGCTAAACTCAAGCCTGAAACTAAGTGCTTCTACTGCAAAGGAAATGGTCACCGGAAGTGGAGCTGCCCTAGATACTTGGCGGATAAGAAGGATGGCAAAGTGAACAAAGGTATATTTGATATACAGATTATTGATGTGTATTTTACTAGTGTTCATAGCAACCCCTCGGTATTTGATACTGGTTCAGTTGCTAAAGAGTAGTAACTCGAAATGGGAGTTACATAATGAACAGAAACTAGTCAAAGGATGAAGTGACGATGTGTATTGGAAGCAGTTCCAAGATTGATATGATCATCATCGCACACTCCCTATACTTTCGGGATTAGTGTTGAACCTAAATAAGTGTTATTTGGTGTTTGTGTTGAGCATGAATATGATTTGATCATGTTTATTGCAATACGGTTATTCATGTAAGTTAGAGAATAATTGTTGTTCTGTTTACATGAATAAAACCTTCTATGGTCATACACCCAATGAAAATAGTTTGTTGGATCTCGATCGTGTGATACACATATTCATAATATTGAAGCCAAAAGATGCAAGGTTAATAATGATAGTGCAACTTATTTGTGGCACTGCCGTTTAGGTCATATTGGTGTAAAGCGCATGAAGAAACTCCATAGTGATGGACTTTTTGAAATCACTTGATTATGAATCACTTGGTGCTTGCGAACCATGCCTCATGGGCAAGATGACTAAAACTCCGTTCTCCGGAACTGTGGAGCGAGCAACAGAGTTGTTGGAAATCATACATACTAATGTATGCAGACCAATGAGTGTTGAAGCTCACGGCGGGAATCGTTATTTTCTGACCTTCACTGATGATTTGAGCAGATATGGGTATATCTACTTAATGAAGCACAAGTTTGAAACATTTGAAAAGTTCAAAGAATTTCAGAGTGAAGTGGAGAATCATCGTAACAAGAAAATAAGAGTTTCTACGATATGATCGTAGAGGTAAAATATTTGAGTTAGCGAGTTTGGCCTTCAGTAAAAACAATGTGAAATAGTTTCACTACTCACGCCACCTGGAACACCATAGTGTAATGGTGTGTCCGAACGTCATAACCGTACTTTATTAGATATGGTGCGATCGATGATGTCTCTTACCGATCTACCACTATTGCTTTTGGGGTTATGCATTAGAGACAGCTACATTCACGTTAAATAGGGCACCATCTAAATCCGTGGAGATGACACCGTATGAACTGTGGTTTGACGAGAAACCTAAGCTGTCATTTTTTAAAGTTTGGGACTACGATGCTTATGTGAAAAAGTTTCAACATGATAAGCTCGAACCCAAATCGGAGAAGTAAATCTTCATAGGATACCCAAAAGAAACTGTTGGGTACACCTTCTATCACAGATCCGAAGGCAAGGTCTTTGTTGCTAAGAGTGGATCCTTTCTAGAGAAGGAGTTTCTCTCGAAAGAAGTGAGTGGGAGGAAAGTAGAACTTGATGAGGTAATTGTACCTTCTCCCGAATTGGAAAATGGAACATCACAGAAACTAGTTCCAGTGATTCCTACACCAATTAGTGAGGAAGCTAATGATGATGATCATGAAACTTCAGATCAAGTTTCTGCTGAACGTCGTAGATCAACCAGAGTACGTTCCGCACCAGAGTGGTACGGCAACCCAGTTCTGGAAGTCATGTTACTAGACCATGATGAACCTGCGAACTATGAGGAAGCGATGATGAGCCCAGATTCCGCAAAATGGCTTGAGGCCATGAAATCTGAGATGGGATCCATGTATGAGAACAAAGTGTGGACTTTGGTTGACTTGCCCGATGATCGGCAAGCCATCGAAAATAAATGGATCTTCAAGAGGAAGACCGACGCTGACGGTAATGTTACTGTTTACAAAGCTCGACTTGTTGCGAAAGGTTTTTGACAAGTTCAAGGAGTTGACTACGATGAGAGTTTCTCACCCATAGCGATGCTTAAGTCTGTCCGAATCATGTTAGCAATTGCCGCATTTTATGAAATCCGGCAAATGGATAACAAAACTGCATTCTTTAATGGATTTATTAAAGAAAAATTGTATATGATGCAACCCGAAGGTTTTGTCAATCCTAAAGGTGATAACAAAATGTGCAAGCTCCAGCGATCCATCTATGGACTGGTGCAAGCATCTCAGAGTTGGAATATACGCTTTGATAAGTTGATCAAAGCATATAGATTTATACAGACTTACGGTGAAGCCTGTATTTACAAGGAGTGAGTGGGAGCACTACAACCTTTCTGATAAGTATATGTGAATGACATATTGTCGATTGGAAATGATGTAGAATTTTCTGGAAAGCATAAAGGAGTGTTTGAAAGGAGTTTTTCAAAGAAAGACCTTGGTGAAGCTGCTTACATATTGGGCATCAAGATCTATAGAGATAGATCAAGACGCTTGATAAGACTTTCGATAAGTACATACCTTGATAAGATTTTGAAGTAGTTCAAAATGGATCAGTCAAAGAAGGAGTTCTTGCCTGACTTGTAAGGTGTGAAGTTGAGTAAGACTCAAAGCCAGACCACGGCAGAAAAATATAGAGAGAATGAAAGTCATTCCCTATGCCTCAGCCATAGGTTCTATAAAGTATGCCATGATGTGTACCAAACATGTTGTGTACCTTGCCATAAGTTTGTCAAGGGGGTACAATAGTGATCCAGGAGTAGATCATTGTACAGCGGTCAAAATAATCCTTAGTAACTGGATGACTAAGGAAATGTTTCTCGATTATGGAGGTGATAAAGAGTTCGTCGTAAAGGGTTACGCCGATGCAAGCTTTGACACGAAATCCAGATGACTCTACGTATCAATCTGGATGCGTATTGAAAGTGGGAGCAATTAGCTAGAGTAGCTCTATGCAGAGCATTGTAGACATAGAAATTTGCAAAATACATATGGATCTGAATGTGACAGACCCGTTGACTAAACTTCTCTCACAAGCAAAACATGATCACACCTTATTACTCTTGGGTATTAATCACATAGCGATGTGAACTAGATTATTGACTCTAGTAAACCCTTTGGGTGTTGGTCACATTGCGATGTGAACTATGGGTGTTATTCACATAACGATGTGAACTATCGGTATTAAATCACATTGCGATGTGAGCTAGATTATTGACTCTAGTGCAAGTGGGAGACTGAAGGAAATATGCCCTAGAGGCAATAAAAAGGATGTTATTTGTATTTCCTTATATCATGATAAATGTCTTTTATTCATGCTAGAATTGTATTAACCGGAAACTTGATACATGTGTGAATACATAGACAAAATAGTATGTCCCTAGTATGCCTCTACTAGACTAGCTCATTGATCAAAGATGGCTATGTTTCCTAGCCATAGACATGAGCTGTCATTTGATCAACGGGATCACATCATTAGGAGAATGATGTGATGGACTAGACCCATCCGTTAGCATAGCACTATGATCGTTTAGTTTTACTGCTATTGCTTTCTTCATGACTTATACATGTTCCTATGACTATGAGATTATGCAACTCCCGAATACCGTAGGAACACCTTGTGTGCTATCAAACGTCACAACGTAACTGGGTGATCATAAAGATGCTCTACAGGTGTCTCCGAAAGTATTCGTGGTGTTGGCATAGATCAAGATTAGGATTTGTCACTCCAAATGTCGGAGAGGTATCTCTGGGCCCTCTCGGTAACACACATCACAATAAGCCTTGCAAGCAAAAGACTAATGATTTGGTCACAAGATGATGTGTTACGGAACGAGTAAAGAGACTTGCCGGTAATGAGATTGAACTAGGTATAGAGATACCGACGATCGAATCTCGGGCAAGTAACATACCGTTGACAAAAGGAACAACGTATGTTGTTATGCGGTTCTGACCGATAAAAGATCTTCATAGAATATGTAGGAGCCAATATGAACATCCAGGTTCTGCTATTGGTTATTGACCGGAGATGAGTCTCAGTCATGTCTACATAGTTCTCGAACCCGTAGGGTCCGCACGCTTAACGTTTGATGACGATCGGTATTATGAGTTTATGAGTTTTGATGTACCGAAGGTAGTTCGGAGTCCCGGATGAGATCACGGACATGACGAGGAGTCTCGGAATGTCCGAGACATAAAGATTGATATATTGGACGACTATATTCGGACACCGGAAGTATACCGGAAAAGTTTTGGATTTAACGGGATTGCCGGAGGGGGTTACCGGAACCCCCTATGAGGGGGGATGGTCCATAGTGGGCCTTAAGGGAAAGAGAGAGGCAGCCCATAGGGGCTGGCCGGCGCCCCACCTAGGGTTCCTAGTTGGACTAGGATTGGGGGGCGCCACCTCTCCCTCTTTTCCTTTCCCTTCTCTTCCTTCTTTGGTGGTTCCTACTAGGAATAGGATTGCAATCCTATTCCTAGTAGGATTGCACCCCTAGCCGCACCAAACAAGGGCCGACCGGCCTCCCCCCTTGCTCCTTTATATACGGGGGCAGGGGGGCACCCAAAGACACACAAGTTGAATTGTTCCACCGTGTGCGGTGCCCGCCTCCACAGAAACACACCTCGGTCATACCATCGCAGTACTTAGGAGAAGCCCTGCGCCGGTAGATACATCATATCCGTCACCACGCCGTCGTGCTGACGAAACTCTCCCGTGAAGCTCAACTGGATCAAGATCTCGTGGGACGTCATCAAGCTGAACGTGTGTTGAACACGGAGGTGCCGTACGTTCGGTACTTGATCGGTTGAATCGCGAAGAAGTTCGACTACATCAACCGCGTCACTTGACGCTTCCGCTTCCGGTCTACGAGGGTACGTAGACACACTCTTCCCTCTCGTTGCTATGCATCTGGTAGATAGATCTTGCGTGATCGTAGGAAAATTTTAAAATACTACGTTCCCCTACAGTCAATCCCTCCGGCCTTGTCGTTTACAAAGGATCAAACGCAAGAGATAATAGTGATAGGTATGACTGCAACTAGGAAATAATAACAGGAATTAAATAGCGGGTGTGATCAGTGATGGTAATATGGACCGGGGTCCCATGATGTTCACTAGTGATGTCTCTCTCCCAAAAGACGATAAAACAGCTAAGCGAGGTAAACAAATTACAGCTGGGCAATTGACAGGATTATGTTCGCAAACCAATGCTAACTATGCTGCAAAGAAAGGTAGAGGCTCAAAAGCATGGGCGGTACGCCAAGGCAAGTAGACCGAAATCCGTCTGCATCTACTACTAATCATCCACCTTGAGATATCTATCCAGAACATCTCGCTGGTATTAAGTTGCGAGTCCCACCCAAAGTGTAAACTCAAAGCAACAGACAACTGCATTAAAAGAACTTTGCGTCAAGTAAACAATCCTTGCACCCGCAAGTACAAGCACCGTTGTTTTCCCCCTTGTGGCAACAGCACATCCCCTAGACTCATGTTTCTGTCACTCAAGCTAGTCATCGAGGGGCATGAACCCACAATCAAGCATAACGTTCCCTCTTGGAGTTACTACCTACTACTCGGCCAAAGCAATAAATAGCAACGAAGAACATGCAAGAATTACTCAAGAACATAAATATAAAAGAGGTGAATCAAATATATTACTCACACACAATCTGAACATAATCTCATAATCCATCGGATCCCAGCAAACTCAGCATAGCAACAGCATAAAGATTACATATGTGCCTCGATCATGTAGGGCAGCTCACGAGGTCTAATCCATGAAGAACAAGAAGGGGAGGGGAACATCACATAGCTACTGGTCATGGACCCATGGTCCAAGGGAGACTACTCACGGCTCATCCGGGAAGCATCCATGGTGGTGGAGAAGCTCCCGGTGGTGATCCTCCCCTCCGGCAGGGTGCCGGGAAGAGTTCTCCTGGTGCTCCCGATCTTGGAAGCGCGGCGGCGGTGGAACAGAGATGAGATCGCGAAAAAGGGTTCCGTCCTCGAGGGTTTCGGGACGCGGTGTAAATATATGCCAAAGGGGGCCACCAGAGGAGGTAAGGGGGGCCCAGGCGCCCCCCCCCCCCCGGCGTGGCCAGGAGGGGGGCCGCCCCCCCAGGGCGCCTGGAGCCCCTCTGGCCCCCCTCCGGCCCTACTTCTGCCGCATGGAAGCTTCTGGAGCGCTGGTTTTTTATATATTTTTCCCGGAATTTTTCTGGCAATTTAAGTAATGGGAAAACCTGAAAAATACAAAAACAGCAGAAAACAGAAGCTGGCACTGGGGTGCACTGAGTTAATAGGTTAGTCCAAATATGATCAAAAGTGTATGGAAGTGCATAAATATCATAGCAATATCACACAAACGAGGCATGGAGCAAGCAGAAATTATAGATACGTTTTGGACGTATCAGCTCCCAGGGGGGTAGGCGCGCCCCCACCCTCGTGGGCCCCTCGTAGCTCCACCGACATACTTCTTCAGCCTATATATACTCATATACCCTAAAAACATCGGGGAGCACCACGAAACCCTATTTCCACCGCCGCAACCTCTGTACCCGTGAGATCCCATCTTGGGGCCTTTTTCGGCACTCCGCCGGAGGGGGAATCGATCACGGAGATCTTCTACATCAACACCATAGCCTCTCCGATGATGTGTGAGTAGTTTACCACAGACCTTCGGGTCCATAGTTATTAGCTAGATGGCTTCTTCTCTCTCTTTGGATCTCAATACAAAGTTCTCCTCGATCTTCTTGGAGATCTATTTGATGTAATACTTTTTGCGGTGTTTTTGTCGATATCCGATGAATTGCGGGTTTATGATCAATATTATCTATGAACAATATTTGATTCTTCTCTGAATTCTTATATGCATGATTTAATATCTTTGCAAGTCTCTTCGAATTATCAGTTTGGTTTGGCCTACTAGATTGATCTTTCTTGCAATGGGAGAAGTGCTTAGCTTTGGGTTCAATCTTGCGGTGTCCTTTCCCATTGACAGCAGGGGCAGCAAGGCATGTATTGCATTGTTGCCATCGAGGATAAAAAGATGGGGTTTATATCATATTGCTTGAGTTTATCCCTCTACATCATGTCATCTTGCTTAATGCGTTACTCTGTTCTTATGAACTTAATACTCTAGATGCACGCTGGGTACCGGTCGATGTGTGGAGTAATAGTAGTAGATGCAGAATCGTTCCGGTCTACTTGCCACGGACGTGATGCCTATATAGATGATCATGCCTAGATATTCTCATAACTATGCGCTTTTCTATCAATTGCTCGGCAATAATTTGTTTTATGCGCTTTTATATCAATTGCTCGGCAGTAATTTGTTCACCCACCGTAAAATATGCTATCTTGAGAGAAGCCACTAGTGAAACCTATGGCCCCCGGGTCTATTTTCCATCATATTAATCTCCCATCAACTAGCTAATTTTATCATAGTTTATTTTGCAATCTTTACTTTTCAATCTATACAACAAAAATACCAAAAATATTTATCTTATTATCTCTATCAGATCTCACTTTTGCAAGTGGCCGTGAAGGGATTGACAACTCCTTTATCGCATAGGTTGCAAGGTTCTTAATTGTTTGTGCAGGTACTAGGGATTTGCATGTAGTCTCCTACTAGATTGATACCTTGGTTCTCATAAATTGAGGGAAATACTTACGCTACTTTGTTGCATCACCCTTTCCTCTTCAAGGGAAAACCAACGCATGCTCAAGAGGTAGCAGGTGCAAACCCAATTCCTTCCTTGGCAACAACTTCCTTTTGATTGCTCAAAATATCGTTGAGGTTCTTCTCACCTTGTATGCAAGACATAAGGCCTTTCTCAAGTTGCTTCGTCAACTTGGCATTCTCTTCCATAAGATGCACATGCTCACAACAAGGGTTAGTAGCATTTGCATTATCAATTAAAATCATGTGAGGAAACGTGGCTTTCTCCTTGGTTAGCGACACTTGGAGTTGATCATGTGACTCCTTGAGACTAGCATGAACACTCTTCAAGACCTTGTGAGCCTTGTCAAGTGTATCAAACTCCTCTTTGAGTCTAGCATGGTCAACCCCAAGTTTGGCCTTCTCGGAATTGAGCACATGAGAAACAACAAGAGCATGATCGAGATCTTTCTTTAATTTAGCATGATCACCGTTGTATGACTCCTCAAGAGCCAAACGATGACCATGCTCTTCCTCAAGAGCATTAGAGAGATCCGAGATCTCATCGGCATAATCATGACTATGTCCTTCCATCTTAGAGATGGTCTCTTCATGAGCCTCGATCATGTCATTGGCTTCACCAAGTTGTTCCAAGAGAGCAATGAAGTGCTTCTTGGATTTACCTTTGAGTTTACTCATAAAAGACTCAAATTCATTTTCCTCCTCCTCTTCCCCCTCACTTTCATCAATGCAATCCGTCAATGAAGGATTAGTAGTGATGGTAGATTTAACGTTGGGGGTTACCTTGTTGGTGGCTTTAGCCATGAGGCACTTGGCGATGATGTTCTCGTTGGGGGAATTGAAGAGGGATGACCGTGGAGTTGTTGCAATGGCAACGAAGGCCATTGTAACCATCTTGTCATCTTCATCTACATCATCATCCTCATCATACTCTTCTTGTGCCACCAATCCTTTTGGAGGAGTCTTCTTGGTGAAGTTGTTCTTTTTGGGAAAAGACTTGGCCTTGTCTTTTCGGATAAGCATGCCTCCATTGTCTTCCCTTTTCTCATATGGGCAATCCACAAAAAAATGACTCACATTGCCACAATTGTAGCACGTCCTCACTCGTTGCTTACCCTTGAAACCACTTGAATTGTTCTTGTTGAAGTTGGGTCTTGAGTTCTTCTTGTTGCCCCAAAATTGTCGTGAAGCAAGAGCCATGTGCTCATGATATGCATATTTGGTGTCTTCGGGGCAACACTCCTCTTCACCCTCTTCATCTTCTTCTTACACACAAACCTTAGCCTTTAAAGCAAGATTGGGCTTCTTTGATCGTTGAGCTCGCAACACCGCATTATCCATGGTCTTTTCCAAGATCCTCATATCAGCAAACTCATCCAACACTTTACTTGAGGACAAGGTGTGGAAGTTCGGCCTTTGGCGGATGACAGAAGACATGGCCTTGTGATAGGGCATCATGGCCTTGAGAAACTTGCACTTGATCCAATTGTCATCCATATCCTTGCTCCCATGATCTCGGAGTGAAACCGCAAGGGTAGTTAATCTCCAATAAAGTTCACGGGGTTCTTCATCTTCGATCATGGCAAACTCATCGGCTTCATCTTGCACAACTTCATAGTTTGAGCGTTGAATGATTGTGCTTCCCTTGTACAAGTAAACAACATGCCCCCATGCTTCCTTTGCCACGGAGTAGGGTCAGAGATGTGCAATATCTTCGGGAGGGATAGCTTCTTGAAAAATGCAAAGAACGGACTCGTTGAATTGATGATCCACGGCTTCTCTTGGAGTTAAGTTGTATGGATCATGCGGGGTATAAACCTTGCTCAATGATTCTCCAAAGATTAGTAAAACAATGATTTAAATGATGTTTAAAGCGAAAAGTCCAAGTAGCAAAATCAGCATTTTTCACATATTTAGGGGGAGGACCAACGGAATTTAGATGCGGGGAGGGAACGGGCCCTCCATAATTAATGGGAGGAGATGCGTGAGCAAAGATGCCACTTCCATTCTTAGTCACAGGGGCTTGATCACTACTAGCTTCTCCCTTATCGGGAGGAGCATCCGACACGTTGTTAGTGGGATGAACCACTTCAACGGTGCGGTGGATAATTTTTGCCCATCAAGGAATTTTTTGAACATGCTCTTGACCTCGGTCATCATAGTGGTTCTCAATGTGTCCAAAGCCACATTGAACTCTTCACGAGAGACCGAGGGTCCCCATCGGCCGTAGATGGAGATGGGTTCCCACCGGAGTGTTCCTCCGTCTCGACTATGGTGTATCCCATACTCTTTGGACGGTAAAGTCCTTAATAAAGAGATGAGGCTCTAATACGAATTGAAAGGATCGATATGGTTGACTAGAGGGGGGTGAATAGGCAACTAACAATTTTTAGCTTTTCTTTACCAAATTAAACATAGAAACAAAATAGGTTGTCTAGATGTGCAACTAAGTTAGCAATCTATATGATGCAACAATAACAAGCACACAAGCTAGTACAAGGAACTAACACAATAAATCTTGAACAAGTAAAGGTAGAAAATAACCAAGAGTGGAACAGGTGGAGACGAGGATGTTACGGAAGTTCCTTCTCTTTCAGAGGAAGTACGTCTCCGTTGGAGCGATGTGGAGGCACAATGCTCCCCAAGAAGCCACTAGGGCCACCGTATTCTCCTCACGCCCTCACACAATGCGAGATGTCGTGATTCCACTATTGGTGCCCTTGAAGGCGGCGACCGAACCTTTACAAACAAGGTTGGGGCTATCTCCACAACTTAATTGGAGGCTCCCAACGAAACCACGGAGCTTCACCACAATGGAATGTGGCTATGAGGTGACCTCAACCGTCTAGGGTGCTCAAACACCCAAGAGTAACAAAATCCACACACAAAATTATGAGGGAATCAAATATCCTTTGGTGGAAGTGTAGATCTAGGTCTTCTCCTTCAATCCCTAGCAAATAGAGAAATCGGGCAAGAAAGGTTGAATGGCACTAATGGAGGAGAGAGATAGGCAAGAGGTCAGTGGGAGGTGGAAAAAGCACCTCCTTATATAGGGTCCCCACAAATCCAACCGTTATGCGCAAAAACACATAGGAGCGGTACTTTCGCAAAGACCACCGGTGGACGCGGGAAACCCCTGCTAGGGCACCTGGGCGGTACTTTCGGTAGAGGTACCGGTATGCCGGAGCAAACCGTAACTACCGCTCCACCACCGCTCGACTACCACATCACATCCAGAAGGTTTACACCCCAGGCTGGTAGTTAGAGCGGTGGTTGAGCCGGAACTACCACTGGACCAGCAATTCCTCGGTGGTGGAGTTCCAGGCGGTACTACTGCCCTGAAGACCGGTAGTACCTGTTTGCCTTGACAAACCGGAACTTCCGCTCCACCACCGGTCTACCACCGTACCCGGTATAGAAGGGTATCACCCCTGAGCGGTACTTGGAGCGGTGGTTTGACGGGAACTGCATGCCAGCGGTACAACCGCTCAAGAGAGCGGTACTACCGCCATGAGCAGAACTGCACAATCACAGAGGACTTTTAGGAACCTCTTTATCCTCGAGCGGAGGGTATATGGTGGGTGCAAAGAATGTGTACGTGTAGTGATTCACCCAATACCTTCTGATGTGGATTCCCTCTTAATAGAACGGATTTCCTACGACCAAAGAAATAATAACGTCGGAAACTCCGTCTTCGATCTTTTCCGCATAGAGGGAAAGCCTAACCGTCTTACGCCATACAATGTGTACCTGAGAAAACTAGGACGCACGATTAGTCTAGGCATGTATTGTCATCATCACCAAAACCCTAAGGCAGGAAATGCCCTTACACCCTCGTTGTTATGCATCTCCATGGGTATATCATTGCGTGTGCGTAGATTTTTTATTGTTTTCCATGCAATGCTTCCCAACAATACGTGCATGCTGGTACATTCAAGCTAGCTCACATAAGGATCAATCAAGTAGTTTGTGTTCCTTCTTGGTTGCTTCTATGCCTACATAGTCGCGTTCGTCCATCCGTAAAAGTAACTCGACCAGTTCAACGGCTACAAGCGTGCCGTCTTCGGAAAGTACTCGACGTCGGGTCTGGGCCAACAAGGGAGGCTAAACTGGAATGTGATTCCCCCTCCTCTTGGCCGACCAAGGGGAAAGGAAACCTCCCCCCTTGTGGTGCCCCTCCCCTCTCCTCTTACATACATATACTAGAGGTTTGGGGCGCTTTTGGACACACAAGTTTTGGAGCCTCCTATAGTTCTCTAGTTCTAGTTGATCTAGTTAGAGCTAGATATAATCCTCTCTAGTACTCATAATTAGAAGCCTATTGTGGTTCTTATCTTCTCCCTCTAATTATTTGGCGACGATTAGCTCTAAAAGGCAAAGAAATTTCGAATCGTGAAGACCGTGCGCTTATAAACTATGGAGAGGTTGTTCTTTCGGTCTTCCGTTCGAGGGACCGTCCGTGAATGGTTCGAGGGACTTCAAGTACGATCTACATCGACTCATCTTCTTCTGCGGTAGCTCAGAGGTTGTAATAATCTGATCTAAACCATTATTGCATCTTCATAGCATTCCTGGTTGATCGTAGGACAATTTTTTCTACTACGTTTCCCGATAATTTTCGCTCTACTTAATAGAAAAGGCAGAGCACCTGCTCTTCCAGTAAAAAATCCAATATGACTAATATCTATTATTAAAGGAGAGTTTATTGGTTGGCTTCCATCCTCCCTACCAACGAGACATATCCCCTCCTACCGTTTTTTTTCAAACCACGCAATAACAACTATTGTTTCTTTTTCCTATCAAATTGACCCCACCTCTCATTTCCGGGGAAAGAAATCCCTTGAAAAGGAACCAACAAAAAAACAAATAAATTGCCAACAGGAAGAAGTCCCTTACAAGAAAAAAGCAAAATCAATTCATGTAGTTGTACATAAACATTCTCCATCATCATATCTTCCCTTACCGGCCTTTGTCTATATTTCCTCCCCACGACATATCTCAGTCTCAATCTAATCAAGGTTTTCCTTATTAAAACACTAGAATAAAGTTGTCCCCATTGCAACATACATGTATTTAGCTAGTAGAAATTTAAAAGGACCACACTTGGTCGAAACAAAATTATATGTCAACACATGTAATTTTGAGTTAAGAAGCCTATAATCAGTTTGGAGAAGACTTATATGCACACAGACACGTAATGTATTACCGATTTGCCAACTAGCCAGCATACATAAGTCATACACACACTCAAGGTCAACCTAACAAGGTTCTACAAAGAAAACTCATGATATAGAACTAAATGTATGCCAGTTTGACCAATAGCACGAAATATGTAAGAAATAACACCTAGTGGAACCTTGTGGTCGAGAGGATGGCCACATGCGGGTCCACCTTCCAATTTTGTTGTCACGGGGAACCCCATCACTAATTATGCAAGAGATGTTGTTCACGACGGGCTAGGACTCACCCTAGAACTCAAGCTAGCGTGTCAACAATGTTGCACTTCCGAGATGAGCCACACATACTATGTTTCGAGCGAGCACCATCACCACCACATTGGCAATGAAGGAGCAACAAATTGTGTACACTTAAGACGATGCCTTCAGGAAAGAAAACGACATGACCCCCACTATCCTGCCACCGCCAAATTCAAAAGGATAAAGAGTTTTCACCTAGACCATCGAGGAGGGCAAGAAAAGAGTTGTGGCATTGCTTTCAAGAAGGAAGCGACACATATGTGTGTTGCTGGTAGGAAGGCCCTAACCTCTAGAACCAAGCGCGGTCGGCTGCAATATAACCATTGTACCACCTCCATTGCTTTCTAGACGCTAGTCATCGCGTCGCCCTTGCAACCATGGCCACAAGGCAACACTCGAGTTGTGACCCATGCACCCAAGTGGCACGGCTCGCACCCTCAATTGAAGGGAAGCAACCTCGTCTGTCGCTAATGAAAAACGAGTTGCTCGAGCGAGGCAACCACCCAACCACCACACCAAGTACAACTCTATGGTCACATGTACCTTCTATCGAGAACACAAGATTGTCCACCGCATCCTCACTGCACACTCAAACGAGGTGGTGGCCATGAGGTGGCCCATCAGCTAGGAAAGTCGATCATGCACCCAGAATTGCGGATCCACCTCGACGTAGACATCATTCGAAGATGTGAAATGACATGTTAGTTTGTGATCATAGAACCACATGCACATGTAGTGGCCATCTCATCGGGCTTTGGTCGCACAGTTGCCCCAATGGCCGACGGCCGCCATGTGACTTCAACCTAAAGAGAGGAGAATAGTGTTAGAGGAGGGGTTGGGGAGGCCAGGTGTCGTCGGCGATGGCAACAACGGAAAACCCGAGGGAGGGGAAGGGGTGATGATGGGAGTCACCTCGTAATTGTTCGAAGTGGTGCACTAGATTTTATGTTGTTCTCAAACGATGACCCTTGCATAATTAAGCCGATACTTACATTATTCCATTCACATATGTGCAAGAGGGCGAGGAATGACATGTGTTTGTCATGTGGTAGTACTCCCTCTATTCCGAAATATAGTGCGTCCGCGCTTCCCGGGGTCCAACTTTGACCATAAATTTAACCCATGAGACCGACTGCGGCGGGAGAAAAAATTACATGATTGAAAACTTATTTTGAATACGAATTTATTGGTATAACTTTTGCTTCCGCCGCAGACGGTCTCATTGGTTAAATTTACGGTCAAAGTTGAAGCACGAGGATAGAGAAAGCACTACAATGTGGAATGGAGGGAGTATGAGATTGGGTCATACCTCAGTTTTGGTACTACCTCCAATCCATATATATTATGGCAGAAACGGATGTATCTAAATGCACTTCACTTCTAGATACACGTACACGGAGTATTAATTATTGGCACGCGTACATGGCACAAAGGAGACGCGGATCGTACGGACAGCACCCCCATTCTCCCTTATCTGAAGTTCTCCGTGGCCACGCCCCCACGAGCCAGGAGGCCCTGCTCGCTACAATCCGGTCGGTAGAACATGAAATCTGGACCCGGCAAAATCAACTCCACACAAGTTTTTTCTTAGAAAAACGAAGGAAGGAAGGAGCCAGGCGCCGGTCATAGAGAGAGAGGCAGGCACGAGCTGGCCACGAGCCCGCAAGACGCCAAACGGTGCATATCATTGGCGGCAACCACAAGATGGACAGGTGTCGCAGCCGTTGTCGTCATCACCATTCCTGCTTGTGCTAACCAAAAGAAAAGAAGAGAAGAGAAAAAAAGTCCGTTCTTTTGCGTTGGTTATCCACGACCCGTTCGTCCCCCCTTGCACACACGACGTGGAGCCACGCCGATGATTAGCCAACCCGTACGCACACAGGGGCAGATTAGGCATTTACGCATTTCACTTTCACCGCAGTGAGAAACTTGTGCTGTCGATTGCGCTCGCACGTGTCCACCTGTGTTTGCACTTGTGTTTTGCGTTCCAAGGATTAAATTCCGGTGTGAATCTAGGCTTGAGTAGTTTTTGTACACTCCACTGCAGAGAAGTTCATTCGTCTTGGTATTTGAAAAGAAAAGGTACGTGATGACGTAAATAAACAAAGTGAGTAGTTGCCGATTCTGCCCCTGGCGATACTAATCCACCCACCACCTCGCTGCTGACTCGCAAGCAGACAAGCCATGGCACCTATAAATCCACGCCCCACTCCCTGCATCTGAAAAATTTCAAGCCTCCCTCCCATCAACACCACACCACACAGCAATTCATATGCAGTAGCCATCTTCTCCACTTCCTCCTCCCGCCTTCCAGCTAGCCACCTACTAGCTCACTATCACATCATCCAGCAGCCCACAGCTACTCGGAAATACCGATTCCGTTCCCACCTGCTCGCCATAGCCATGCCAATGGGCAGCAGCGCCGCCATGCCCGCCCTCCCTCCCGGCTTCCGCTTCCACCCCACCGACGAGGAGCTCATCGTCCACTACCTCACCAGGCAGGCCGCGTCCATGCCCAGCCCCGTGCCCATCATCGCCGAGGTCAACATCTACAAGTGCAACCCATGGGACCTCCCCGGTACATATACTATAAGACAACTAAAAACTAATCGATCAATCAGCTCCAACTCTGCTCTGATTATTAGTTTTCTTGTTTGATCTCTGCAGGCAAGGCCTTGTTCGGGGAGAATGAGTGGTACTTCTTCAGCCCCCGGGATCGCAAGTACCCCAACGGCGCGCGCCCCAACCGCGCCGCCGGGTCGGGCTACTGGAAGGCCACCGGCACCGACAAGGCCATCCTGTCCACGCCGGCCAACGAGAGCATCGGGGTCAAGAAGGCGCTCGTCTTCTACCGGGGCAAGCCACCCAAGGGCGTCAAGACCGACTGGATCATGCACGAGTACCGCCTCACCGCAGCCGACAACCGGACCACCAAGCGCAGAGGTTCCTCCATGAGGGTGAGGATTTTTTTTCCCTCGCTTATTTGTTTGTTTATTTATTTATTATCTACTGTATTTTTCTTCACTTTGGTAACAGCAGTTGCTTGTACCATAAGCTACATCTTACTCGACTTAATTGTTTGCATTTGAAATGTTTGTTTAACCAGTGAATTAATCTAGGATTCTTTTTTCCTTGTTGATGCAGTTGGATGACTGGGTGCTGTGTAGGATCCACAAGAAGTGCGGCAACTTGCCAAACTTCTCCTCTGACCAGGAACAGGAGCATGAGCAGGAGAGCTCAACCGTGGAGGACTCGCAGAACAACCACACCGTATCGTCGCCCAAGTCCGAGGCCTTCGACGGCGACGGTGACAACCAGCTCCAGCTGCAGCAGTTCCGCCCCATGGCGATCGCCAAGTCGTGCTCCCTCACCGACCTGCTCAACACCGTCGACTACGCCGCGCTCTCGCACCTCTTCCTCGACGGCAGCGGCGGCGCCTCGTCGTCGGACGCCGGAGCAGACTGCTACCAGCTGCCGCCGGAAAACCCACTGATCTACTCGCAGCCTCCATGGCAACAAACGCTACACTATAACAATAATAACAACGGCTACGTGAACAACGACACCATCGACGTGCCTCAGCTACCCGAGGCCCGTGTAGATGACTACGGCATGAATGGCGATAGGTACAACGGCATGAAGAGGAAGAGATCCAGCGGCAGCTTGTACTGCAGCCAGCTGCAGGTCCCAGCGGATCAGTACAGCGGCATGCTGATCCATCCGTTCCTCAGTCAGCAGCTGCACATGTGAGATCTTGGATCGAAGAGATCATCATCATCATTGTTCCATTTGAACTTGCTGTAGATCGAGGAGATCGCCCGCTGTGGCAGGTAGGCAGGGATCTAGCTAGCTTGCTTGCTGTGTCGTGATGAACTCCCGACCGATATGAACGGACAAATTTCAGAATTCTTGGTGTACCACAAAAGCTGTAAATTACGGGGTTTATTGTGAAATAAATTAATCCAGTATTATTACAAGATACTACTATAAATTAATCCAGTATTATTACAAGATACTACTAATGATCATCATATAGGCTAGGCTAGGCTTCTTAGTTAATTCGAGAACGTAAAACCAATCGACGCATCCATTCCATGGTCGACACACGCAGCCACACTTGTTAATTAACTGCTGGCGTACCCAGCACTAGTTAATTAGCGAGGCATGTCGCTAGCGTGTGCGGTCTGAACCCTCTCCTTGTCCACCGTACAATCAGGAGCAATTAACTAACGCTCGCTCGAATGATCCATAGTACTAGCATTTGTCACCGGAAACCAAAGTCCGAATCAAAGACACAGCATTAACTAAGGCTCCAGGGCCAATAGAACGGCAAAACGTCAGCTCGCAGGAAGCATCCAGGCGTGGATTAAAATTGTCGCAGGCCGGACAGATGAAGAAGGCGGCGGCACACGCCGCTCAACTGCTGCCGAGCTTACTTTAGTTGCCCTGCATGCTGGTATATATCACACGTTGCGAATTAGATAGGCTCGAAGCTGAATCTTCCATCCTCCTCCTTCATTAGCTTAATTAATTAACGGCGTCTCCCTATTGGAGACACGGATTTGATTATGCTTCCGGCCCTTTCGAACCATCGTGTACCAAGAGAAGAAGAAGATAATGCAGAGTAATTAATTGGCTTAGCCTTTCCGATCTGGTCTACCTCTACGGCTCTACCACCCCCCATGGTTGGGACTTGGAGCGATCACACCAAGAAACTTAATGTAGCTGAAGCATCAAGTCACACATGCTTACGGGGACTTGTTGCAGTTAATTGGTACTTATACACTAGTTTAGTCGCCGGATAGCCTAACCGCACGCGTGATTAAAAGGTGATTGTGACTGCTGAGGGTGGTTAAGATAAGAGTGGTCGTCCGTCCTAATCAGGCTTCAGCTTAGCCAAGTCATGACGATGATGCCCTAAGCATCGGTTATGATAGATTATCTCTAAGCGGGCATGCATGCTTGCTTGCGAAAAGCTAGTTGAAAAACGCATGTGGGGTTACTAGGATCGTCGTACGTCAAGAGGTTGAAAGGCTTATCCATGAGCTCACATGCATGAGTACATGACATGGGTGGCTGGTCCCCTTTTCTAGAACGATAGCCACTATCGGTAGCCACTAATTATTGGCTACTTAGGGAAACATAAACTTGATCCCCGACCTTTATAGAAAAGGAAATTTTTGAACTCAATCTCCCTTGTTTTTCCAACAACATGAATTCGGTCTTCTAGCCAGTTTGATCCTCTTCATAGAGCACAACCTACATCATGCTAAGAGCAACTTTTGGCTGCAAAGTTGTTAAACTTCATTTTTTATATACCTTGGCATCTCGTTCATTTCAAGAAACTAAGACCAGTGGCACAAATCGGCTTATGATAGGTTTGAAGCAAAACTTAGTAGTTGAAGAGGAAGCAATGTGTCCACTGGCTTCAAATTAATACTTATTAATTTAGTTTGAGGCCTTGACTGTAGAACAATTGTTCTACGGTAATTTTGCATTAATCAAGTATAAGTACATTTACTCTGAAGAAGTGTTTCCAGGAGTCAAGAGAGGGAGTTATGTTCCTGAAGATCTTTACATTCCTTTGCATCCAAATATTCCAGCACTCAAGTATAAGAATTTCCATTCCAATTGGTTTGGGTAGTCTCTCAATCGTGAGAAGAGCTTCATGATAAACTGAAACCCCTCTATCTCAAAGTGAGATAATGAATCTCCACCGGTCATTTGCAAAGTTGCGGTCCCCAAACAGATGGTGTGCAGTTTCATCAGTTTTTTGGTACATAATAGAAGCCTTTTTATTTGAAGCAGTGCTCTAGTGTTTAGCCTGCCATGTAGTAAAGCCAAAAGAAAATTGTATGCTTGCGCCTACTTTTCAGGCTTTACCAAAGAGTTCAGAGGAGTACCCCTTCGAAGATGAACCACAAATCCAAGTATGCTTGCCAATACCAATTGAGTTCTCCACGATTATTGATTGAAGTTCCATGAACTGCTGACAAACTTGATTTGAGAGTGGTCTATGGAAGTGTTCTGCCAGGTCCCAAGTTGATAAACTTCAAATTCACGAATATTTATTGAAAACATGAAAAAAAAAACATGTGAATATGTTTTGAAACTTGAGAACGTTTTTTAATTCATGAATATTTAAAATCCAAGGTTTTTTCTCCAAATCTATGAACTTTTTGTATTCATTAATATTTTTAAGAATTCATGAACCTTTTTTTAAATTTGGAACTTTTTTCTAATCATGAACATGTTTTGAAATTTAGGACATTTTTTCCCAAATTCTCGTTGTTAAACTTCACTTTTTATATACTCCCTCCATTTTGTATACAAGGCCACAAAGATAAATTACAGGTACCAAGATAAAATTAATGTGTTCTTTACAAACCAATTTGTTTTCTCATTTACCAGATTAATTAATAGGGTGCATGCACATTAGAGAAAACTGAGTGGTCGTGAGAGAAGAAGTAGGTGAGTGTGTCATTATCATCCACTACATGCATGCCTGGAAGCTTCCTGCGAGAAGGTGAGTGGTCGTGAGAGAAGAAGTACCTTGGCATCTCGTTCATTTCAAAAAATTAAGACGAGTGGCACAAATCCGTTTATGATAGGTTTGAAGCAAAACTAGGTAGTTGAAGAGGAAACAATTAGTCCCCTGGCTTCAAATCGATACTTATTAATTTAGTTTGAGGCCCTGGCTATAGAACAATTGTTCTGCGGTAATTTTCTATTAATCTCTACTCCTAATGGAGCATTTGATAGTCTTTGTTTCAGGGTTTTTTCGTCCCACCTCGTCTGGGTTTTTTTTTCAACCGGTTTTTTTTCGTCACACCATCCCCACCCCCACCCCACCCCACTCACCGCACGCAGTCAGGTTCCGTTTCCCCCCTTACGTCCCCGATTCATGCATGACAATCAATTCTTTCCAAACGCAATAATGCATGACAATCAATTCTTTCCAAACGCAATAATGCATGACAATCAATTCTTTCCAAACGCAATCAATTAACTTAAGGTAACCAGACACAATCAATTCATTCATGACGATCATCAATCTCCTTTCCTCGGGCGATTTTCAAACGCGATATCTCCTTTCCAAATGCAATAAAGCATATCTCCTTTCCAAACGCAATAATGAATGACAATCAATTCTTTCCAAACGCGATATCTCGGGCGATTTTCTTGCTCCCGATATTTTTGCATGCGATAATGGTGCTAGCCAATCTGTTAACAAATCAGAAGGAAACAATCACGTGTATGTAGGGAAGATAATCGTGGAGATTGCATGGCAGTTAAGATCGTGCGTCACATGCAGGAAGGATTTCCCGAGTTCAACGGAAGAGAAGGAAATAAATCTCTAGGCTTCTCTCCCGACCCCATTGACGGCCCTGCATATATCTCTTTCTTCTCTCTCTCTGGCCGATCCTTTGTGGACACGTTCATCAGGTGTGGAAGAGAAGTTGTGGACGGCGGCGACCAGACGACAGCCGGGACGGGCTCACTGGTGTAATGCCACTAGTAGAAAACAGGGCTTTGGTCCAGGCCTGTCCAGCCCATTAGCCTTTGTTTAATCAAGAACCGGGACCAATGGGGGCATTGGACCCGGTTCATGAGCCCAGGGGGCCGGCCGGGCCACGTGGGCCATTGGTCCCGGTTCGTCTGGGCCTGGCCCACCACCATTGGTCCCGGTTGGTGCGGCGAACCGGGACCAAAGGCTCCCCTTTAGCCCCGGTTCGTATCACCAACCGGGACCAATGAGGTGCCTATATATACCCCCTCGCGCAAGAGCAGAGCACACTGCTCTGTTTTTTCTGGCCGAGGGGGAGAGGGCTTGGTGGTGCTCTAGCTTACCTCCTATGCACACAACGTGTTCGATGGAATGCCTGAGCCACACTAGTTAAGCTTTTGTCCTCTCGAAGCTCTATTTTCTCCGAGATTTGTCTAGGTTTAGCGGTACGTCATGTCCCGTCCCCGTCTTCGCCGCCATCGATCGCCCCCGCCGATCTCGTCATCGGCACCACCGTGGTGAGCCTCTTGTTATGTCCATACTTTTCTTACTTTTATTATTGCTTGTTATTATTGCTTTAGATAGATATTTGTCTAATTTTCTTACGTTTATTATTGCTTGTTATTATATAGTGCGATGGTTTTGATATCCGCCCACGTGGGCCCTCGTCCTGTCTACGATACGGATGTGGTATATTATATTTAATTTATAACTATTTGTTTTAGTGTTTATGACAATTATGTCGACCAACCTGACATGCATAGATATTTTTATATGTCTAGGAGGTAGTTGAACCGGAAATTCCAACCGACCCTCTTGTGGAGAGGTTAAATTTAGTTGAATAGGAAAACATTTCCTTAAAGAAAAAATTGGAAAAAATGGAGGAGGAGAAGATGGAATTGGAGTTGCATGTTGCGGAAGTCGTCGATGATCACAAAATCAAGATGGACCCTATTGTCGAGAGGTTAAATTTAGTTGAAGAAGAAAACAAATTTTTGAAGGAAAAAATAAATAAAATTGAGGACGAGAAGATGATATTGGAGTTGCATGTTGCGGATGTCGTCGATGATCACAAGATCAACATGGATGCAATGCGGTTGAAGATTAGAAAGATTAGAAAATATGCCATTCATACCGAGGCTTGGTATCATTATGCAGTTGGATCAATTGTTACCTTGGTTGCGATTATGATCGCATTTGTTTTCGCATTGAAATGTTTTACATAGTTTCGATGTGTATGGAGAGCTATATGTTGTTAGATGAGAACTATGTATGTACTTTGGTTTTAATGTGATGATGAACTTATATTAGTTTGGTCACTTAATTATCTATTTATGATGTTCTGTAATGGTTTTTGACACACTTAATTATATATAATGCACGCAGATGAACCGGCAATGGATGTACGGTGACAGACACACCTCCGAGTACATTAAGGGCGTGCATGAGTTTCTAAATGCGGCTGAGACAAACAAGCAGAATGGTTTTAGTGTTGTCCATGCACTAAATGTGGGAATACGATGTCTTACTCTAACCGGAAAATTCTTCACTCCCACCTGCTTTACAAGGGTTTCATGCCACACTATAATGTTTGGACGAGGCACGGAGAAATAGGGGTTATGATGGAACACGGCGAAGAAGAAGAGTACGATGATAACTATGTGCCCCCTGAATACGGTGATGCTGCAATGGGGGGATCTGGTGAAAATCAAGAGGAACCAGACAATGTGCCCAATGATGCTGCTGTTGGGGAACGTAGTATTTTCAAAATTTTCCTATGACCACACAAGATGTATCTACTAGATGCATAGCAACGAGAGGGAGACTGTGTCTACGTACCCTCGTAAACCGGGAGCGGAAGCGTCTAGTGACGCGGTTGATGTAGTCGAACTTCTTCGCGATCCAACCGATCAAGTACCGAACGTACGGCACCTCCGCGTTCAGCACACGTTCAGCTTGATGACGTCCCACGAGCTCTTGATCCAGTTGAGCTTCACGGGAGAGTTTCGTCAGCACGACGGCGTGGTGACGGATATGATGAAGTTACCGGCGCACGGCTTCGCCTAAGCACTGCAACGGTATGACCGAGGTGTGTTTCTGTGAAGAGGGGCACTGCACAAGGCTAGAACAATTCAACTTGTGTGTCCTAGGGTGCCCCCTTGCCCCCGTATATAAAGGAGCAAGGGAGAGGCCGGTCCTAGAGGGGGCGCGCCAAGTGTGGGGAGTCCTACTAGGACTCCCAAGTCCTAGTAGGATTCCCCTTTACTTTCCGGAGTAGGAGAGAAGGAAAGAGGAGGAGAGGGAGAAGAAAAAGGGGGTTGCACCCCTTGTCCAATTAGGACCAGAGGGGGGGGGGGCGCGCGCCTCCTTCCTTTTGGCCTTTCTCCTCTATTCCCGTATGGCCCAATAATACCTATATACTCCGAAAAATACCCGAATCACTCGGAACATTTCCGATGTCCGAATATAGTCGTCCAATATATCGATCTTTACGTCTCGACCATTTCAAGACTCCTCGTCATGTCCCCAGTCTCATTCGGGACTCCGAACTCCTTCGGTACATCAAAACTCATAAACTCATAATACCGATCGTCATCAAACGTTAAGCGTGCGGACCCTACGGGTTCGAGAACAATGTAGACATGACCGAGACTCATCTCCGGTCAATAACCAATAGTGGAACCTGGATGCTCATATTGGTTCCTACATATTCTACGAAGATCTTTATCGGTCAAACCGCATAACAACATACGTTGTTCCTTTTGTCATCGGTATGTTACTTGCCCAAGATTCGATCGTCGGTATCTCTATACCTAGTTCAATCTCGTTACCGGCAAGTCTCTTTACTCGTTCCGTAATACATCATCTCGTGACTAACTCATTAGTCATTTGCTTGCAAGGCTTATTATGATGTGCATTACCGAGAGGGCCCAAAGATACCTCTCCGACACTCAGAGTGAAAAATCCTAGTCTTGATCTATGCCAACACCACAAATACTTTCGGAGACACCTGTAGAGCATCTTTATGATCACCCAGTTACGTTGTGACGTTTGATAGCACACAAGGTGTTCCTACGGTATACGGGAGTTGCATAATCTCATAGTCATAGGAACATGTATAAGTCATGAAGAAAGCAATAGCAGTAAAACTAAACGATCATAGTGCTAAGATAACGGATGGGTCTTGTCCATCACATCATTCTCCTAATGATGTGATCTCGTTGATCAAATGACAACTCATGTCTATGGTTAGGAAACATAACCATCTTTGATCAATGAGCTAGTCTAGTAGAGGCATACTAGGGGCACTCTGTTTTGTCTATGTATTCACACATGTACTAAGTTTCCGGTTAATACAATTCTAGCATGAATAATAAACATTTATCATGATATAAGGAAATATAAATAACAACTTTATTATTGCCTCTAGGGCATATTTCCTTCAGTCTCCCACTTGCACTAGAGTCAATAATCTAGCTCACATCGCCATGTGATTTAATACCGATAGTTCACATCGTTATGTGAATAACACCCATAGTTCACATCGCCATGTGACCAACACCCAAAGGGTTTACTAAAGTCAATAATCTAGTTCACATCGCTATGTGATTAATACCCAAGAGTAATAAGGTGTGATCATGTTTTGCTTGTGAGAGAAGTTTAGTCAACGGGTCTGTCACATTCAGATCCATATGTATTTCGCAAATTTCTATGTCTACAATGCTCTGCATGGAGCTACTCTAGCTAATTGCTCCCACTTTTAATACGCATCCAGATTGATACTTAGAGTCATCTGGATTTAGTGTCAAAGCTTGCATCGGCGTGACCCTTTACGACAAACTCTTTATCACCTCCATAATCGAGAAACATTTCCTTAGTCATCCAGTTACTAAGGATAATTTTGACCGCTGTCCAGTGATCTACTCCTAGATCACTATTGTACCTCCTTGTCAAACTCATGGCAAGGTACACAACATGTTTGGTACACAGCATGGCATACTTTATAGAACCTATGGCTGAGGCATAGGGAATGACTTTCATTCTCTCTATATTTTTCTGCCGTGGTCAGGCTTTGAGTCTTACTCAACTTCACACCTTACCAGTCAGGCAAGAACTCCTTCTTTGACTGATCCATTTTGAACTACTTCAAAATCTTATCAAGGTATGTACTCATTGAGAAAACTTATCAAGTGTCTCGGTCTATCTCTATAGATCTTGATGCTCAATATGTAAGCAGCTTCACCGAGGTCTTTCTTTGAAAAACTCCTTTCAAACACTCCTTTATGCTTTCCAGAAAATTCTACATCATTTCCGATCGACAATATGTCATTCACATATACTCATCAGAAAGGTTGTAGTGCTCCCACTCACTTTCTTGTAAATACAGGCTTCACCGCAAGTCTGTATAAATCTATATGCTTTGATAAACTTATCAAAGCGTATATTCCAACTCCGAGATGCTTGCACCAGTCCATAGATAGTTCGCTGGAGCTTGCACACTTTGTTAGCACCTTTAGGATCGACAAAACCTTCTGGTTGCATCATATGCAACTCTTCTTTAAGATATTCATCCAGGAATGCAGTTTTGGCATCCATTTGCCGAATTTCATAAAATGCGGCAATTGCTAACATGATTCGGACAGACTTAAGCATCGCTACGGGTGAGAAAGTCTCATCATAGTCAACTCCTTGAACTTGTCGAAACCCTTTCGCAACAAGTCGAGCTTTGTAAACAGTAACATTACCGTCTGCGTCGGTCTTCCTCTTGAAGATCCATTTTTTTTCGATCGCTTATCGATCATCGGGTAAGTCAACCAAAGTCCACACTTTGTTCTCATACATGGATCCCATCTCAGATTTCATGGCCTCAAGCCATTTTGCGGAATCTGGGCTCATCATCGCTTCCTCATAGTTCGCAGGTTCATCATGGTCTAGTAACATGACTTCGAGAACTGGGTTGCCGTACCACTCTGGTGCGGAACGTACTCTGGTTGATCTACGACGTTCAGCAGAAACTTGATCTGAAGTTTCATGATCATCATCATTAGCTTCCTCACTAATTGGTGTAGGAATCACTGGAACTAGTTTCTGTTATGTTCCACTTTCCAATTCGGGAGAAGGTACAATTACCTCATCAAGTTCTACTTTCCTCCCACTCACTTCTTTCGAGAGAAACTCCTTCTCTAGAAAGGATCCACTCTTAGCAACAAAGACCTTGCCTTCGGATCTGTGATAGAAGGTGTACCCAACAGTTTCTTTTGGGTATCCTATGAAGATTTATTTCTCCGACTTGGGTTCGAGCTTATCAGGTTGAAGCTTTTTCACATAAGCATCGCAGCCCCAAACTTTAAGAAACGACAACTTTGGTTTCTTGCCAAACCACAGTTCATAAGGCGTCGTCTTAACGGATTTAGATGGTGCCCTATTCAACGTGAATGCAGCTGTCTTTAATGCATAACCCAAAACTATAGCGGTAAATCGGTAAGAGACATCATAGATCGCACCATAACTTACGACGTTCGGACACACCATTGCGTTGTAGTGTTCCGGGTGGCGTGAGTTGTGAAACTATTCCACATTGTTTCAAATGAAGACCAAACTCGTAACTCAAATATTCACCTCCACGATCAGATCATAGAAACTTTATTTTCTTGTTACGATGATTCTCTACTTCACTCTAAAATTCCTTGAACTTTTTAAATGTTTCAGACTTGTGCTTCATCAAGTAGATATACCCATATCTGCTCAAATCATCAGTGAAGGTCAGAAAATAACGATACTCGCCACGAGCTTCAACACTTATCGGTCCATATACATCAGTATGTATGATTTCCAACAAATCTGTTGCTCGCTCCATTGTTTCGGAGAACGGAGTTTTAGTCATCTTGCCCATGAGGCATGGTTCGCAAGCACCAAGTGATTCATAATCAAGTGATTCCAAAAGTCCATCACTATGGAGTTTCTTCATGCGCTTTACACCAATATGACCTAAACGGCAGTGCCACAATTAAGTTGCACTATCATTATTAACCTTGCATCTTTTAGCTTCAGTATTATGAATATGTGTATCACTACGATCGAGATCCAACAAACTATTTTCATTGGGTGTATGACCATTGAAGGCTTTATTCATGTAGACAGAATAACAATTATTCTATGACTTTAAATGAATAATTGTATTGCAACAAACATGATCAAATCATATTCATGCTTAACGCAAACACCAAATAACACTTATTTAGGTTCAACACTAATCCCGAAAGTATAGGGAGTGTGCGATGATGATCATATCAATCTTGGAACTACTTCCAATACACATCGTCACTTCATCCTTTAACTAGTTTCTGTTCATTATGCAACTCCCATTTCGAGTTACTACTCTTTAGCAACTGAACCAGTATCAAATACCGAGGGGTTTCTATGAACACTAGTAAAATACACATCAATAATCTGTATATCAAATATACCTTTGTTCACTTTGCCATCCTTCTTATCCGCCAAATATCTAGGGCAGTTCCACTTCCAGTGACCATTTCCTTTGCAGTAGAAGCACTTAGTTTCAGGCTTGAGTTTAGATTTGGGTTTCTTCATTGGAGTGACAACTTGCTTGTCATTCTTCTTGAAGTTCCCCTTCTATCCCTTTGCCCTTTACTTGAAACAAGTGGTCTTATTAACCATCAATACTTGATGCTCTTTCTTGATTTCTACCTTCGCCGATTTCAGGATCGTGAAGAGCTCGGGAATTACCTTCGTCATCCCTTGCATATTATAGTTCATCACGAAGTTCTACTAACTTGGTGATAGTGACTAGAGAACTTTGTCAATTACTATCTTATCCGGAAGATTAACTCCCACTTGATTCAAGTAATTGTAGTACCCACACAATCTGAGCACATGCTCACTGGTTGAGCTATTCTCCTCCATCTTGTAGTCAAAGTACTGTCAAAAGTCTTATACCTCTCGACACGAGCATGAGTATGAAATACTAATTTCAACTCTTGAAACATATTATATGCTCCGTGGCGTTCAAAACGTTTTTGAAGTCCCGGTTCTAAGCCGTAAATCATGGTGCACTTAAACTATCAAGTAGTCATCATACCGAGCTTTTGTCAAAATGTTCATATCGTCTACATCTGCTCCTGCAATAGGTATGTCACCTAGCGGTGCATCAAGGACATAATTCTTCTGTGCAGCAATGAGGATAATCCTCAGATCACGGAACAATTCCGCATCATTGCTACTAACATCTTTCAACTTAGTTTTCTCTAAGAACATATAAAAAAATAAACGGGGAGCAACATCGGGAGCTATTGATCTACAACATAGATATGCTAATACTACCAGGACTAAGTTCATGATAAATGAAAGTTCAATTTAATCATATTACTTAAGAACTCCCACTTAGATAGACATCCCTCTAGTCATCTAAATGATCACGTGATCCAAATCAACTAAACCATGTCCGATCATCACGTGAGATGTAGTAGTTTCAATGGTGAACATCTTATGTTGATCATATCTACTATATGATTCACGCTCAACCTTTCGGTTTCCAGTGTTTCGAGGCCATATCTGCATATGCTAGGCTCGTCAAGTTTAACCCGAGTATTCTGCGTGTGCAAAACTGGCTTACACCCGTTGTATTTGAACGTAGAGCTTATCACACCCGATCATCACGTGGTGTCTCGGCACGAAGAACTTACGCAACGGTGCATACTCAGGGAGAACACTTGTACCTTGAAATTTTGTAAGGGATCATCTTATAATGCTACCGTCGTTCTAAGCAAAATAAGAAGCATAATAAGATAAACATCACATGCAAATCAAAATATGTGACATGATATGGCCATCATCATCTTGTGCTTTTGATCTCCATCTCCAAAGCACCGTCATGATCACCTTCGTCACCGGCGCGACACCTTGATCTCCATCGTGGCATCGTTGTCGTCTCGCCAACTATTGCTTCTACGACTATTGCTACCGCTTAGTGGTAAAGTAAAGCAATTACATGGCGATTGCATTTCATACAATAAAGAGACAACCATATGGCTCCTGCCAGTTGCCGATAACTTTACAAAACATGATCATCTCATACAAAACCGTATATCTCATCATGTCTTGACCATATCACATCACAACATGCCCTGCAAAAACAAGTTAGACGTCCTCTACTTTGTTGTTGCAAGTTTTACGTGGCTGCTACGGGCTTAGCAAGAACCGTTCTTACATACGTATACAAAAACCACAACGATGTTTTGTCAAGTATGTGCTGTTTTAACCTCCACAAGGACCGGGCGTAGCCACACTTGATTCAGCTAAAGTGAGAGAGACAGACACCCGCCAGTCACCTTTAAGCAACGAGTACTCATAACGGTGAAACCAGTCTCGCGTAAGCGTACACGTAATGTCGGTCCGGGCCGCTTCATCTCACAATACCGCCGAAGCAAAGTATGACATGCTGGTAAGCAGTATGACTAGTATCGCCCACAACTCATTGTGTTCTACTCGTGCATATCATCTACGCATAAACCTGGCTCTGATACCACTATTGAGGAACGTAGTATTTTTAAAATTTTCCTACTATCACGCAAGATCTATCTACTAGATGCATAGCAACGAGAGGGAGAGTGTGTCTACGTACCCTCGTAGACCGGGAGCGGAAGCGTCTAGTGACGCGGTTGATGTAGTTGAACTTCTTCGCGATCCAACCGATCAAGTACCGAACGTACGACACCTCTGCGTTCAGCACACGTTCAGCTTGATGATGTCCCACGAGCCCTTGATCCAGTTGAGCTTCACGGGAGAGTTTCGTCAGCACGACGGCGTGGTGACGGATATGATGAAGTTACCGGCGCAGGGCTTCTCCTAAGCACTGCAACGGTATGACCGAGGTGTGTTTCTGTGGAGAGAGGCACCGCACATGGCTAGAACAATTCAACTAGTGTGTCCTAGGGTGCCCCCTTGCCCCCGTATATAAAGGAGGATGGGAGAGGCCGACCCTAGAGGGGGCGCGCCAAGTGTGGGGAGTCCTAGTAGGATTCCCCTTTCCTTTCCGGAGTAGGAGAGAAGGAAAGAGGTGGAGAGGGAGAAGGAAAAGGGGGCTGCACCCCTTGTCCAATTCGGACCAGAGGGGGGGGGGGTGATACGTCCAAAACGTATCTATAATTTCTGCTTGCTCCATGCCTCTTTTGGGTGATATTGCTATGATATTTATACACTTCCATACACTTTTGATCATATTTGGACTAACCTATTAACTCAGTGCACCCCAGTGCCAGTTTCTGTTTTCTGCTGTTTTTGTATTTCAGTTTTTCCCATTACGAGAACTGCCAGAAAAATCCCAGAAAAATTATATAAAAAATCAGCGTTCCAGAAGGTTCCCGGTAGCCAAAGTACTGCCGGGGGGGCCACCAGGGCTCCAGGCGCCCTGGTGGCGCCCCCCCCCCCCCTGGGCCGCGCCGGGGGGCGCCTGGGCCCCCCGAGCCTCGTCTGGTGCCCCCCTTTGGCATATATTTAGACCGTCTCCCAAAACCCTCGAGACGGAAACCCTTTTTCGCGATTTCATCTCTGTTTCGCCGCCGCCGCCGCTTCCAAGATCGGGAGCACCAGGAGAACCCTTCCCGGCACCCTGCCGGAGGGGAGGATCACCACCGGGAGCTTCTCCACCACCATGGACGCCTCCCGGATAAGTTGTAAGTAGTCTCCCTTGGACCATGGGTCCATGACCAGTAGCTATGTGATGTTCTCCTCCCGTTCTTGTGCTTCACTAATTAGTCCTCGTGAGCTGCCCTACATGATCGAGGCACATATGTAATCCTTATGTTGTTGCTATGATGAGTTTGCTGGGATCCGATGGATTATGAGATTATGTTCAGATTGTGTTTGAGTAATATATTTGATTCACCTCTTTTATATTTATGTTCGTAAGTAATTCTTGCATGTTCTCCGTTGTTATTTATTGCTTTGGCCAAGTAGTAGGTAGTGACTCCAAGAGGGAACGTTATACTTGATTGTGGGTTCATGCCCCTCGATGACTAGCTTGAGTGACAGAAACATGAGTCTAGGGGATGTGCTGTTGCCACAAGGGGGAAAACAACGGTGCTTGTGCCCGCGGGTGCAAGGATTGTTTACTTTACGCAAAGTTCTTTTAATGCAGTTGTCTGTTGCTTTGAGTTTACACTATGGGTGGGACTCGCAACTTAATACCAGCGAGATGTTCTGGATAGATATCTCAAGGTGGATGATTAGTAGTAGATGCAGATGGATTTCGGTCTACTTACCTCGGCGTACCGCCCATGCTTTGAACCTCTACCTTTCTTGCAACTTAGTCAGCATTGGTTTACGCACATGGTCCTGTCAATTGCCCAGCTGTAATTCATTTACCTCACATAGCAGTTTTATCGTTTTTTGGGAGAGAGACATCACTAGTGAACATCATGAGACTCCGGTCCATATTACCATCATTGATCACATCCGCTATTTACTTTTCCGCTTTTTACTTACTATTGCAATTATACCTATCACTATTATCACTTGCGTTTGATCCTTTGTAAACTACAAGGCCGGAGGGATTGACAACCTCTCTATACTCGTTGGGAGCAAAGTTATTTGTATGTGTGTGCAGGTCCACGTTGATTGCTAATATCTGGCGCCGTTAGCAGTTGACACCTTCTTGTTGAAACTGGGAGTCTCAGGGAAATCGATCCTTGGTATTGCCAAGGGAAAACTTCCGCTACACTGCATCTCAAACCTTCCACTTGGGGTAACCAACGAGGGGCGAGAAGCCATCAGGGGGCGCGCCTCCTTCCTTTTGGCCTTTCTCCTCTATTCCCGTATGGCCCAATAATGCCCATATACTCCGAAAAATACCCGAATAACTCGGAACCTTTCCGATGTCCGAATATAGTCGTCCAATATATCGATCTTTACGTCTCGACCATTTCGAGAATCCTCGTCATATCCCCGGTCTCATCCGGGACTCCGAACTCCTTCGGTACATCAAAACTCATAAACTCATAATACCGATCGTCATCAAACGTTAAGCGTGCGGACCCTACGGGTTCGAGAACTATGTAGACATGATCGAGACTCATCTCCGGTCAATAACCAATAGCGGAACCTGGATGCTCATATTGGTTCTTACATATTCTACGAAGATCTTTATCGGTCAAACCGCATATATGTTGTTCCTTTTGTCATCGGTATGTTACTTGCCCGAGGTTCGATCATTGGTATCTCTATACCTAGTTCAATCTCATTACCGGCAAGTCTCTTTACTCGTTCCGTAATACATCATCTCGTGACTAACTCATTAGTCATTTGCTTGCAAGGCTTATTATGATGTGCATTACCGAGAGGGCCCAGAGATACCTCTCCGACACTCGGACTGACAAATCCTAGTCTTGATCTATGCCAACACCATGAATACTTTCGGAGACACCTGTAGAGCATCTTTATGATCACCCAGTTACGTTGTGACGTTTGATAGCACACAAGGTGTTCCTACGGTATTCGGGAGTTGCATAATCTCATAGTCATAGGAACATGTATAAGTCATGAAGAAAGCAATAGCAGTACAACTAAATTAACGATCATAGTGCTAAGCTAACGGATGGGTCTTGTCCATCACATCATTCTCCTAATGATGTGATCTCGTTGATCAAATGACAACTCATGTCTATGGTTAGGAAACATAACCATCTTTGATCAATGAGCTAGTCTAGTAGAGGCATACTAGGGACACTCTGTTTTGTCTATGTATTCACACATGTACTAAGTTTCCGGTTAATACAATTCTAGCATGAATAATAAACATTTATCATGATATAAGGAAATATAAATAACAACTTTATTATTGCCTCTAGGGCATATTTCCTTCAGCTGCAATGGGTGAAGCTGCTGAAGATCAAGAGGAACCAGATGATGATCTCCGCCGGGTCATTGTCGATGCAAGGACGCAATGCGAAAGTCAAAAGGAGAAGCTGAAGTTCGATCGCATGTTAGAGGATCACAAAAAAGGGTTGTACCCCAATTTCGAAGATGGCAACACAAAGCTCGGTACCGTACTGGAATTGCTGTAGTGGAAGGCAGAGAATGATGTGGCTGACAAAGGATTTGAGAAGCTACTGAAAATATTGAAGAAGAAGCTTCCGAAGGATAACGAATTGCCCGACAGTACATACGCAGCTAGGAAGGTCGTATGCCCTCTAGGATTGGAGGTGCAGAAGATACATGCATGCCCTAATGACTGCATCCTCTACCGCGGTGCATACAAGGATCTGAACGCATGCCCGGTATGCGGTGCATTGCGGTATAAGATGAGACGAGATGACCCTGGTGATGTTGACAGCGAGCCCGCCAGGAAGAGGGTTCCTGGGAAGGTGATGTGGTATGCTCCTATAATACCACGGTTGAAACGTTTGTTCAGAAACGGAGAGCATGCCAAGTTGATGCGATGGCACAGTGAGGACCGTAAGAAAGACGGGAAGTTGAGAGCACCCGCTGACGGGTCGCAGTGGAGAAAAATCGAGAGAAAGTACTAGAAGGAGTTTGCAAAGGACCCAAGGAACGTATGGTTTGCTTTAAGCGCGGATGGCATTAATCCTTTCGAGGAGCAGAGCAGCAATCACAGCACCTGGCCCATGACTCTATGTATGTATAACCTTCCTCCTTGGATGTGCATGAAGCGGAAGTTCATTATGATGCCAGTTCTCATCCAAGGCCCTAAGCAACCCGGCAACGACATTGATGTGTACCTAAGGCCATTAGTTGAAGAAATTTTACAGCTGTGGAATGGAAACGATGTACGTGCGTGGGATGAGAACAGACAGGAGGAATTTGACCTAAAGGCGTTGCTGTTCGTGACCATCAATGATTGGCCCGCTCTCAGTAACCTTTCAGGACAGACAAACAAAGGATACCACGCATGCACGCACTGTTTAGATGACACTGAAAGTATATACCTGGAAAAATGCAGGAAGAATGTGTACCTGGGCCATCGTCGATTTCTTCCGACCAACCATCAATGTCGAAAGAAAGGCAAGCATTTCAAAGGCAAGGAAGATCACCGGAAGAAGCCCGCCATGCGTACCGGTGATCACGTACTTGCTATGGTCAATGATTGACACGTAATCTTTGGAAAGGGCCCCGGTGCACTAGTTGTTCCGAATGACGCTAAGGGACACGCACCCATGTGGAAGAAGAAATCTATATTTTGGGACCTACCCTACTGGAAAGACCTAGAGGTCCGCTCTTCAATCGACGTGATGCATGTGACGAAGAACCTTTGCGTGAACCTGCTAGGCTTCTTGGGCGTGTATGGAAAGACAAAAGATACAGCTAAGGCACGGGAGGACCTGCAACGTTTGCACAAAAAAGACGGCATGCCTCCGAAGCAGTATGAAGGTCCTGCCAGCTATGGTCTTACGAAAGAAGAGAAAGAAATCTTCTTTGAATGCCTGCTCGGTATGAAGGTCCCGACTGGCTTCTCGTCGAATATAAAGGGAATAATAAATATGCCAGAGAAAAAGTTCCAGAACCTAAAGTCTCATGACTGCCACGTGATTATGACGCAACTGCTTCCGGTTGCATTGAGGGGGCTTCTACCAGAAAACGTCTGATTAGCCATTGTGAAGCTATGTGCATTCCTCAATGCAATCTCTCAGAAGGTGATCGATCCAGAAATCGTACCAAGGCTAAGGAGTGATGTGGCGCAATGTCTTGTCAGTTTCGAGCTGGTGTTCCCACCATCCTTCTTCAATATCGTGACACACGTCCTAGTTCATCTAGTCGACGAGTTTGTCATTCTGGGGCCCGTATTTCTACACAATATGTCCCCCTTTGAGAGGTTCATGGGAGTCCTAAAGAAATATGTCCGTAACCGCGCTAGGCCAGAAGGAAGCATCTTCATGGGCCATCAAACAGAGGATGTCATCGGGTTTTGTGTTGACTTCATTCATGGCCTTAATAAGATAGGTCTCCTTAAATCGCGGTATGAGGGGAGACTGACTGGAAAAGGCACGCTTGGAAGGGACTCAATAATATGCAGGGACGGATATTCTTGGTCTCAAGCACACTACACAGTTCTACAGAACTCTACCTTGGTGACCCCGTATGTCGATGAACACAAGAACAGTCTGCGCTCCAAACACCCGGAGCAGTGCGACGACTGGATTACATGTGAACATGTCAGGACTTTCAGCAGTTGGTTGGAAACACATCTCAGAGGTGACAACACTGTTTGTGATGAGTTGTACTTGTTGTCCAGGGGACCATCTTTGACTGTATTGATTTACAAAGGATACGAGATAAATGGGAATACATTTTACATGATTGTCCAAGATCAAAAGAGCACCAACCAAAACAGCGGTGTCCGCTTTGATGCAACAACCGAGAGGGGAAAGGACACATATTATGGTTACATAGTGGACATATGGGAACTTGAATTACGGACATGATTTTAAGGTCAGTGCAAATGGGTCAATCTGTCAGGAGGCGGGGTACATGTAGACCCACAGTACGGAATGACAACAGTGGATCTGAAAAATATTGGGTATACTGACGAACCGTTCGTCCTAGCCAATGATGTGGCACAGGTTATCTATGTGAAGGACATGTCTACCAGACCGAGAAAAAGAAAAGATAAGGAAGCGAATACATCATACGATGAGCCAAAGCGCCACATAGTTCTTTCAGGAAAAAGGGACATCATGGGAGTGGAGGGCAAGACAGACATATCTGAAGATTATGAAAAGTTTCATGAAATTCCTCCCTTCAAAGTCAAGGCTGACCCAAGCATCCTGATAAACGATGAAGACTATCCATGGTTACGGCGCAATAAGCAAATGACACAAGCGAAGAAAAAGTGAAGACTTTTTTTCGCAACTATTATGATGATACCATGCCAACTTTGTAACAGACGAGTATGATACCATTGTCCGTTTTGTACATGCACATGTTATGCCAACTTTTTCAGAGTTCATTTGAAAACTATGAATTTAGGTTGAATTTTCTCTATAGGTGCATATATGTTCATTTTTTTAGTAAAGTTAACCACAAACTTGTGATTCACACAATTTCAAAGAATTCAATTTTTAATTATTCAAATTTGAAAACTAATGGCACTAACAGAAAGTTTATAATTTTTCTAAAACTAATGGCACTAACAGAAAGAATTAAAAAATAAAGCAAAAAACAAAATAAAATAAATAATGTAGAAAACAAAACAAAAAAACTTGCAAAAAAATAAAAATAGCAACAATAAGTATTTTGTTGTAAGTAGAAACAAAATAAAACAAATAAAGCAACAAAGAAAACAAATAATTTCAAATTTAAACTATTCAAATTTGAATACTACTTGCACTAACAGAAAGTTTGTAATTGGTTTTACCTAAAGCAATAATATTCACAAAGAAACTTTAAATACAACAAAAAAACTTAGAAATAAATAAAGCAGAAAAGGAAAAAAAATGGGCGCTGCCCAGTGAGCCTCCAAGGCCTACAGCCCAGGATGTGATACGTCCAAAACGTATCTATAATTTCTGCTTGCTCCATGCCACTTTTGGGTGATATTGCTATGATATTCATACACTTCCATACACTTTTGATCATATTTGGACTAACCTACTAATCCAGTGCACCCCAGTGCCAGTTTCTGTTTTCGACTGTTTTTGTATTTCAGGTTTTCACATTACGAGAACTGTCAGGAAAAATCCAGAAAAATTATATAAAAAATCAGCGTTCCAGAACCTACCTTGCGCCCGAAGTACAGCCGGGGGGGCCACCAGGGCTCCAAGCACCCTGGCGGCGCCCCCCCCCCCTGGGCCGCGCCGGGGGGGCGCCTGGGCCCCCCGAGCCCCGTCTGGTGCCCCCCTTTGGCATATATTTAGAGCGTCCTTCGAAACCCTCGGGACGGAAACTCTTTTTCACGATCTCATCTCTGTTCCGCCGCCGCCGCCGCTTCCAAGATCGGGAGCACCAGGAGAACTCTTCCCGGCACCCTGCCGGAGGGGAGGATCACCACCGGGAGCTTCTCCACCACCATGGACGCCTCCCGGATGAGTTGTGAGTAGTCTCCCTTGGACCATGAGTCCATGACCGGTAGCTATGTGATGTTCTCCTCTCGTTCTTGTGCTTCACTAATTAGTCCTCGTGAGCTGCCCTACATGATCGAGGCACATATGTAATCCTTATGATGTTGCTATGATGAGTTTGCTGGGATCCGATGGATTATGAGATTATGTTCAGATTGTGATTGAGTAATATATTTGATCTACCTCTTTTATATTTATGTTCGTAATAATTCTTGCATGTTCTCCGTTGTTATTTATTGCTTTGGCCAAGTAATACGTAGTGACTCCATGAGGGAACGTTATGCTTGATTGTGGGTTCATGCCCCTCGATGACTAGCTTGAGTGACAGAAACATGAGTCTAGGGGATGTGCTGTTGCCACAAGGGGGAAAACAACGGTGCTTCTGCCCGCGGGTGCAAGGATTGTTTACTTTACGCAAAGTTCTTTTAATGCAGTTGTCTGTTGCATTGAGTTTACACTATGGGTGGGACTCGCAACTTAATACCGGCGAGATGTTCTGGACAGATATCTCAAGGTGGATGATTAGTAGTAGATATTGATGGATTTCGGTCTACTTACTTTGGCGTACCGCCCATGCTTTGAACCTCAACCTTTCTTGCAATGTAGTCAGCATTGGTTTGCGTTCGTGGTCCTGTCAATTGCCCAGCTGTAATTCGTTTACCTCACATAGCGGTTTTATCGTCTTTTGGGAGAGAGACATCACTAATGAACATCATGAGACTCCGGTCCATATTACCATCATTGATCACATCCGCTATTTACTTTTCGCTTTTACTTACTATTGCAAACATTATCTATCACTACTATCATTTGCGTTTAATCCTTTGTGAACTACAAGGCCGGAGGGATTGACAACCTCTCTGTACTCGTTGGGAGCAAAGTTATTTGTATATGTGTGCAGGTCCACGTTGATTGCTAATATCTGGCGCCGTTAGCAGTTGACACCTACTTGTTGAACCTAGGAGTCTCTGGGGATTCGATCCTTGGCATCTTTGCTAAGGGAAAAACTTCCACAACACTGCATCTCACACCTTCCACTTGGGGTAACCAACGAGGGGTTAGAGGCCCATCAAGGAGTTTTTCTGGCGCCGTTGCCGGGGACTCCACTCTTCGGGATAGGGGAGTTGCATGCTATCTTTTACCTTTGCTTTTTAGTCTTGTTAGTTTACCTTTCAGTTTTGCTTTAGTACCTTTTATCGAAAATCACAAAAATAGTTATCTTGCTTACTTGCTACTATGGGTTCCACCGAGAACACCAAGTTGTGTGACTTCACTAGTCACAACAACGATGACTTTATCAGCACACCTATCACTACACCTGCCACTTCAGCACCTTCATATGAAATTAAACCTGCTTTACTGAACTTAGTCATGAAAGATCAATTCTCCGGTGCTGGAGATGATGCTGCTTTACACTTAAACAACTTTGTTGAACTTTGTGATATGCAAAAGTACCAACAAATAGATGGTAATATTGTTAAGCTCAAGCTTTTTCCTTTCTCCTTGAGAGGAGGAGCTAAAATATGGTTTCTGTCTTTGCCTAGAAATAGCATAGATTCATGGGACAAGTGCAAAGATGCTTTTATCGGAAAATACTATCCACCTGCTAAAATTATCCAACTTAGAAGTAACATAATGAATTTTAAACAATTGGATAATGAACACGTTGCCCAAGCTTGGGAACGTATGAAATCTCTTATCAAGAACTGCCCTACTCATGGTTTGACTACTTGGATGGTTATCCAAACTTTTTATGCAGGCTTGAACTTTACCTCGCGGAACTTGTTAGATTCGGCCGCGGGAGGAACTTTTATGTCAACTACACTTGGTGCTGCCACAAAGCTTCTCGATGAGATGATGACCAACTATTCCCAATGGCACACCGAACGCGCTCCAACAGGTAGGAAGGTAAACTCTGTCGAGGAGATTTCCTCCCTTAATGAAAAAGTTGACTTGATCATGTCTCTACTTTCGAAGCAATCTACTGTTGATCCTCGCGATGTTCCTTTAAATTCTTTGATTGCTCAAGAACAAGTAGATGTGAACTTTATATCTAGAAACAATTTTAATAACAATGCTTATAGGAGTAACTTTGGTAGCAATCCTAGACCATTCCCCTCTAATTCTTATGGGAACAACAATGCTTATCCTAGTACCAAGAACTCCACTACTGAACTAGAGACTATGCTTAAAGATTTCATCACTACCCAAAAAGCCTTTAATAAGAATGTAGAAGAAAAACTACATAAACTAGATGATCTCTCTTTTAAGGTAGACCATTTAGCCAATGAGGTAAAATTGCTAAAAATTAAAACTTCTCCTCTTGAGGAGAGGGAAGTCACTCCTATAAATGCTACTCAAGTTCAAATTAATGAAAATATTAGGATGATGGCTAAACTTAAAGAGAGATGGGCTAGAGAAAGGGAGGAAGAAGATAGAATTAAGAGCCTTCCTACCCACCACACTGTTGCTACTATCCAAGTTGTTAAGGATATCCAAACTCTTAGCACCCAATGTACTCCTGGTCCCATTGGACCTATTAATGGTGATGCTATGACTATAGAAACTACCAAACAAGTGAACCTAAAGGACACCACTACCACTTTACTTGATGCTAATGACCTTGACTTTGATAATTGCACTCTTACCGAAGTTATTGATTTCCTTCACAAGATCTCTAGAGACCCCCGCACTAGGACGCTTAACCTTGCCTTTACAGAGCATATCACTAATGCTCTCATCAAAGCTAGGGAGGAGAAACTTAGAGTAGAAGCCTCCATACCTAGAAAGCTAGAAGATGGTTGGGATCCTATGATTAAAATTAAGATAAACAACTTCTCATGCTATGCTTTATGTGATATTGTAGCTAGTACTTCCATTATGCCCAAAAGACTATATGATATGCTTAAATTGAAACCTTTTGATTCTTGTTCTTTTGGTGTTCGTCTCGTTGATTCTTCCATAAAGAAACCTTTGGGGAGGATCGACGATGTTCTTATCGTTGTCAATGACAATTATGTTCCCGTTGATTTCACTATTATGGATATTGAATGTGATCCTTCATGTCCAATTATTTTGGGACGTCCCTTTTTACGCACCGTTGGTGCTATCATTGACATGAAGGAGGGTAATATAAAATTTCAGTTTCCTCTGAAGAAAGGGATGGAACACTTCCCTCGAAAGAAGATCAAGTTACCTTTTGAGTCCGTTGTACGGGCTAGCTATTCTTTTACTCTTGATAAAACTTGATCTATATGCATTATGCCTAGCTTAAAGGCATAAAAGAAAGCGCTTTTCGGAGGCAGCCCACATGAATAAATTTTTGCTTTTGTTGTGTCTTGATGTTGTTTACTACAGTAGCATCATCATTGTATCTTTGCTTTTCATATTTGTGCCAAGTATGGCCTCTGATTGCTAGAAAGTTCAAAAGTTGTGAGGTGCTGTCCAGGAAACAGATTCTGTCCTTGGATAGAAAAATTCGTATAAAATCACCAGATCATCTTTTTGGTCTGAATTTTTTCGACAGCGTTCTCTATATAATTGTCTTTCGTGCGTCTGTTCTGAGGTTTTTTATTTGAGTTGCAGAAGTGCCCTGAAAAAATCAATTACTACCTGCTGTTCTGTTTTTCACAGATTCTGTCCTGTTTTGCCTTTCCTTCATTTTGCAAACCAAGAGCTTGCTTTTTCTTTGCAAAAACCTTTTGGAAATCTTGAGAAACAGTAGAACTTCAAGAATATCTTTATTTCCAGCAAGGAACAATTATTTTATTAAGGGTACTAACCTCGCTAATCAGATTATGATGAGTTATGTATGAAGGGAGTTTTCAAGTGTGCGAGGGAAGATGATAAAAAGATTCAGGAGTGTCAAGCGCTCAAGCTTGGGGATGCCCCCGTGCACCCCCAAGAAATATTCAAGGAGACTCAAGCGTCTCAGCTTGGGGATGCATGCCCCCGTGTATCCCATTCTCCATCAACATTATCAGTTCGTCTTTCGTTCCGCTATATTTTTATCACTTCATGTGTTATGTGCTATGCTTGGAGCGTCTTGCTTTTAGTTTTCTTTTTAGTTTTTCATAACGAGTCGGAACTCAGCGTTCTTTATGTGGGAGAGAAACACGCTCCACTTCTACCTAGAACATAACATAGAATTTTCATGTCTATCTTTGCTGTGTGTGTCCTTTGTCTTTTAATAGCTACTATCATGCTCAGCTCTTAGTATTCATGCTTATCTTTTCAAAGAGCTTTTGTTTAGTTGGTTGCTTGAACTCTCTTTAATTATCATGCTTATCTTATTAAGAGAGTTTGCTTCCGTTGCATTGGTTAATACGTCTATGATAAAGATGCTACGTGCATGATGGCGCTTAGTAGTTCAGGTTTTCTTATGGTTAATCTCAAATAGCTGGGGGATTCCCAATGTGTTATTGGAGTACCAACTTGATTTGTTTGCCTATGATGTGGTATGGTTTAGTAATATCTTCCTTCGAGAATTTATTTTGATTGACTTGGCGTATGCTCACGCATATTTAAGACTGTAAAGAAAGTCTGTCAAGCCTTGATGATATTTTGTTTCTGAGTAGCGATATAACTACCATGCCTGATTCAATGTTGCTTTGTCGCTCTGCATGATTATGACCGTCATTGCTCTTTTAGTTGGTCGCTCCCAGTCTTTTGCTAACCTCCACCTGTACTAAGCGGACTGACTGCTTGTGCATCCACATCCTTTTAAACCAGTTATGCCATATGAGTCCACCATACCTACCTATATGTGGTATTTCACCGCCACTCCAAGTAATTTACATGTGCTACCTTTGAAACCTTCAATTTTTGCAATACATAGCTCATGGGAAAGTAGCTTAAAAACTATTATGGTAAAGAATATGTTGCTTATGTATCTTATTTCTTATAAGTTGCTTGCTGAGCGGTAACCATGTTTCTGGGGACGCCATCAACTGTCACACTTTTGTTGAATATCATGTGAGTTGCTATGCATGTTCGTCTTGTCTGAAGTAAGGGTGATTTGCCATGGGTTGAATGAGTATGCATATTGTTAGAGAAGAACATTGGGCCGCCAACCAAAGCCATGTATCATGGTGGAAGTTTTAGCTTGGACATTAATCCCCAATATCTTATGAGAATATGCTTATGCATTAAAGAGGAGTCCATCATCTATTTTCTATGTTGTCCCGGTATGGATGTCCTCAAGTTGAGATCTCAAAAACGATAAATCAAATGCGATTTATCTCCTTGGACCTTTGTACAGGTGGCATAGAGGTACCCCTTTGTGACACTTGGTTGAAACATATGTAATGCAATGATAACCCATGGAAATCCGAGCTAATTAGGACAAGGTGCGAGCACTAATGGTATTCGATGCATGAGGCTTGCAACTTATAGGATGTCTTATGCATGACACATATGAAGTACTACTACCGTTGACAAAATTGCTTATATGTTTTCAAAATAAAAAGCTCTAGCACATAACCATTCTTTTGCTTTTATGTTGAGTCTCCACCTTCTTTTAAAGCACCAACTACTGAGAGCATGATTGTCATTCTAAGTGTAATGTTCATTGTCACAAAGTAGCATTGTCTTTTGCATGATTGTGATATCGTTTATTTTGAAATCATTGTATCTAGTCATCACTTAAACCTTGAAGGTGCCCCTGCATTTATGTTTTGCTTCACTAAAGGGGGCAAGCTAGATATCACTTTATCATATTTGCACACCATGTTCATTGCAAATCTATTTGATGCTTCAATGTCATGTTGTAAAACTTTCAGTCATTTGTGATTTTCTCATGAGGCAACTTAATTACTACAGTATCATTGTCTTAGTGAGCTTTTGTCATATGACTGTAAAAAGTCCTATATGGTTAATAGCATGTCACCACGGAAATTATTCTTGTTATCATTTACCTACTCGAGGACGAGCAGGAATTAAGCTTGGGGATGTTGATACATCCAAAACGTATCTATAATTCCTGCTTGCTCCATGCAACTTTTGGGTGATATTGCTATGATATTCATACACTTCCATACTCTTTTGATCATATTTGGACTAACCTACTAATCCAGTGCACCCCAGTGCCAGTTTCTGTTTTCGACTATTTTTGTATTTCAGGTTTTCACATTACGAGAACTGTCAGGAAAAATCCAGAAAAATTATATAAAAAATCAGCGTTCCAGAACCTACCTTGCGCCCGAAGTACAGCCGGGGGGGCACCAGGGCTCCAGGCGCCCTGGCGGCGCCCCCCCCCTTGGGCCGCGCCGGGAGGGCGCCTGGGCCCCCCAAGCCCCGTCTGGTGCCCCCCTTTGGCATATATTTAGAGCATCCTTCGAAACCCTTGGGACGGAAACTCTTTTTCGCGATCTCATCTCTGTTCCGCCGCCGCCGCCGCTTCCAAGATCGGGAGCACCATGAGAACTCTTCCCGGCACCCTGCCGGGGGGGAGGATCACCACCGGGAGCTTCTCCACCACCATGGACGCCTCCCGGATGAGTTGTGAGTAGTCTCCCTTGGACCATGTGTCCATGACCGGTAGCTATGTGATGTTCTCCTCCCGTTCTTGTGCTTCACTAATTAGTCCTCGTGAGCTGCCCTACATGATCGAGGCACATATGTAATCCTTATGCTGTTGCTATGATGAGTTTGCCGGGATCCGATGGATTATGAGATTATGTTCAGATTGTGATTGAGTAATATATTTGATCTACCTCTTTTATATTTATGTTCGTAAGTAATTCTTGCATGTTCTCCGTTGTTATTTATTGCTTTGGCCAAGTAATACGTAGTGACTCCAAGAGGGAACGTTATGCTTGATTGTGGGTTCATGCCCCTCGATGACTAGCTTGAGTGACAGAAACATGAGTCTAGGGGATGTGCTGTTGCCACAAGGGGGAAAACAACGGTGCTTGTGCCCGCGGGTGCAAGGATTGTTTACTTTACGCAAAGTTCTTTTAATGCAGTTGTTTGTTGCATTGAGTTTACACTATGGGTGGGACTCGCAACTTAATACCAGCGAGATGTTCTGGACAGATATCTCAAGGTGGATGATTAGTAGTAGATATTGATGGATTTCGGTCTACTTACTTTGGCGTACCGCCCATGCTTTGAACCTCAACCTTTCTTGCAATGTAGTCAGCATTGGTTTGCGTTCGTGGTCCTGTCAATTGCCCAGCTGTAATTCGTTTACCTCACATAGCTATTTTATCGTATTCTGGGAGAGAGACATCACTAGTGAACATCATGAGACTCTGGTCCATATTACCATCATTGATCACATCCGCTATTTACTTTTCGCTTTTACTTACTATTGCAAACATTATCTATCACTACTATCATTTGCGTTTAATCCTTTGTGAACTACAAGGCCGGAGGGATTGACAACCTCTCTGTACTCGTTGGGAGCAAAGTTATTTGTATCTGTGTGCAGGTCCACGTTGATTGCTAATATCTGGCGCCGTTAGCCGTTGACACCTACTTGTTGAACCTAGGAGTCTCTGGGGATTCAATCCTTGGCATCTTTGCTAAGGGAAAAACTTCCACAACACTGCATCTCACACCTTCCACTTGGGGTAACCAACGAGGGGTTAGAGGCCCATCAGGATGCAGCTGGACTATAAGGCCCAGCAAGCTCACAGGGCAGCGCGCATAGTTAGGCCCAGAAGCCTGCAATAGAGAGGAGTTCAATACAGCCACCGCAGTGGGGCTTATAAACCACTCCCAGCCCCTGTCAACTAGCGTGGTGGGACTAAATATTTTCGCCGTGGGACAGGACAAGGGCTTTGGTCCCGGTTGGTGGCAACAACCGGGGCTAAAGGGGGGGCATTGGTCCCGGTTCGTGGC